>OX458320.1:6057097-6657097 GCA_949768715.1 Dascillus cervinus | reverse complement strand
TGAACCAAATTTAAATTTCATGCATATTCCCAATTGGTTATAAACATTTGAAACACGCAATTAAAATACTCACCGGATACTATATCGAACTCATTATCTGATAGTATGAAGAGACTGACGCATGATTGTTGGTAACCTTGAAATTTAGTTTTTCCTTCATCAACATTTTTCTTCCTATTGAGAACTTTCAAAACGCGTCTAGCTTTCTTTTTTTTTTCTGCTGGTGGTGCTGTACTGGTAGAAGGGCATTCTTCAGTTGAAGGAGGTTCACTTTGTTCATTTTCCAAGCGCAATTTCTTTGGCGAAAATTTTACTTCTCCTTCCTCATCTTTCACCGGAAAATCAAGTGGCACCGTAGACATTACAATCTGAAATTAATGAGTAGTTGCACGTTGAGTAATATGGACTATGTTAAATGTTAAATAGGCGAATGCACTTACTTCAATTATACCACTTCGAAATAAATAAATGAACAACACAATACAGCGAAGGAGTAGTTAAAAGCAGCAACACATTTTGACAACACCTAGTTTTGCGCTGGTTAAGATAATATCAAGTTATTTTACCTATCTCTTGCAGAATTCGAGGCGGCCGAAAAAACTTGTTAGTCCGTTTTTCACTCGCAGTTTTAGCCGAATCATTCCAAAATTATTCGTAAACCACCATGACACTTTAGGCTCCTCTTTTACTCTACCATTTTTTCCTATCGTTAGCCATTTATTTGGTCGAGCTCCAGCTTTCACCACTCTCGTTAACTATCTTTTCTACTGTACTTTGTGTTTTCTTTTAGGCGGTTTTCGTTCAGGAAAATTGTAAATCACCTTAATCGGAAGCAATCCACGTTATTAATCATGAACTAAATAGGGCCAGGAAAGACGTCGAAGAGCATCCGGATGCCGAAGTAGATGCAGGACCGCCATCTTTTCCTAACGACACTAAGAGACCGATTCTCCAGTACCAGGTCGATTGCTGATCTATAGTTAAGTAATGAAGACCCTTCGAACCGTTTATCGCCGAATTAAGTCTTGCAATCCTATCGACCACATTTTGTGGGACCACTTACGACTCAACACCGACCGCAACTTTTGGAGTGGTGTAGGATGCGAATGCACTGGAACGTGGAGTGGCATTCAGTGAATCTCGATTTTGTTTCGGGATGGCTGATGGCCGCATGTGGGTCAGGCGAAAACATGGGGAACGTCGCGATGCTCAATTTTCTGTTGAAAGGAGTGCGCACCCAGTCACGGGAGTTATGGTATGGGATGCTATGGCATATGGGAATAGGTCTCTGTTGGTGTTCATCTGAGGCACCATGAACGCCCTGCGTTACGTTGATGACCCACTTTACCGGCAGCTGGTTCGATACTACTAAACTATTTGAGGAGCAAGCGTGCAAAACGCGTTAAATCGCGTTAAATTTTTGGCAGATTTGACATTATGTTGGTTTTTATATTTTAGAGGTGAGTTAAATCCATTGGTGAACTCAGAATCAAACTATCTTTGTTAAATCCTATAGAAAATGCATATCAAGAAGTGTACAATCAAGCAAAGCGGGTTAAATCCAAACCTGCAGCTATGAGTCAACAAAACCGTTCTAAATCCTTGTTACTTGATTATAGTCTATTTACTTACAACGTAGAGCAATATTTTAAAAGGTAATCAGTTTATTACCAATTGGCAGCGGCGTTTTAGAAATATGTTTAGATTTATAAATAAGGCTTCAATTTCGACTAAGTGGTTTCGATATAACTGTACTTTTTCTATTGTAATTAGTTGCATGGTTATGGTTTCCATACTAAGTTATTTTAATGCTTTTATAAACGTTGGATCATTTCAGTACAGTTGTAATGTACCTACCTCTATTGACATCCCTATAGTTTACGTGCTTTGTACTTTTGTTAGTGAAGAGCCGGCTGGCGCCGACAATTGTATGCTAGTCTCAACATTTGAATATTGACGCCAACATTTATAACATTGGTGCCGACGTTTATATATTGCCAAATGACAACGTTTACTTAGTCCTTTACTTACGATTTCCGATCCCTACGACCGTCAGACTTTAAAAGACTTAAGTACCGACCGGCAATATTGTATACAATAGTAACGATATTATATATACAAATTAGTAATCACAGTATAAGAAATACATGGTGACTCATCGGTGCAGAACTTAAAATCGCAATCAAACGAGTCCACTCTGAATTTGAGAGGGATGCTATAGTACACAAGCCACTGCGTCAGCTTTGTGAGGCCACTGGTATTTTCGATATCCCCATTTCAGAATGTACATGATACGCTACTGTTCGCAATCTCAGTGACAGATTTGGATGACCCATCATGTATTTCTCAAACTGAACCTGCCTTACAATATATTTACTAAAGTGTAATAATCAGGTACATAAACAAAACTCTTGACGTGGAAGAGTCATTTGTTCGACCATGCAACCATGACGGGAAAAGTTATGCTTGCAATAAGATAACATTAGCTGATATTACCAAAATACGAGAACGATTCTACGTAACTGCAAATAAAACGGATCAGGAAGTACGACTTTGTCACATGATTTCTGCTACTTCCATTCAGAGGAAGCGTCCTGTTAAGGTTACACCAAGAATTCGTACGCTTAGTGTCTCTTACTTTTTACAAAGTTCAAAACGTCCAGGTCTTGTTAGCGTTACTTAGTTTTCGTAACTGCAGGTTTAGCTATATCAAACAGGCGAGTTTCGCTTGTTGCAAAGTTCGTAAATGAAGGCAAGGTACCTAAAGAACGCAGAGGTGACCGAATTTCAGTTCACTCGGAACCAAAGAAAAACCAAGTTAGAGAATTTATTGCAAATCTTAGAGGAAGCGAAAGCCATTATAATCGCAATAAATCAAAGCGTATCTATTTATCAGCTGACTTAAGTATCGCAAAGTTGCACAAAACATACAACTTCCAGGTTGAAGAGAGATTCAAAACAAGTCTGTCGATGTTTACCAGAATTTTCAATAGGGAATATAACATTGGATTTTCATCTCCGGCTGCAGACTGTTGTGCCTTATGTACTTATACCATTAAAAAAGAAACGAATGAGCAGAAGAAATATGCTGCAATGATGAAACGTAGGATCCATAAACGCAGAGCTAAAGCGTTTTATGAATTATCCAGAAAAACTCCATCAGAGTCTCAAACTTTTTGCTTCGATATGCAACAGGTCCAGCCTCTGCCGCAAACACCTGTAAATGATGCATTTTATTCTCATCAAATTAGCTATTATGTATTCTGCTGTGTCGATATGAAGTCACAAAATTCAACATTTTATACGTGAACTGAAAATTGGCTGGACGTGGTTCCGAACAAATACGTTCAGCACTTTTAGATTACTTAGATACCTTGGAACTTGAAAACATTAAAGTTTTTTGAGGTTATTTTGCGATGAGTGCGGAGGCCAAAACAGAAATTTGCATATTGTACATGCTCTCTATTATTGACTGAAGAAAATTTCTTCCCGAAACCTCGTGGAAATAAGAATGTTCTTCCCCGTTAGAGGACATAGCTTCCTCCCAGCAGATTGAGTATTCGGCCGTGTTGAGAAAAAAATACGAAAAACCCTACTTTATTGAGTAGCGAACAATATGCTGATATTTATAAGGAATTTGGAGTTGTCAAGGAACTTGGAAAGGACTGGAGTATATTAGAAATAAAACATAGACATAAAAAGAATCAACATCCAAAAAAAACTTCAGACTGGCAAGCAACATGCTACGAAAACTTTAGGTACGAGGACTTGATGAAAATTTGAAGCTGAAAAATGTAAAATTGGGTCGTTCTATTCCAGAAAAGAAAAGAAAATCTTTAAAACACTTAATGAGTCAATATTTCGGAGACGAATGGGAAACTGATGCAAGCTTACAATGGTACAAAGACATTCTGTGTGAACAAGATTTAGAAGATGAACATCAGAATAACGATTCTGACCATGAGCTGGAACAGAAATGTGACTGCTTGGAGGAAGATGTTGGAGTTCATATATAATTTTGTTTTTTTTTAAAGTTAAATAAATAAAATCAAAGTAAAAAATATAACTAGGTACTATTTTTGACAAAACTGACAAACCAGATAATATGTAGCAAGCAAACCGTAATAAATCCAGATTGATCAATCAAACCGTAATAAATCCAGATTGATCAAGCATAACGCGATAAATCCAAAATGGTATATTTAATAACAAATAAGTGGCTTAATTTAAATTTACTAGAATATGGTTACTTAAACGGGTAGATAACATAATCCGTACCATGCAATCAATTCTTTGAAATTTCACATTGGCTTCAAGTGACTTTATTTTATGGTTTTTTTGTCCTACTTGGCAAAAATGGATTTAACGCGTTTTGCATGCTTGCTCCTCATTTGTAACTTTCAAGTTAAAAACATACGTCTTGCAGAGTTAGAATAGGCAACACATATAACACTGGTCATTATTGACATTAAATTATATAGTAAGGAGAAGAAACGAAACGATAAAGAAAAGAGAGAGAGAGAGAGAGAGAGAGAGAGTAGTTCACATCTTAATATTAAATAATCTACATGATATATAATTATAACCAATTCATTATAATATCTTAATTAAAAAAGTACAAACACCGAAAATGTAACAAATTATAAAATTTAATAATAAAACATTAATACCGACGTTCTATAGAAGCGCCCCAATCTGGTCGTGTTTCCCTTGCTTTCGAAAACAAGCAGCCAAGTTGTGTTTGATTTGTGTCACACTTGCACTGCCAACTGCACCATGATTTTGATAAATGTGCAAAATTCTTTTGTAATACTCTTCAGCGACATCATATATATGCTACGAGTTAAAATTACAAAGTTAAACGAAACAACTTTTCATCAAACGTACTTCTTTGTGGTACAACACAGCCACATTATACAGTTGCTTAATAATATTGGGATGTGTGAGACCATAAATAAATTCCATAAGTATCAAAGCTCTATGGCTTGACATTAGAGCCTGCGAAAATGACTGCCTCATTCCTTGTACTACTCCTAAGTTAGTAAGTGTCAGTGGAACAATTGGATGATGGCATCCGAGTAACTTTTCATAATAACGTACAGCAAAGATCAGTAGGTTTGAAGCTATCTGATAATTGCGGTTCCTGTGAAGAAAATGATCGAAAAAGTAACATTTTGAAATTTGTGAATTACTTGTGAATTGAAGCCAATATCTTGTACATGTTTGCCAAATTGAGGTAGCCGTGGTCATTGCTTGCTTGATACATAAGGATATTTTCATGGCAAAGTTGTAAAGCTGCGTCGAATTCTTTTCTATCAATGAGTTGCTTCACCAAATTGTTTAACTGTATCATAGGATCATTTTCGCTTTGCGCACCAGGGGGAACACATAGTTTGTCTGCCTCTGTAATCAGAGATAATACAAATTTAGTGAACAGGCAACTATGTCGATTGTTGTTCTTGAAACTGGACTAGAATTTGACGAGGATAACAATAAAACTGATCTTACCACTTAGAAATTATTATGATTGTAATCAAGCAATGTAATTACTTACCGGAGACTATATGAAATTCATGATCTGTTAGTAAGTCCAGTTTGACTAATGATTCTTCGTAACCTTCCAATTCAATGGTTTCTTCAACATCTCTCTCGGTTACCCAAATTTTCCAATTGAGGTTTACTTTCTTCTTCACTAACGGTAGTGATTTGTTAGTACTAGCATGTGATGTCCTATTACTAAGGCTTGTAGAACTAGTAGTAGTGGTACTAGTATGAAGCTGTGATGTACCAGTACTAAGGCGTGCTACTAGACGTGATATAATAGTACTGAGGCGTGATGTTGTAGTAGTAGTAGGGTGCGATATGCTGGTTCGAGAATATGTTGTGTTAATAGTAGGATGTGATATAGTATCAAGACGTGATGTAGTAGTACTGAGGCGTGGTGTTGTAGTAGTTGGGTGTGATGTTCTGGTGCGAGGGTATGTTGTGCTAATAGCATGATGTGATGCAGTATCAAACCGTGATGTAGTAGTACTGAGACGTGATGTTGTAGTAGTAGGGTGTGATGTTCTGGTAAGAAGGTATGTTGCGCTAATAGTAGGATGTGATATAGGATCAAGATGTGATGTAGTAGTACTGAGGCGTGATGTTGTTGTAGTAGTAGGGTGCGATATTCTGGTTCGGGGGTATGTTGTGTCAATAGCAGGATGTGATATAGTATCAAGACGTGATGTAGTAGTACTGAGGCGTGATGTTGTAGTAGTAGGGTGTGCTGTTCTGGTACGAGGGTATGTTGTGCTAATAGTAGGGTGTGATACAGTATTAAGGCGTGATGTAGTAGTAGTAGGGTGTGATGTTCTGCTACGATGGTATGTTGTGCTAATAGCAGGATGTGATACAGTATCAAGACGTGGTGTAGTAGTACTGAGCCGTGGTGTTGTAGTAGTAGGGTATGATGTTCTGGTACAAGGGTATGTTGTGCTAATAGCATGATGTGATACAGTATCAAGACGTGACGTAGTAGTACTGAGGCGTGATGTTGTAATAGTAGGGTGTGATGTTCTGGTATGAGGGTATCTTGTGGTAATGGCAGAATGTGATGCAGTATTAAGACGTGATGTAGTAGTAGTAGGGTGTGATGTTCTGCTACGATGGTATGTTGTGCTAATAGCAGGATGTGATACAGTATCAAGACGTGATGTAGTAGTACTGAATCGTGGTGTTGTAGTAGTAGGGTATGATGTTCTGGTACGAGGGTATGTTGTGCTACTAGCGTGATGTGATACAGTATCAAGACGTGCTGTAGTAGTACTGAGACGTGTTGTTGTAGTAGTAGGGTGTGATGTTCTGGTACGGGGGTCTGCTGTGCTAATAGCAGGATGTGATATAGGATCAAGATGTGATGTAGTAGTACTGAGGCGTGATGTTGTTGTAGTAGTAGGGTGCGATATTCTGGTTCGGGGGTATGTTGTGTCAATAGCAGGATGTGATACAGTATTAAGACGTGATGTAGTAGTAGTAGGGTGTGATGTTCTGCTACGATGGTATGTTGTGTTAATAGCAGGATGTGATACAGTATCAAGACGTGATGTAGTAGTACTGAGCCGTGGTGTTGTAGTAGTAGGGTATGATGTTCTGGTACAAGGGTATGTTGTGCTAATAGCATGATGTGATGCAGTATCAAGACGTGACGTAGTAGTACTGAGGCGTGATGTTGTAGTAGTAGGGTGTGATGTTCTGGTATGAGGGTATCTTGTGCTAATAGCAGGATGTGATACAGTATCAAGACGTGATGTAGTAGTAC
Source organism: Dascillus cervinus (assembly GCA_949768715.1). NCBI lineage: Eukaryota > Metazoa > Arthropoda > Insecta > Coleoptera > Dascillidae > Dascillus > Dascillus cervinus. The sequence goes on along the minus strand of OX458320.1, from coordinate 6,649,794 downwards.
TGAGCCGTGGTGTTGTAGTAGTAGGGTATGATGTTCTGGTACGAGGGTATGTTGTGCTAATAGCATGATGTGATACAGTATCAAGACGTGCTGTAGTAGTACTGAGACGTGTTGTTGTAGTAGTAGGGTGTGATGTTCTGGTACGAGGGTCTGTTGTGCTAATAGCAGGATGTGATACAGTATCAAGACCTGATGTAGTAGTACTGAGGTGTGATGTTGTAGTAGTAGGGTGTAATGTACGAGTATATGTTGTGCTAATAGCATGATGTGATACAGTATCAAGACGTGATGTAGTAGTACTAAAGTGTGTTGTTGTAGTAGTAGGGCGTGATGCTCTGGTACGAGGGTATGTTGTGCTAATGACCGGATGTGATAAAGTGTCAAGACGTGATGTAGTAGTACTGAGGCGTGATGTTGTAGTAGTAAGTTGTGATGTTCTGGTACGAGGGTATGTTGTGCTAATAGCAGGATGTGATGCAGTATCCAGACGTGATGTAGTAGTACTAAAGCGTGATGTTGTACTAGTAAGGTGGGATGTTCTGGTACGAGGGTATGTTGTGCTAATAGTATAATAAGATACAGTATCAAGACGTGATGTAGTAGTACTTAGGCGTGATGTTGTACTAGTAAGGTGTGATGTTCTGGTACGAGGGTATGTTGTGCTAATAGCAGGATGCGATACAGTATCAAGACGTGATGTAGTAGTACTGAGGCGTGGTGTCGTAGTAGTAGGGTAGTATGTTCTGGTACGAGGGTATGTTGTGCTAATAGCAGGATGTGATACAGTATCTAGACGTGATGTAGTAGTACTGAGACGTGGTGTCGTAGTAGTAGGGTAGTATGTTCTGGTACGAGGGTATGTTGTGCTAATAGCAGGATGTGATACAGTATCTAGACGTGATGTAGTAGTACTGAGGCGTGATGTAGTAGTAGGGTGTGATGTTCTGGTACGAGGGTATGTTGTGCTAATAGCATGATGTGAAACAGTATCAAGACGTGATGTAGTAGTACCGAGGCGTGATGCTCTACTAGTAGTAGAGCGTAATCTTTTGGTGTTAGAGTGTGTTGTGCTAGTAGTAGGGTGTGATATACTAGTACTAGTACGCAATTTTAGACGTGATGTACAAGTACTAAGCCATGATGTATCATTACTGTAACCTGACCTAATAGTTCTATGGTGCGATGGACTATCACGTGATGCAGCAGTAGCAGAGCGCGGTGTTTTGAAAATATTGTGCGCCCTTAGGCGTGTTCTAATAGCTCTAGAGAACGATGTACTATGGCGTGATACAGTGGTAGCAAAGCGTGATGTACTATCCCCTCGGTATGATGAACGAGTACTAAGGCGTGGTCTCGTAATTCTAAGGCGTGACTTACTAATATCACGGTGTGATGTGCTAGTACTAAGGCGTGATGTATTAGTTCCAAAGTGTGATGCACGACATGGTGTACCAGAACTACGGTACAATGTATTAGTACTATGATACGAAGTACTTGTACTAGGATCTTCTCCGGTTGAAGGAGGTTTACGTTCCGTATTTGTTTTTGCATCTTTCTTCGGCAGATGAAGTGGCACCTGGGACATTACCACCTGAAATTAACGATCATTTATCTTCAGATTTTTTGTGGAAGACTAAGTCTTAACTGCCATAATTCTATTAAAAATTAAACATTGCTTGAATCAACTGCTAAATAAAAAATTTAATTGAAGTGAATAAAACAAAACGAGGTAGTAGGAAACAAACCTTATGTTCAAGAAATTGCGCTATCGAAAGTTATAATCGTTTTAAAAAATATCACTTACCAAATAAATAAATTGCCGCTTACCGGCACAAACAAAACATATTCACAAGCTGAAGACACACAAAATGATGAACGACTAGTTAAAGCACAAATACATTTTGACAACATCTAAAGTTACGCCGATTGCGGTTATATCAAGTTATTTCTCATTATCTCTGGCGGGACAGAAAAAAAGCTCGAAGAGTTTGTTTTTCTGTGATTCTAGTTTTTTTCGTGGTTAGATCATGTAAAGACAGTGGGAGTTGGAGTGACGATGGACGGTGAATACAGGGCGAAATGAGAAAATGACTGGGCGAACCAAATTTGTACCTAATATTTGAAAACTGGAAGTAGACGATCCCATCGTTTTAGAGTAACTGCGATTTCTAAAAGTATTTTTGGTTTTACATCCTCAGAATATTATGCAGAACTTACTATTTATCACGAATTCCTTCAGTTCGTCAATCCAATGTTTTGGGGAGCCTCTAGTTTCCATTGAACGACAAGTTTTTTTGGGTTGTACCTTTTCTTCCATTGATGCGTCCAAAGTGTTGTAGAATTTTGTTTCACCACGCTTGATAATCATTCTGAATTTCCAGTTCTTTTAATATGGACACGTTGGTTTGTGTGCTGTCCAAGGGTCAAGAGTCTTCGCCATTGTGCTGTTTTTCAAATTATACTACAAAGATCTTTTAGCATTTCGGCTGCAATATCTCCTATTTCAGCATTTATTTAGTGTGCTAGGGCCCATTTCCTGTTCTTTAACATGCTTTATAACTCTCTGTACTTCAGAATATTCGGCCATTTTCTACATTATCTTGATTAGTTGGTAGCGTAGCTCCGTTTTGACTGTCATCTCTGTAGAGCTTCGAGCACTAAATTTTCCAGACGTGGTTCTTCAAAACCAGAACATAGAAGTCTCCAAGCAAAATTCAATCATTTGGTTGGATTTGTTAGTAGCAGCTACATTTAGATGCAAACTATTGCTAAAAGTTGTTTTTATTTGTAGATGCCTTCTGTTGGACCATACTCAGAGAATTTGTAGCCATGCATTTCGCCTTCTTCCTACAAGTAGATAATTTTTCAGACACTTTTCAGCTATCCTTCATAATGCCATACTTGTAGCTTGCGTTGGTTAACCATCAGGATTAATTTTTGTTAACAAAAACAAATGTTTTAAATCTCATTTTATATAATTAATTTCCACCCAATACAAACAATAAAACTATTTCTTATAAAGTTAATAAAAAGTCTCAATATAGCTTGAAACTGCGCGGCATGAAAAGTGCTATAGCTTCTGAGTGTTTTCCCTGCCTCCGATAACAATATGCCAAATTTACTTTAGCTTGTGTCACATATGCTTCATCACAGTCACCTTCATCAATCTGCAGAACTCTTTTATAATACTCTTCAGCATCATTGTATCTCTTCTGTAAAACAAAGAAAAAACACTGCTTATAGAGAACAAGCCCATTAATAGCAAAGACAATATCCACTTTGTTACCTTGTTCTTGAAGCAATGCTATGCTACTCTAAAATATTCAAAATTGGGCAATTTGATAGCACAAAATATATTGTAACTAAGTAGATATCAAAATTTAATTAAAAAGTGGCCATTAGTGGGTTAAGAGAAGCTTACCAGCGCTTGGTAGAAAACACCCACATTATATGATCCCCTTCGCATAGTGGGATGTTCCACAGCAAATATGTTTTCCTTAACAACCAAAGCTGCTTTGCACGACTCGAGACCCTCCACAAACATTCGACGCTTTGCATTTAAAAGCCCCAAGCTAGTAAAGGTTGCTGCGACAGATTGAGTGAAGTCTCCAGGTAATTTAATAAAAATGTGTAGAGCTTCCTCTAAGGATTTGATGGCCATTTCAAGATCATTTTGTTTTCTGCAATAAAAAAGAAATTAACTCAAAGAACGCCCCACAAGTTCTGCGTAACTCGTAAATGAAAGCCAACATTTGAATAATGTTTGCTACGTTGATGTCGCCATTGCCACTTTTTTCTTCTTGTTCACGTCGCCTTTTCTCGCAGAAACGTATAGCAAGATCGTACTGACCTCTGGTCGTATATTTCTTCACTGTAGTGTTCAACTCTTTTATGCGACTAAAAATTTCAAATTTAGGTTCGGTGTCCTGGTGATGGACCGGTTCGTCTGAAACAATCGGACTCAATTAACTTCTGTTCAGATCTAGTCAATGCTTACCTGATATTATGCCACTGTGATAATCAGATAATAGATATAGCTCAATATTTTCTTCAGGACGATAATTTGAATAAATTGTTACATCACTTTTACCATAATGCCATGCTAATCTTTTTGGCAACTGCATTGAGGAGCATTCTGATTGTGCTTGAGATATATCGCTGTTATCTTCCTTTGATTGGCTTGTCAGTTCCTCTAGCTCACTAATTACGAGTTTGTACATTACAACCTGGAATTAACAGCATTTTGATTTTTTGACAATTTGGTCTAATACTTAATTCAAGTGACCAGATTCCAATTTTATAATTTAATATTTTGTTAAGTTAAGATACAACGGTGGAAAATTTTGGGCAAAAAATTGTCAAACGAAATTCTTTTTTACAGATTTTGCAACATAGAATCTTAGTAGCTGAAGTGCGATACTATCAATGAATGGATTTACCAAATGAATTAACAATACACAATTAGATGGGACAAAATATTTTTGTTAAAACAGAGACAAATCGACACAGAATCTAACGTTATACTGATTATGAGTTTATCAAGTTATTTGAAAACAAGCTTGGAGGCTCATTTTTTATAGATGGAAACCTGAACTGGGTCAAATATTTGGATCTATTAAATAACCAACTCATTCCTGAACTGCAATACAATAGACAGTTAGCTGATAATTATTGGTTTGAACAGGATGGAGCGCCTCTCCACTATGATAAATGAATTAGGAATTTTTTGGAAGATACTTTTTCAAAAATGGATTGGACATAGAGGATTTATCGAGTGGCCTGCTCGTTCGTCATACCTTTAGATTGTTTTCTTTGGGGTTACCTTAAATCATGTGTTTTCGTTAGATGACCAACTAATTTGCAGGAGTTGAGACCAAGTCGAATATGAATATGAATCCGTAGAGTAGTCATGGAAAATGTAACTCAGGGATTTGTTGACAGACTTGGATATTGTCAGAAGGCAATCGACGAGCAGTTTGAACATTTGAAATGATTTTGTTTGATGTTTTAATTTTGTGGTGGAGCACCGCCTTGTATAAACTATTACATAAGTCCGGCGTGTTTCAATTTTTTTTTGTAATTTGGCCCATTTAATCTGTCTGGTAAAAACCTTGGTTGTAATAAATAATTACTAACAATGTCAGTCCAAATGTTGCATAAAAGGTTTGTTGGTGTTTTGATTATGTTAATCAATTTTGAAATTCGCGCCTAAGTTTTAGAAAACGCCATTTTGAACACATGTTGGTAAAATTTAGCCAACAATGGAACAGAAAAAGCTTCAGGAGTGATATCATCTAAATCGTTTTGGTCAAGTAGAATTGTAAGGAGATCTGAAGGCAGGTTTAGTAAAACAATAAGGAAATATCAAAACGATTAGTCGTGTGCTTACCGACCTTTGCGTCATCGTCTAAATGTTCAACTTTCACTAATTTTCGAGCTACATCATCTTGATTATGACTTCTCTCAAAAGTTGCCACATCGAGATGTGGTTTCTCTTCGTGTAACTCTGTTGATGGACCAGTCTGTGGATGATGGTCCAATTTATCTTCGCTAATTATTTGATGTACTTGTTGGAACGTTTCTTGGTCGTTAGATTTCTCCCTCTTAAGAAGTGAGCTTGCAAGCTGTAATTAATCATTGTCATGGTTCTACACTTTTCTGCAATCCATACCTTCTCTAAACTTTCTTCCGCAAATCTAGCTAGTTCTTTTAGTTCAGGGTTTGAATGATTATCAAGCGCAGTTATCAGATTGGTTAGACGTGACCGTATGTCAACTAAGCTTTCTGATAGGAAAACCAGGTCGAACTTGTCTTGCTCCATGTTGTTTCAGTATCTGTTCTTCAAGCAGAGAAATAATTGTTTCAAATTGAGTACTTTAGGGAGAGCTAAAGACTTCGATTACAAAATTTAAATGCAATGTTTAGTTAAAAAATAAATTAATGACAGTATAACATATCACAAACACACACAAATGGTCGAGGACGAGGGATTGGGAATGTTTGAGATACCAAAAATTTTTCGGTTTAGTTTTTGTTTTGTGTCTACTATACAGGTTGTATTATAAGTGTTCACCATTGGTAACTTCGTTATTATTTGAGTTACCAATAATTGAATTTGCAAACCATTCCTTTTACAAAATTGTTTCCTTATAATGGAATAAAATCACTATCTTCGTAATTCCAATTACATTCCAGTGCCGAATTGGGTTATTATATTAGACTGGACTTAAATCTGGACTTAAGTGTGCTAATGAAATGATGTCGGCCAAAATTATTTTCTATCGCTTCCATTAAGACCATGAAACAAATTAAATAAAGTTAAGCTATTTAGGTAAAATAAAAAACGAACATACCGCGTCTTTTTTAAAAAATTTAACTTACAATATTAATATCCTCAAGTTCAATTATAAATTATTGTCATTCAGTAGTGGCGATCTCAACAATCCTTGACAATACAAATGATGATATTCATGCCAATTTAGAAATAAAATTGTTGCAATTTAAATTTGAAATTTAATTACGTTAATACGTTCAGACAAGTCAGTCTGTTCTATTGTTTGAACGTATTAACATTGCAATCTAATAATACTGTAGGAATTGTATTTTGCTTGAAGTGATTTATGTAGAAATACAGATCTAAAACTACACAACTTAATATTGTAGTTCAACTTGACTCCACTTTTACTTATTTCACCTTAGTATAAATACTTTTAACTTTCGCGCCTTCAACACACATTGCCCCTTTCCTGCCACTGACAGCTGCACGTGTTTCTCCGCTCGCCTCCCACCGCTAAGCCGCGGTTTCTTTCTTCCCACATTACATAACCTAAAATTAGTCACATTGAGTTTTTAAAAATTGAACATAGCTGAATGTTAAAGAAAACACCTGGTATATCAAATCTGCGCAACATATAATTATGTATAATTATGCCCTACATTATTTAGAATATATTACACAAAATCGTACAAACAATGGAAAAATAACAAACACATTTTAAAACACCAAGATTGAACTTTACAACCGCCTTCAATCCAACATTACGACAGCCTTCAATGGCCTATTTCTCGAATATATTTGATGATGATGGATAAAGTGCGTCAACTTGTTTTGAATTTTTTTTGGGTCACTCTGTATACTAAAAAATATTTTAAAAATGTGCATCTCCACGTATCCTATAACTTTTGTATATAACATTTTCCCATGTTTCTTTTAACAATAGAAATATGGACTGTCCACGTGCTAAGTGGTCACCCTGTATAACAAATTCAATCAGTTTCAACGATTGAGTTGAAATAAACAACGTAGATGATATTAGCAAATCTGCATAACATATAATTATGAATAATTATGTCCTACATTATATAGTAATATATTACGCAACCCGTACAAAGAATGGAAAAAATAATACATTTTTAAACAACAAAATCCAATTTTGTTTTCATTTTTTCATGCTGCCGACGACAAGTGTCCAAGTTATATTTGCTTCTTTTCACATATACCTCGTGAGGGCCATACAATTCAAAATTCACGACTTGCTGATAACAAACTCCAGCTTCGAAATATTTACCCTGTTAAACAGTAAAATCAGAAAACTTAATTATTTGAAGAAGTACCCACTTGATTCTGAAGCAATGCACCAAAATTATAATTTAGCATTGCCAAATTAGTAAATATATGGTTATGTAACTGTTTTGCGTTAATTTTCCAAGACTGTTGTACTAATGATTCAGCTTTTTTATAGTTTTCATACTTTCCATATATTACTGCCAAATTATTAACCACCGCTGCAACGCTTAAGTGATTGTCTCCAAGTTTCGCCCTACGGATTTGAAGAACTTTGATAAGTGTAGCCATGGCTTCCTCATAATTTTGTAACGAGCTGCGTTGAAAAAGAAATAACAAAAACGGTAACAACCAGATCTACGATTACCTATAAACTGAAGCCAACATATTTAGGACAACTGATGCAGCTAAGCATTCTTCTTCCCTAGTTATCTGTCGTATTTTACTGATTATTCCCTCGCATATTTTGATAGCTTCTCTGTGCCGACCATGCGAAACCAAATTTCCCATTAAATGACCTAATGGAACAGAAAGAACTTGAGGGGTGATATCAACTAAATCGTTTTGGTCAAGTGGAATTGCTAAGAGATCTGAAGGCAGGTTTAGCGAAACAATAACGAAACATCAAAACAATTAGTCGTGTGCTTACCGACCTTTGCGCCATCGTCTAAATGTTCAACTTTCACTAATTTTCCAGCTGCATCTTGATTGTGACTACTTTCAAAAGTTGCAACATCAATATGTGGTTTTTCTTTGTGTAACTCAGTTGATGGACCAGTCTGTGGTGGATGGTCGGATTTATCTTCGATAATTATTTGACGTACCTGTTGGACAATTTTTTGGTCGTCAGATTCCCCCCTCTTAAGAAGTGACCTTGCAAGCTGTAATTAATAATTGTCATGGTTCCACACTTTTCTGCAATCCATACCTTCTCTAAACTTTCTTCCACAAGTCTGGCTAATTCTTTTAGTTTAGGATTTGAATGATTATCAAGCGCAGTTATCAGATTGGTTAGACGTGACCGTATATCAACTAAGCATTCTGACAGGAAAACAAATTTATGATCGAACTTGGCTAGCTCCATGTTGTTTCAGTATTTTTTCTTCAAGCAGAAAAATAATTGTTTCAAATTGAGTACTTTAGGGAGAGTTAAAGACTCGATTACAATATTTAAATGCAATGCTTAGTTAACAAATAAATTAATGGCAGTATAACATATCACAAACACACACTAATGGTCGAAGACGAGAGATTGGGAATGCTTGAGACACCAAAAACTTTTTCGCTTAGTTTTTGTTTTGTGTCTACTATACAGGTTGTGTTATAAGTGTTCACCATTGGTAACTTCGTTATTATTTGAGTTACCAAAAATTGAATTTGCAAGCTATTCCTTTTACGAAATTGTTTTCTTATAATGGAATAAAATCACTATCTTCATAATTCCAATTACATTCGAGTGCCGAATTGGCAATTATATTAGACTGGACTTAAATCTGGACTTAAGTGTGCTAATGAAATGATGTCGGCCAAAATTATTTTCTATCGCTTCCATTAATATACATATTCAAAAGAAGAAAAGATTAATATTGTGAATTACTACAAAAAGAACAATAGCTTCAGACAAGTCAGTCTGTTCTATTGTTTGAACGCATTAACCTTGCAATCTAATAATACTGTAGGAATAGTATTTTGCTTGAAGTGATTTATGTAGAAATACAGATTTAAAACTACACAACTTAATATTGTCGTTCAACTTGACTCCATTTTTACTTCTATCACCTTAGTATAACTACTTTTCACCTTCGCGCCTGCAACACACATTGCCCCCTTCCTGCCACTGACAGCTGCACGTGTTTCTCCGCTTGCCTCCCACCGCGGCTTCTTTCTTCCCACATTACATAAACTAAAATTAGTCGAAGTGAGTTTTTATAAATTGAACATAGGTCAATGTTAAAGAAAAGACCTGGTATATCAAATCTGCGCAACATATAATTATGTATAATTATGTCCTACATTATTTAGAATATATTACACAAAATCGTACAAACAATGGAAAAATAAACACATTTTTAAACACTAAAATTCAACTTTACAACCGCCTTCAATGCAACAATACGACAACCTTCAATGGTCTATTTTTCGATTGTATCTGATGATGATGGATAAGGTGCGTGAACTTGTTTGCTTTTCCTTTGCATCCCAAAACAGTGGATCGCGTTACACAGAGATCTCTGCACATGTTCCTCATTTAGTATATGTCGGCAACTACTCACGACTTCTCCATAATGAACTTCAGCAGCGGCATAGTTACCCTGTGAAATAAAAAAATCAATAAATCAAATTATTGAGATAAGTACCCACTTGATTCTGTTTCAATGCAGCTAGATTATAATTTATCGTAGAGAAATAAGGGATCATATGGGACCTTAAGTGTTTTACATAAATATTCCAGCACTTTGCACCAAAGTGTTCAGCTTCATCATGGTTTTCACACTTTCCATGTATTACTGCCAAATTATTAAATACTGCTGCAACGCTTAAGTCATCCTCTCCAAGTTTCGTCTTACGGATTTTCAGAACATCGGTAAGTATATTCACGGCTTCTTCATAGTTTTCTAAAGCGCTGCGTTGAAAAATAAATAACAAATAACGTAACAACCAGATCTACTATTACCTATAAGCTGAGGCTAAAAGATTTTGGGCAGTCGATACAACTAAGGAGTTTTTTTCCTTAGTATCCTTTCGCACGTCACTGATTGTGTCTAGGCAATGTGTGATAGCTACGCTGTACTCACCCCGGGAAATAAAGTTTCGTACTGTATTACCTAATGGAGCTATCCAAAGTTTGCAGGTAATATCATCCAAATCCGTTTCGTCAAGTGGAATTGTAAAGAGATCTGAAAGCAGATTTAGCGAAACAATACCGAAACATAAAAGCAATTAATCAGTAGTGTTCCTACCAATCATTTGGTTATCATCAACTTTTTTATCAGCAGGATCTGGAAATCTAGGTACCGTGACCTCTGTAACCTTTTGACTGATTCCAAAAATTGTCACATCAAAAGGTTCTGTCTCTTCGGTGCATTTACGGTAGTCAAGTATTCGATTCCACACTGCCAACACTTTTTGATCCGCAGGTACCATCCTGACAAGAATCGCCCTTACAGCCTGTAATTAATAATTGACGAGGTTCTACAGTTTTCTCAAATTTTTACCGTTTCAAAACTGTCCCCCCAAAGCCTGGCTAGATCCATTAGAGTGGGATTTGCCTGATAATCAAGTGCAGCAATCAAATTTGCTTGATGTCTATTTAATTCATATAAACTTTTATGTAATGCGATGAAATTAACATCGAAAGTGAGTTTCTCCATGTTATTTCAGTTTTTTTTACGTAAAACTGAAATAACCGCTGCAAATTTGATTTATTCAGAGGAAGTCAAAACGTTGAGCAACAAGATTGCGGTTAGTTCGTGCGTCCAATGGTTAAAACAATTATTTTCTAAATTAAAGAATTGAAAAGCAATGGCTTGTTACAAAATAAATTAACGACGGTTTAACAAAACACAGACACGTCTTGATTGACGAGGACAAGAGGGTCGGAATGTTCGAGATACTAAAAATATTTGTGAGATTAGTTTTTGTTGAGTTCACAACATAATATTATACAGTGTTTCCAATTTGAAGTTAAGAAGGTATAATAGATCTTAATACAATAGAACTCCTTTATAACGAGTCCCGATTATAACGAAAAATCGGCTATAACGAGTAAATCGTCTGGTTCTTTGCCGTTTTGTATACTACTTCTTGTAAATTTCCCCCTTCAAAGCGAGTACGTTTCTGATATTGAGGTGGATATAACTAGATTTTGTTTTGTCCCAAATCGGTAGTAGCGAGAAATTCCGAGAAATTTCGATCATAGATCGGATATTACGAGAGTTCCAGGAAGAAATAAAGACACGTGTGAGCATCAATAATTAGAATTTTATCGGAAATGTATTTCCATAAGCCGTTACCTCGATTTTGAGTTTTTTTTATAAAATGAATATTTCCAGAGTTAGCGCCATGCCAATCTTCTTGAATAATTAGTCCCATACTCAATACATACTCCGATATAAACATTATCCTGGCACTCAACCCGGAAGCGGTTGAAATTAGTTTTTTTTCACTTTGCTTCTTCGTGGCTTCGTTCACTAAATATTAAACGTAATAATTTCATTTTACAACGGTTTGTAGACCTTCTTAACCCCACAATCAAAATATTTGATTTAATTTAGCTGTAAAGTGTAACTGAAATGTCTCCCTTTAGCGTGTTACGCCACTGCAATCGGCGACCATAGAATACAAGTTTCGCGGGATATTGTGTAGCTCGGAATATCTGCAGAATTAAAAAAAAGTATTTAAAGCCATTTATCAAAAGGGAAACCGCGCATGGTTCTTTGAATTTTGTAACGCATCGATGTGATATAAAAATTTGAATTTGTAAATCAATCGCTTTATAGAATTGTTTCCTAATAATAGCAGTGGCGGCTTGTCAGAGGAGGCAAGGGAGGCTGAGCATTCTCATGATAAAATTTGATTTTCATTAAAGTTTCAGTATGAAATCATTAGGTACTCAATTAAATAAATGGTAATAGTTATTTGGTAGATAATTTTCTTTCACCATACCAGGACGGCCTTATTAAAGGGGATCTTCTACTTACAATATGGGACTTGAAGGTTGAATGTAAGCGCCAGAAATATGTTCGAGACCGGGTCGGAGGCAATTTGCTACATTAGACTCTAAACATCTGCTTTAATTCTATAGATTGAGACGATTTTGACCTTGAACGTTAAAAAGAAATGAGATGCAATACTTGAGTTAGAAAGCATAAAACTATTGCAGTTGAGGCTACGGCTCCATCCCCACCCGAAACGTGCTCTGGCCAGTGCGTTTTGCCGGACAAAGATCCCAATTATTCCTTAGTACTGGGTGCGACAGGTCTACTGCAATTATTGAATTCAGGTATATAATTTTGAATTTGCGGGTTGCATAGTTTCAACATGAATGACGATATAAAAGTAGAACTACAAAATGTATTTTCTAAAACTTGTGAGGATATTGTTTCCTTTTAAAGAATTTTTGTTTTGTTACTATTTTTCTGAGAGCTTTTCTGTTCTCACTTTAGTTTATGTTTTAGAACTTTTGTTTTTGTTCCTAGGCTTATAATATGCGATTGATTGAATTTCCGCTTGCACTAGTTACAAGCTTAATGCCATTCTGTTATTTACTAATTTATTTGCCTATTTTTAACAGTCATTATCAATAGTATTGTGCAAATTAAGGCACGACTTTTTGCTACCATTAACCTAAAATGGTAATTTATTGAATCAGACATTATATTATTTTCATTATTAAGTAAGAGAAAATACATTTTGTAAGCTCATATCTCATCATTCTACCCTATGCATTTCCTTCAACTCCTAATCCAGTTCTGGCAAGAAATAACTCTACACTTCCTTGATGGTTCTTGCTGGACGGTAAATTGTGATACAGAAATAAAACATCATATTTTGTTGACTATTAACCTATTCTTCATAAATATTAGCCTCCTCACTCGTCACTACCACGAGCCGCCACTGAAAAATAGGTTGGTCAATTATACTTCGAAAACATTTGTTGTAGTTCAGAAAACATGAATATTGTAGTTGAGAAGATCTAAATTGTAGTTCAAAAAATATAAACTGTAGTTTGGAAAAATTGTAATTCAATTCTTAGATAAAGGAACAAAAACACTCTCTTCATAAATTAAGTTCCATTTCTAGTGCTGAATTGAATTATTACAGAGGACTGAACTTAAGTGCGTTGAAATAGTAGGGGTAGTGCTATATTGCCGCTGCTTGTTTCGAACTCTCCGTTAGCAGCTTCTTACAATTCTGTTCTATCACTTTCGGTAAGACCATCTAATAATTCATTAAGTTTCAACCATTTGGATGAAACAACAACGAATGTAATATCAAAACTGCATAACATATAATTATGAATAATTATATCCTAAATTATATACTATATGTTACAGAGCACCATACAAACAATGAAAAAATAGCAAATACATTTTTAGTCATTAAAATCCAACATTACAGCCGCCTTCAATCGCCTTATTTTTCGATTTTATCTGATGATGATGATTCAAGTGCACCAACTTCCTTGCTTTTCCTTTGCTTCCGATAACAGGTAGCCAAGTTATCGCTGCCTCTCACATATAACTCTTTAGGGCCATAGACACAAGAATTTACAACTTGTTGATAATGAGATATAGCTTTGGCATAGTTACCCTATGTAACAAGAAAATCAGAAAACCTAATTACTTAGAGAAGTACTCACCATATTCTGGTACAATGCAGCTAAATTATAATTTTGCTTAGCTAAATCAGGAAACAAATAACCTTTTGTGCACTTTGAATAAATTTCATAAGATTTCTCACATAAGGAGTTAGCTTCTTCGTAGTTCTCACACTTGCTATGTATTTGTCCCAAATTATTAAGTACTGCTGCAACACTTAAGTCATCTTCTCCAAGTTTCTTCTGACGTATTTTGAGAACATCGGTAAAAATATCCAGGGCTTCTTTATGGTTGTCTATGCAGCTGAGTTGAAAATAATAACAAATAACGTAACAACCATATGTACTATTACCTATGAACTGAAGCTAAAATACTTAGGACAGTTGATTCAATCAAGGAGTTGTTTTTCTTAGTTACTTTTCGTATTACACTGACTGTGTCTTCGCAATGTTTGATAGCTACGCTGTACTTACCCTTCTCAACTAAAGTTTCTACCGATATTTTTAATGGAAATAAAAGGGGAGCGGTTATACAATTCAAATACTTTCCGGCAAGTGGAATTGCAAAGAGTTCTGAAAGTAGATTTAGCAAAACAGTAACGAAACAAAAACTATTAATTAGTCGTGCTCCTACTAATTTTTTGATCGTCACCGGTATTTTTATCATTGTGAGTGCTTCCAGAAGGTGTCGCATCAGAAGATTGCTTTACTTTCTCTAACTGTGTTGATGGACCTGCCTCTTGGTCATCTTTGGGTGTGGTGTCAATTAATTGGCACAATAGTAACAACACTTTTTGATCGACAGGTTCCATCCTCTCAAGAATTGCCTTTACAGCCTGTAATTGATATATTGGCAAGGTTCTACATTTTTCTCAAATTTTTACCGTCTTCAAACTTTCTTCCAAAAGCCTGGCTAGATCCATCAGTGTGGGATTTGCCTCATAATCAAGTGCAGCAATCAAATTTGTTTGATTTAAATTTAATCCATGCAAGCTTTTCGCTAGTAAATAGAAATTAACGTCGAATTTTTCTATCTCCATGTCGTTTCAGGTTTTATTCTGCAATGAGAGAAGTAATTGTTGCGAATTTGATTAATCCTTAAAAAGTTGGTCACAAAACAATTGTTTACTAAATTAAAAAATTTAAATGCTTTGTAATCAAATAAATTAACAGAGTACAACAAATCACAAACATACACTGATGGCCGAGGAGCACCGATTCGAAATTTTCAACATACCAAATTTTTTTTTAAATTAGGTTTTGTTCTGTGTCCACAACATATACAGTGTGCCCACAATTTTATTATGATTCATATTAAAACAAATTAAGCAAATACCCGTTAGTCACTGACTCACCGATAACTTTACTAATGCCAATACCAATTAGCTGTTCCATAAGATCCACATTTACTTTTCTACCAATATTTTGAATGTAACTATTGTCAGAATCTGTTGAGTTGAGTTTACATTATTCCAATGGCCAGATTGGGTGATTATATTTCCATAGTTCATTTTTTAATTAATAGGAGTAAAAGTGAAAGATCAAATTACACTGACAATGAAATATTTTTAGCAAGTAGTTTTTGGGCGACAAGTTTTAAATTCCATTATTTCTCGCATTTGTAGAGAAAACACTGTCAAAACTGGCGTGAATTTTTTGAATCACTGTTCTGAATTAAAAATTGAACCATAGGTGATCCCAGTAACACTGGAATGATACGCACTTGGAAGGGGAATGAAAATTTAAATTTGCTAACCAGTCGTTGTACTACGTCCTCTACAGGGAAAATGGCCTCTGGACTTATTATTATGTATATTTTTCGTCAACTGGAATGCCAGTTCCATTTTCCTTGCGCTTCTTTGTCAAAGTCTTTTGGTTGAATTACTTCTCCCAGGTATTTGAACTTGTTGTCCCTCTTAATTTTCCCATATTTTGTTGTGTGTTTTGGTGCATCTTTTTGCATATTTGTAGTCCAGCCTCTTCTGCTGTATTCAGTATATCTGTTTGTCTTCTTGCATCTTCCATGTGTTCCGCTAGTATTGCTAGATCGTCTGCAAAGGCCAGACAATTAATTTTCAGTTTATCCGTCTTTCTTTCTATTTTTATTTTAGGATTTCCTTCCTCCTTCATTCTCTTCCTCCACTCTCTCATTATCTTCTTCAACACACAGTTAAAGAGCTATGGGGAAAGCCCATCTCCCCATCTTACTGCTGTTTTGACGTCATAGGGCCCTGAGATCTCCCATAAATTTTACTTTTGACTTCCTGTTCGATAGAGTTTTTTTTTTGTGATTCCTCCAACATATTGAATTCTACTCCTGCTATGTTTATATTTAAATATTTTTTTTGTTCTTCTGTTATTGTCATTATTGTCCGTTTCGTTTCATTCTTTTCCAGTATCTCTTTCAAAATGCTCCTCCCACATAATACTTACTGCGTCATCAGCACAGACGCATTGTTTTACTCCTATCTTACAAAAAAGCTCTTGGTTCTTTCATTACATTTTCTTTTAATATATAATCCTTAAATACTGTAAATAGTATTACGCTCATTCTCCTACCTAGCCTCAGTTCTTCTTGAGTTGTGAATATTTTCTACGTGTTAATAAGTTTTTACTATTTACTATTTTTCACGGTACTTTATCATAGGCTTTTTGCAGGTGTAAGAACGCCATGCAAGTTTATTCTCTTTACGGTGTGATCTTTTCAGTTATTTGCTCAATAGTGAAAATACGGTCCTGCACACCCCTGCGCTTTCTAAAGCCACTTTGTGATTCTGCGAAGGTTACTTCTGTGATATTTTGCAATTTCGTATTTGCTCATACAACTTCATTCCTTTACTATATTCTTTTTGAATTCCTTTTTTGAATATAGGCAATATCATTCCTGCTTTCCAGTCAGTAGGTATATTTTCTTCCAACCATGATTTTTAGTAATACTTGTTTTCCTACTTTTTCTATGTTCTTCATGATTTCAGTCGTTATTCTATCTTACCCCGGTAATTCATCGTTTTTTCCATTTCCCTTTGCAATTATTTTTTTGCGGTTAATAATTTCTTAAAACATTCTCGTCATCAATTCATTATTTCTTTTTCTTCTGTTATACTTCAGTTTATACTTATCTGGTGTGCTTCCTTCTTTCTTAGATTTTTTATTTCTTCATGGTAATAATATAATAAGTTAAATAAGTTTCGAGCATTTAGGCCAAACAAAAAAAAAACATGAAATCTGCATAACATATAATTATGAATAATTATGTCCTACATTATATAGTACATATTACACAAAAATACATATTTTTTAAACACCAAAATACAACTGTATAACCGCCTTCTATCGCTTATTTCTTCTTTCTATTTGATGATGACGGGATAGGTGCATCAACTTTTTTACTCTTTGCTTGCTTCCGAAGACAAATAGCCAAGTTATCCTCGCTTCTTTTCACACATATCTCAGTAGGTCGATATTTATTAGACCCGACGATTTCGCGATAATGAACTTCAGCATTCATATAATTACCCTACGAAATAAGGAAATTAGAAAACTTAATTATTTGGAAAAGTACTCACTTGATTCTGTTCCAAAGCACCTTTGTTGTAAATTTGCCTAGCTATAGTAGGCATTACATGATCCTTTATGTATTTTACATAAATGTTATGAGACCTTTGACATAAGGGTTCAGCTTCTTCATAATTTTCATACGTGGCATGTACTACTGCTAAATTATTAAGAATTCCTGCGATGCTGAAATGATCGTTGCCAAATATCTTCTTGCGCATTTCGATAACTTTGTTAAGTCTAACGACGGCTTCTTTATAATCACCTTTAGAACTGCGTTGAAAAAGAAATAGAAAAAGGTAACAATCAAAGTTACTGTTACCTAAAAACTGATGCCAAAATATATAGGGCAATTGATATTGGCAGAGACTCTTTTGTCTTAGTAACTCTTTGTATTTTCCTGATTGAGTCTTCACATAGTTTGATAGCTTCGTCGTGCCGATCCTCGGAAACAAGGCTTCGCACTAAATTGCCTAATGGAGCATCGAGTACTTTAGGAGACATATTATTTAAATCGCCTTCGTCAATGTTCAATGTAAATAAATCTAAAAGCAAGTTTGATAAAACAATAAAACACTATCAATTGGTCGCGTACCATCAATTTTTTCATCATCTAAATGCAATTCAGTGCTAGGAGGTTTAACTTTACCACGTTTAACCATCAGGAATTTTCCATCAACACTTGGAGTGCCACCGCTTCCACATTTTTTCACATCGATGGGCCCTCCTTTTTCTGACTCATCCTGGGGTGTATTTTCGTCGATTTTTTCACATATTTGTAGCATGATTACTTTGTAGCAAGGTTCCATCTTCAGATGAAGTGACGTTACAACCTGTAATTTAATAATTGGCGAGGTTTTAAATTTTTCTGTAATCTTACCGACTTCAGACTTCCGTTCACAAGTCTGATTAGTTCCGTTAGTTTGGGGTTCGAACGACAATCAAGTGCAGCTATTACATTTGTTTGACATGACCATAAATCATTTAAACATTTCGCCAGGGAAGAGAAACCAATATCGAACTTTTCTTGTTCCATGTTGTTTCAGTTTTTTTTCCTGTAATTAGAGAAATAGATGCTGCAAATTGTGTAATCCACGGGAAGTTAAAACGTCGGGCAACAAAATTGCGATTCGTTCTTATCTCCAACGCGAAAATTTTTAAACTATTGTTTACTAAATTAAAAATTCGTTACAAAATAAATGAACGGCACTATAACAAATCACAAACATACACTGATGGTCGAGGTCATGAGGTTCGAGATGCCAAAAATTTTTGTTGGTTTAGTTTTTGTTCTGTCTCTGCAACGTATACAGTGTGTTCCCAGATTAATTAAAAGAGGGAAGAACCGTTCGTGTTTTCAACTTTACAGAAAAATGTTTTTAAATGTTCATCAATATATGTAATTCGAGTCATTTTAGTCAAGTCGTTGAATTGCGTGACATTTAATAATACCATGCAATCCTCAAGTTTGAAAAAATAGATAGAGGAAGATCTTGGTCGATCAAAAAATGTTATTGTGGTGGTACATAATTGGAAGCAAACAAATTGCCGGTGGATTTATTCGTAAAGTAGATAGTCCATTTCTCTCTCTCTCTCCCCTCTCTCTCTCTCTCTCTCTTAGTGTACAATTTCTCAATTAGTTTGTTGCAACATTTTCACCATTATTCTCCATTCCTCTCTCTCATGCGACAATCTTTTCAAATCCTTGTATGTTTCACAATTGAGATCTTGTATTATTTGAAGGTATATTGTAACCTTGGTCTTCCTCGTGGATTTTTCCTTCTACTGTCCCCTCCAGTATTGTTTTAAGAATTCCGTCATGCCTCAGTATATTCCCAACTAGAGAATCCCACCAGTTCTTCCTGAATTCTTTTCAATACGTCTTCATTGGTAACCTTCTCCGTTCAACTAATTTTTAACATCCATCATAGCACCATAGTTCAAAAGCTTCTAATTTTTTCTTCTCTCTTTGAGATATCATCCATATTTCATACCCATATGGCAGACATATAATTTTAGGAACTTCTTTCTAGTCTTGAGTGATAGTTTACTTGATACTAGTAGACTTTTTTCCTATTAAATACTGTTCTTTGCTTGCGCGATTCTTCCTATAATGTCTTTACAACTCCTTCTATCATTTGTAATAACGCCAGGTAGCCGAAGTTTCTGCCCTTCAAGATATACTGTCACATTTTGCTGTCTTGCTTCCTCTATGTAAACATTAAATAGCGATAGCGATTAGCCACAGCCTTACCTAACTCCCTTCAAAATCTTTGCTTCCTTTTCCATATCCCCATTATAGGTTCTGGCAGATTGTTCTTTATAAAACGCATATATTATTCTCATATCTTTCTCACTGACTTCAATTTTGGATAACACTTCGAAGAGCGCGGAGCATCTCACATTATCGAAGGTCTTCTCCATGTCTAGAAACACAAGATATGTCTCCTTCCATTTCCTTATTCTTTTTCAATTAATAGACGTAGTGTTAGTATTGCCTCTCGGGAGCCTGATTGTTTACGGAACCCAAATTGGTCTACTGATAAGTACTCTTCTATCTTCCTCTATATTCGTCCATGTATTATTTTACTGAGTATTTTCACTGCGTGAGATATAAGACTTATTGTTCTGTAATCTTGGCACTTGTCACCTTTTGCCTTCTTCGGTGTTGGTAATATTGCTGTTGAAATCTTTCGGTACAATTCCTGTCTCATGCATTTTGTGTATAAGTGTACACAGTACATTGTGCCCTTCACCACCAACATTTTTGATTAATTCCGCTACTATGTTGTCAACTCCAGTAGCCTTTCTGTTCTAAAGACATGTGACTTCTCTTTTATGTTCCGACATGAAATTGGCATCATCTTGTTCTCCATCATTACCGTGTCGGAACTGAACCAAAGTCTCTCCCATTACATCCCTGTTCAGCTCCTCTATGTAGTGTTTGCAGACTTCAGTTAGTTCTTCTGGATCGAGGATTGCTGTCCCATGCTCATTTTTCAAACCTGTTATTATCTTCTTGGTTCCTTAAAGAAAGTTCTAACGACTTTGTATGCAAGGTCGTACTACCTCCTCACATTTTTTTTTTAAATACCTTTCCTTCGTTTTTTGGCAGTCTCTGTTTATCCGATTACACATTTCTCTGTATTTTCTTCGCCACAATTCACTTGTGGCTTTTTGGCCAGCCTTCATCCCTTCATTAAATCTATAATTTCTTTGGTTATTCATGGTTGAATATTTTCTCGGCTCTGCTTCCCTAGCACTTCATCTGCAGATTTCTTTACTGCTGTCTTTAACTTTTGCCACAATTTCTCTATCTCCTCTACTGCTATGTGTTCATGACTCAGTTTTCTGTGACCCTGGCATTTAGTATGTTTTTAGTAATATTCTCCTTTAAGTTGTTTAATTGCTAAGACTTCCCTTCTTAATCTCTTGAAGCTGAGATCTAAAGTCATTATTACCAAGGTGTGATCGCTATCTACGTCTGGTCCTGGATAACTTCTACAGTTTTTAATTTGGTTCTTAAATCGACATAATATAATCTAATTGGTTTCTTCTCTTATCCCCCGGCATTTTCCACGTGAATCGTCTTTGTACATGATGTTGAAATATGATGGTTGTTACTACCAGGTTTCGCTGTGTGCAGAATTCAACCAAGCGATCCCCTCTCATGTTTCTGTTGCCTAATCCACATCTACCAACGGTATTGCCCTCAGGGCATTCCAGTTTCCCATTACTATCAAATTTCCTCCCTCTTTACATATTTGATCAGGACCTCTAGTTTTCTATACATCTCCTTTATTTCTTATCCTTCATTAATACCGTGTCTTTCGGCACCGTGGCGATTTTTACTACAATAATTCTTTCTCTATGGAGGACGTAGCCCCTAACCCTCAGGACTACCTCCCTCCTGATTATAATGCCAACTCCATAATCGGCTTAAATTAATTACAATTGGTGAGGGGCAATAAGTAAAAAGTAAACATCAATTTATCAACTTCAATTTATTTAAAAATCTGCATATTTAAAATAGAAATATTTTGTATATAGATTTGACTGATAGACAAATCAGCAAGTCAGTTGGTGTGGTTTCCTCGTCGTTTACTTATTTGAAAGTATCCATTTTAGCACGACATTTTATATGAATTTGGCATTCAGTAATCCTAGCTTAGTTTTCGTGGTCTTCGAAAACTTCCCCAATTGGTTTGCATCAATTTTGGTATCATAAATGAAATTCCGTACGAACAAAAAGAGAATAAGTCAAATCATATAATATTGCATTCATCTTATTTGTGTAAAAATGCGTCGAACAGCTAACAATAAATAATTATCACAGAATATCCCCAACGGACTTCATATCAGCGTGCTTACGAGAACATAAAATCGAGTTATCTCTGGCTCTTTTCGTAAATTGGTTATTAAGTCCCAACTGCTTTTCGAAAATTTGCCTAGCCGTTTTATAATTAGTTGAAGCAAGGCCGTATTTACCCTACAAAGTGAATAAATTTAAAATCTGACTGAAAACATATTCTGAGCAATACCTGTGCGTGTTCAAGTGCACCTAAATTATAGTACTGCTTACCGACCTCAGGGTGTAAAAACCCAAAATTCTTCCTTTTCATTTCCAACGATTCTCGACAAAATGACTCGGCCTTTGCATAGTTTCCACACTTTCCATGCAATACAGACACGTTGTTGAGTATTGCTGCAACACTGAGGTGATCCTTTCCACGTTCTCTCACACGTATCTCAATAACTTCGTGAAGGAGAGGTATAGCTTCGCCAAAGTTATTTACACGGCTGAATTGGAAAAACACTTAAACGGCGCCACCACTAATGTTCTACTACCTGTGAATTACAGCTAAAATATTTAGGACGTGTGAAATGGGATAGTCGTCCATCACCTTGCCAATTCGCAATTTATCAATTTCGTCCTTGCACGCATCTATAGCTTCCTGGTGTAAGCCATTAATAAGATGTGTTGCCACTATTTTCTCGAATTCAGTTGGAGAATTTTGACCATCTTTGAAATAATGGAAGTAAATTGAATTTGGAAGCAAATCTGAAATTCCAAGTTAAAGCTTTTGCCAGTCAATATTGGAAAGTCAGCCGTTACCAACTCGATCGTTATTGTATTCAAGCGGTAAGTAATTTTGCTTGGAACTGTTTCTGGAATTCGATGTGCTGGGCTGTGGGTTTTGCACGGCCGAAACATTTGGATGTAAATTAGTTTCTTGGTGCGTTTCGTTTGGTGAAACTTTGAATTTAGGCGTCGGGATGTTAATTGGGTACTGAAATTATTTACTGATTGGTTTGAAAAGATTTTTGTAATTGCTACCGTATCGCAACTTTCTGCCAACTTGGTAACTTCATCCAACAATGCAGGATTGGGGAGATGGTCAAAACTGAACGTATTTGCTTGTTGAACCCATAAATCGTCGGTATCGTCTAGTATTCGCAATCTTTGACTAATCTCTTCGTAGTTCATTTTGTTGTATATTTATTTTCTGCAATAAAAAAATTAAACGATTAGTATTAATTCATTTATTTAATGAACAAGATGGGAAGTTTTTAAGTGTCTCCAACTATCTTGGTACCATATTTTTAAATGGTTTCGCAAACAAAATGCATTTGATTAGGTAACTGTAGCAAGTCGTGAAAATTTTATTATAATGTTTGAAAAATGAACAAGTCGATGAACAAAAATTAAGGTTTGGACACCATTTCTAAATAAATTGTAACTAAATTAAAAAATTAAAATGCATCTTGTGAATAGAAATTATTACCTAGTATATTAAAAAATGTAATTTCCAAAACGCAAGTCAAACAAATCACAAACAGGCAAACATGAAATACACACAGAACACAATAACACAATGGCCGATTATGGTCAAGAAACGTTAAAAGTTATTTAAAACATCTTTTGTGAGGCTTGAGAATCCAAGAATATTTAGCTATCTATTCTTTTTTGTCTTTCGGCTAGAATATACAGGGTCCTCCAACGTTAATAGCTAACCCCACAAACAGCCTCAATTTTGAAAATTTTACTATAATTTTGCTACGTCTTCAGTTATTAATAAGCTGTTTTTTTTGTTTTTATAATCTGGCGTCGCGTCGCGACGCTCATTTTTGTTATTTTTCATGGGTATTTTGAACTTTTTTTGATAAATTTTATTAATAATTTTTTTAATATAAAAATATTGAAACTTATCAGATCTTTACAATTCGCCGATATTTTAATTAGAAATCTTGTAATGTCTATACTTACAATTTTGAAGTCATTTTGAAGAAACAAGATGTCCCGGAGGTGGCAGGTACGCGGCACGTGTTCTGTATCATGGGTGTATTTAGATTTCCAAAAAGTTAGGAAAACACAGGTTGCTGTTGGATTCAAATAACTTGGCACAACAGGCAGAATCTTTTATTTTTAGTCTAAACCTGACAGTACTGGGTTACAGTGTTCAATGATTTATGGCCACCAATATACAAGATGGCTCAGAAGTAAGCATAAACCTTTCAGGTAAAAATATGAGAAGAGGTTTATATAAACATGGGCCCGGAAATAATTCGTTTCCTATTACAGAAAATGATTTTTAATTTATTGCAGCTGCTAGGAAGATGCAATTTGAATCAAATTTTGGAAATAGAAGTTAAATTTAATGTAGAATTTAATGATGTAAAAAAATAAATTGCTTTTCTGCTGATGAAGGGTCGTTTTATAAGGGCTGATGATGTTTCTTGATGACAATTTTTTTCTGTGCCGTTATTGTTTTATTTTTTATCAGAAGTAATAAACAATTTTGAGTAAAAAAGGTACTTTTATATCAAATCGATAGGTTCAACCAGTTTTAGCCGAGCAGTTTGGTTAAGTGGATGTATTACAATATTTAATTTCATGATTGATATGTTTATTTGGTCGAAGAAATAATGGATGGCATTCATGAAACCTTTGTGTTTATAGACAAGCGGTGCGCCCCAGTCGTCCGTGTATCCTCATACTTAAAATATATACTTGTGATCTAAGGGGTGATAATTCTTAATCAAAAACACACCATAAAAATATTAGAAGTCTTATTAAGAAGAATACATCCGAACACCCCGGAGGTAGATCGAATAATCACCCTCGGGTTGGAACATACGTGGGTAGTACTCGAGATTGTTGCGTCTACGATGTCAAGGGTACATTCCAAAGGCACGACTTTGTTTAGACTATCCGGGAATTGGGAATCGTAGTTCACATACTGTTATTAGTTAATAGAATTACAACAAAATTTTCTTTTTCTACGACAACATCGAAATATGTTATTTAACGAGCGTAAATTCAATCATAAACAACTACATTTTGTACAGAATTTCATTTCGCATCGGTTGCTAGGCAACAAATGCGAAATGAAATATTTCGTGTTCGGTTCATTGTTTTTGGTCACAAATATTAAGGCGGCCTAGAAAATCGAATGTCATCAGTTTGCTTCTGTCAACATTTTTGTACGTTGCAGATAATAATTTCGTAGTTATTTTCGATAACTCTTACAATTAATATGGAAGGTGATAGTGATAATGACTTAGAATTAACACCTCCAAACATAACTGAAGTTGCAAAGTTCACAACATTAAATTTATTACCGGAAACGTCTAAGAAAATGTATCAACGCGCTTATAACCTCTTTTTGGAGTGGAAAGGAGATCAAAACGCAAAGTATGTTAAACGCGTTAGCAGAGGTTATCGTAGAAAAAGTGCAGTATGCAACGCGCACAAAATGGCAATTTTACACTCGTATGAATTGCTGCAGTACGAGTCGAAGACTCGTACTGCAATTCATACTCGTACAAAATGAGCATCATTTTGTGCTTGTTGCATAATATACTATTTTCTACGGCAACATTTCATTTCGCATCGGTTGCTAGGCAACAAATGCGAAATGAAATATTTCGTATTAGGTTCACTGTATTTGGTCACAAATGTTAAGGCGGCCTAGAAAATCGAATGTCATCAGTTTGTCGTCAGTTTGCTTCTGTCAACATTACGTTGCAGATAATTTCGTAGTTATTTTCGATAAATCTTACAATTAATATGGAAAGTGATAGTGATAATGACTTGGAATTAACACCTCCAAACATAACTGAAGTTGCAAAGTT
Organism: Dascillus cervinus; assembly: GCA_949768715.1. NCBI lineage: Eukaryota > Metazoa > Arthropoda > Insecta > Coleoptera > Dascillidae > Dascillus > Dascillus cervinus. The sequence goes on along the minus strand of OX458320.1, from coordinate 6,624,220 downwards.
CACAACATTAAATTTATTACCGGAAACGTCTAAGAAAATATATCAACGCGCTTATAACCTCTTCTTTTCTTTTTTTTGTTTGAATTATGTTAAACGCGTGAGCAGAGGTTATCGCAGAAAAAATTTAGTATGCAACGCGCACAAAATGGCAATTTTACACTCGTATGAATTGCTGCAGTACGAGTCTTCGACCCGTACTGCAATTCATACTCGTCCAAAATGAGCATCATTTTGTGCTTGTTGCATAATATACTATTTTCTAACAGTGTGTGATTCATTAAAAAAAAAATCGTGAAAATTAAGATATTACAAATGCTGCCAATATTTTGGCAATGTTAAATTACAAATAAGCAGTGAATTCTACGAATTTGTACTATTGAAGTAATTATTATAAAAGGACGATTTTTTTACCTCTATATTAAAATTGGTATATGTTACAAAAACATAATAAAAATGTACTTATATCATTCACTTTTATTGTAACCAAATAAAAGGAAAAATATTACAGTTATTATATTGTTTCCTTTCAAGTCTATTAATAGAAATATATTAGCAAAAATAGAACAACGTTATTGCATTTAAGCAGTAACAATAACAAGCAGTCTATCAAATTCATCATTGTAACATTATTAATTAAATAACAATAATTATTGATAAAAATATATTTTAAATATAAAAGCAAGTAATTACTGCTACAAATAAACTTTTGGAATAATGAGAATAGCATTTGAATAATATTTAAAATAAAATAAACCGAGTCAGGATGTTTATGCATAACATTTTATTTAAGTATATGATTCGACAATTATTAAACGGTAATATAAACATTATATGTGAGACAAGTACAATTGTTTATCTATGCATTTTTAAAGAAGAATTAAATACACAAATACCACGGTTTAGGTTGCCCCCTTTTACGTTGATTCGCTATAACGCCTATTTAAAATTTATTTTATGAAAATTCAAAATTTCTGCGCGGCAATTTTCTTCAGTCGCTCTTGGAGATATACATAAAATTTTACCAATGTTAATTTTAATAATTGGAAAAACGTAATTGATCCCGTTTTACGTTTGATTCGATGAACGTTTTTGTTTTTTCACTCATTAAATGCGTAAATCGGGGTATTAGTGTATTAACTTCAAATAATTATTTGGAAGATTTAGATTGTATATAATATAAAAACGACAAATTATAATTTCTGCAACATCTAAGAAATTATTGCAACAAATAATTACGAACAGCAAGTACAACAATTAAGTTCAATAAAATACTCTTAAAATTAGGGAAAATATAGTTTGAATTATATAAAACCTATTTATTACTTATTGTACTTAATTTTAAAATTCGAAAAGTATAGGATTTGAGCAATTAAAAATAAAAATATTTAATGAATAAGATAATCCACGAACGGTATAGACGTGTAAACGGTCCCCTTAAATCATATGCCATCAACGTTATATTAAAAATTTCTCAAGTAAATTATTTTCTTTTTTTTTTTTGTTAGTTTAAAGAGATAACACTAGTGAGATGCAACAATTCAAAATGTTGGATTTAGGTTTGCATTCAACTAGAAATCTAAGCAGAAACATAATATGCAACGAAATAACCAAAAGTTGTTTAATTAACATTGACGCCTACTGATGGATAGCAAATATTCAGTTGTTTCGTTATCCGCACAAGCAGCTGCTAGCTGAAGTGCGTTGTAACCAGTATTGATCTTTTCATTGACATCTGCATTTATGCTAAATAAATATTTAATTGTATCTAAATTACCTTTCTTAACCGCCAATAAAAAGGGGGTGTATCCTTCATCACCTTTTGCATTACAATCAAATTTGATCGAAATTAAATATTCGATTGTATGTTTATTGGCGTAACCAGCCGCCAAATGAAGAGCAGTGAATCCTACATTATCTTTCTCGTTGACATCTGTATTTATGCTAAATAAATATGTTGAGAAGTTAAAAGTACCCAAACAAATGGCAAATTAGAAATTTGACAAGAGGCAAGTGAGGATACAAATGAGGACTTCAAGAAGTATGCAATTTGAAAAATAACATTTAGCACTGGCGCCTGCGCGGCCGCAAGCGAGTACTGGTATACGTAAGAATAGTGGGAGTACTTTAGGGTTGTTCGACGTCCAAACAAATTTTAATAATTTTTTACTTTAAATTTAATTAACAGTAAATGATAAAGTAAGTAGGTTACCAAACTTCGTTTTCCATAAAAGTTGTAGTATTTAGTAAGGCCAAATGCAAATGTATCTTGTTCAGACTTAAGGAGTGAGTACATAATTATGTGTTATTGCCTGCGTTGCATACTTATATTTTTTTCTTGGTAACTGGTAGTGAGCAAACTGCTTTTTTACTCACTCAATAAAATTGTTTTATAAAATAGTTTTCCTTTCATTGCCATATTTCTCAATATCAATACGCCCCAGAATAGTAAAATTTTCGAATTATTCAAATACACCCATCCCTCGATAGACGTAGTAGTTCGGATCCCGGGAATTGCTACTTATATAGAAACTATATATGGGTTATATGGGTTTGGGACTTTTGTGCTAAAAGTTGTATACCTCTAATAAAAAACATGTTAGTTTGTTTAAATTTATATATTTATTTATTTTTACAAAATTAATAATTTTTAAATGACACAACGAAACAAGCAATGGCTAGTATGTCTGAAAATATAAAAATTCAAAATTTTAAATTAAATTTTCTGCATCATGAGAGATAGTGTCATTATCTAAAAGTGTCCACTTTCAACTTGGCTGTTAACATTGTTGTCAACTTGCAATGTTGAGGACAATGTTTACCGTGTGTGGGCAGGTTGTATTTGAAATTTTATGTTGTTCACAAGTTGAAGAAAATCAAAGCGGCTTAATTTTTAGTGGACCTGATGTTGTCGACCTTGTTGTGAAATGTGTGGAGACTACAACGTTGTCAACATCATTTGTGAATTGGAACTCTACCGCTAAAATTGTAGAAGTTGATGATTTAATTTTTTGGTTGTTTTATATTTGTTTTTCAGTTTTTATTATTATTTATTGCATATGATCAGTATACCTAAGATACCAATTTGGATAGATTTTTTTTTGATACCTTAAGGGCCAATATTACCATCTCCAACTAAAGTTTCAGATAGCCATCCGACAGATAATAACAATCGTTGCTATAGCGTAGTTATAGCAATAATTGTTATTATTCTAGAACTTTATCCAAAGATGGTAATAGCCGCCCTAAGAGAACTATCGGAGCTTTGGAAAGTTAAGTCGGAATTTTTTAAGGACCGAAACAACAAGAAGATTGCGTGCACAAAACAATTTTTTCCAACTATACCTTTCCACCACTAAGACCAAAATAGAACTAATGCGTACCAACTTGGTTGACAAGTGTGTAGGCAACAATCATAACATTGTTGACTGGTCGGACGAACGTCAGCTGCACTACTAGACTTTTTTGTTTATAGATTTGTTTGTAGCAATTTATTTTTTAGTTGACACCACGCGAGATAAATCTTTCGTTGTAACTGCTGCTGATTATTATTTATGTTTGTATTTTGCGTTCGAACATCTTAATAATTTTCAACGTCTCAATAAACTGTCCGATAGCAATGATAAAATAATAGCAAGGTCACCAAGCAAATTTTTAGTACTTATATTAAAACTTTGCTACGTAAAGTGAGACTGCTGAATATACTTGAGAAGCTTCTTTTTTTTTTTTAAGAGGAGGTAACCTGTGTGACTACTAACTTCCTCCCCCATACGTCTTCCTCACCACGGGAACCACATTAACATTACGTCAAGTATTACTTCGAGGTGAGTGACTGTTTAGTTCCATTTACATCTTATCATTAGATCACATCTTTTGGTAAGCTTTCACTCACACTTTTTCACCTTTCGTTTTCTTTCCCTTTTACCTATCATTCTCACTCTCTATCACTCTCTCCCTCTATCATCAAAATTGCCTCTTATTAGTTTGCTTTCACACACACTTTTACTCATTTCATCTTCTTCCTCCTTTACCTATCATTCACACTCTCTATCACTCTCTCCCTCTTTGATCATCTTAGATTGAATTGTGAAGAAGGCATCCCTTGACTCCCCTTGGTAATGGACACTCTGGCTGTCAAGGCTTTACATGAACCTGCATCTTTAATTGTGATGTTCGTTACAACCTAAATGACTCAATAAGATTGGTTAAATATGATTCAAAAATAATTAAAAGAAATAAATAAATAATTAAAAATTTTAAACCTAGGAGGCTTAGAATTTTTACTATCAAAATCAAAGTAGTATATTGAATAATTTTTTTGACGTTTCTAAAATTTTTACATTTTTCGCCGTAACTTTACAAATAAACCGATGGAATCCGTCTCGCGACTTTACAAAAATTAAATGAAACTTATTTGCTCCTAATAATTACTATAAACGCTTCACGAGCAAGAAATTACAAAAATCTTCAATTGGTAAATTTTGACGTTTCTAAAAAATTTTAAACAGATCGAAAAAAGAAGAAAGAAAAAATTATTCAAAATACCTCATATACATTCATTCTCTCAATCACACAACCTTTAACCTTCAATCTTCGTCAGAATCTGATATCACATCATCTCTGACGAGGAGTTCCTCCCTACGAAATTCCTCTTGCTGTTTTCCACGCATAATGTCCCGCATCATGTTGGTTACTGTTTTCCAAGATTCCTTGGAATCCAATAATAACTCAGAAATATTATTCTGGTCTATATTACAACCCATTTTAATCCTAGCATCTCTTCGGATGCTTTCCCATTCGTCACAAATGAATATAGTATGTTCTGGCGTGTCTACCTGCTGGCAAAACCAGCAAGTATCGACATCCACCTTTTTTATCCAATTGAGATATTTTCCGAAAGTTCCGTGTCCGGAATACTTGAGAAGCTAGGTAAAGCGAAGCGAAACTACGTAAAGCGAGACTACGTATAACGAGGGATGGGTGTACTTCTTAAATTGACCCCTTGTGGCTGCGACGTAATGATGTACTAATGACCTCCAGTCTGTCGTTATTTTCTTGCCCCACTTCATGTAGTGCGTTAGTGCGTGAAGTAAGTCTGCTGATTGTGCCTGTCCACGACGCTTTTTTCTTTTTCTAGTCTTAAACAAGATAAAATAATCGACTGCAATAAATAAGTAAATTTTGGTCGAATAAAAAGAAATATACTTAAGTCGTACAAATTACACAAAATTTAAAAAATACAAACAATGAATAAATTATAAAATATCTGAATAAAACTTTGCACCTTCAATGACTTCAATTTACCATTTCTTCTGATATAGTGGATTGGTCCCTAATCATTCCATTACAATAACCGATCTTTGCCTTGATTCTTAATGTACGTGGATTATCAGGCCCTAAGCGGGATTCGTAAATATATAGAGCTTCTTGATAATAACGTGCAGCAGCTACATATCTGCCCTATAAAATAGAAAATTTAAAAAATCCAATGAAAATATTTCTGAACAATACCCACTTGAAACAGGTCCAATGCACCTAGATTATCGAACTGTTTACCGACTTCCATGTGTGAAGGATGTAAATATTTAAGTTTGATATGTAAAGACTGGCTACATAAGGCATAAGCATCCGAATAGTTTCCAGTTTTTCCATGTATTACAGCCATATTATTAAGAACAGATGCAACGCAAAGGTGTCCATATCCATACTTACTCTGACGTATCAGAAGGACATTATTAAGGACACCCAAGGCTTCATCATAGTCTTTTAAATCGCTGAATTAAAAAAAAGATAACTGAAACGGTAACTTCTTGAATGTCTTACATGTAAACTGTAGCCAAAATATTGAAAACTTGTGAAATAGAGTAGTCGTCCGTCTCTGTTTTAAGACACATTTGATTTAGAATTTCTTCGCACCTTCTGATAGCTTCCTGGTGTTGATTCATAGAAATAAGATCTCCCACAAGCAAGGCTAAGAAATCTGGAGGAACCTCACGAACATCATCCAGTAAATAAGCCTCGTTGACTGTATTAGGAAGTAAATCTGAAAGAGCAAATTAAAACTTCTCCCAGATTAGCAAGATATTAAAATAAGGTAAACACTTGCCGATTGGTGGGGGCCGGTCATCATCGGTAATTAAATTGTCTTGGTTGGGAATGTCTGCAGAAGCTGAGGTGATGACCGAGACGTTTCCATATGGATTGCTGTTTGGGCACAATTGGTTTTGCAACCCCTCCTCAGTAGGTTCCGGCGTCGTCGAAGATGCGATCTGCAATTATTTATTGAACAATTTGCAAAGCTTTCAGTAATATTCACCGTTTCAAAACATGTTGCCAAAGGGCTAACTTCTTCCATTAATGTAAAATTTTGAATACCATCAACTCCATCAACACTAGCTTCTTCTTGTTCATCATCAAATTCTTGCCTAAATTTCCTTATGTCATCCTCGTTCATTTTGTTGACGTTTCAATTCGTTTTCTATAATCAAAACAGTAATCTATTACTATTGTTATATTAATATGATTATAGAGATTAACGTTATACCATGTCTACGCCGATTGTTGATTGTTGATCGAATAGTTTTTAGGAAGTAGAAAATTTGCCAAACGGAAATTTAGTATTGTTGGTTGTAAACACAAGCCATAAAGTTTTGTAAATAAATATAAAGACTAGCAAAATTATAAAACTCAAATGCAATCTTATGAATGGAAACCAAGTAAATTAAGGGAAGTTTTTAGGGGACAGTAAAACAAATCACAAACACGACACATATACGAAACACAACAAAGAAAGAAACTAAAACAATATTTTACATGTCTGCGCGATTTTAGAATCCAAAAAATGTTGACCTGTTGGTTTTTTGTTTTCGTCGAAAACATATAGTGTGGCGCATCCTTGGAAAGTCACAAAAAGTGGCTTTACTTCTAATGAAGCGTTATTTACTGTTTTTCTTTGTTGTAGTTGAGCTTTCCGCCGTTTCTTCCATATTTATTTTTACCTTTCTCTGCCATTTGCTAACATTTTTATATCTTCCCATTTTATTCCTCTTTCCTTAGCTGTTACCTGCACCTATTCTTACACCGTTCTTCTTGGTCTGCTTGGATTTTCTTTTTCATTTTTTTTTACATCAATACCTCAAAAAAGTAGAAAAGTTAAAAGTACCCAAGTAAATGTCAAAAATCAAATTTGGCAAGAAACAAGTGAGTAAATAGGCACTTCAAGAACATGTATCTTGAATAATAACAATCAGCACTGGGGTCTGGGCGGCCCCAAGGGAGTACTTATGCATTTCAGAATGTGGGAGTACTTAAGGGTTCTTTGATCATCAAATAGTTTTTAATAATTTTTAACTACAAATATGATTAACAATTAACAATTAACAATGGTAATCTAAAATGTGTCAATGTAATTCCAATGTTTGACCGTTGAACAACTGTGTCGCTGAATTAAAGGTTCAATTGCTGAATTTAAGTATAAAAAGGGACGTTTAGAATTATTATTATTACTATTAGTGGTAGTGATAATCAGACTTCATGAAAAGAAATAAAAAAGAAGTTGTAATTGTCCATCAACTGAAGAATCTTAGCAACAATTCAGTTCTGCGAAAGGCTGCAATAAAGAACATATAAAAAAAATACCACAGTTGACTGGTAAACGCTGAACAAGGCTTAACCAGTGTTGAAACTTAAAAAGTCGTAATTGAATTCCCGCAAAATTTAAGTGGTGGCGTGGTAATTGTTAAATACGAATGTGTAAAAGTGGCATCTAAAATACTGTTGAAAAATTTGGAGTTTAACCTTAGAGGGGGAGCGTGGATTACATATGCAATCCAGTGATCTTATTTTCAATGCTATTTTTGTTTTGCTTATGACACATCAACAATCTTTTCAGCATCTTCCTTAAAATACTATTCTACGGGATCATTTCATCAAGCAATTTTTTTCTCATGACCTAGGTGGCGAAAAAAATATTTTTCCAATGATCGTTGATTTACGGACGGGTTTAGTGAATAGGAAATCGTGCATTAATGACCCTCATTAATGAATGATTTTTCATCAATGCACGATTCCGGTAACTAGGCAACCAAAAATATATAAGGTATTTCTAATATTTCAATGTAAACACGAAGCTTGATGTCAAAAAAAGGATCTTCTCCGATTAGCTCCTGATGATTTTTAATCAACTGTTACATACTATTTAGTGTTGAAAGCGGATAAGTCACTGATATGACGCCTTGCAACAATAAAATTGTGATTGCATTTACTGGTTCTTAACCTCACTTTTTTATATTGATAATCCAAAAAAGTTGTTGCAAAAACAATAGGACCGGTTTGCAGGTAAGTAAACATTTTCCTTCGTAAATATGAGGTAGACATTGCTTTCATTTACTTGTAGGTGCAATATGAACTATTACGAGAAACTTTTATTAGAAGATCGGAACAAAATATTTGATACATTTTATAAAAAATTTAACAAAAAAACAACAAGTTATATATTCACAAGGTCAAATTAATGTAACTTCCATTAAACAAGATGTAATGTCCAAAATAAGGTTAATATAGCTGAAAACAACATAAAAATACAACACGTTTAATTAATAACTAATTATTTGCATTGTGCTTAGTAATATTATTTATGTTTAAGTTCGTGATAGTGCAGCTAGTAAAATTGATCGTAGGTGCAGATTGATTATCAGTTCGATGATATTCTGAATTTAAATTTACATCATTAGATATTAAATTGTGTGCATCTGAATTGGTTGAGGATTGGGGAGTTTGCATGAAGTTGTTTGAAAGGATTTTTTCAGCTATATTAACCTTATTTTGGATTGAATTTTCTATGTATCCTTCTGCCACAGCAGTGGATTTCCAACCACCATGTCGTTTAATGGCTGCAAAGTCTGCACCAGCATTGGAAAGTATTGAAGCAGAAGAACGTCGAAAGCAATGCCCAGTGTAGAGATGCGGTTGTTCTAGTTTTAAAAAGACTGCTATTTGCGATGGTAATTTGGAAAATGTATTAACTCCAACAGGCTGTGTTGAACACTTATTATTTTTGAAAAAAACAAAAAATCGTTTGTGTGGTGTATGTGATGGTCTCAATGAGATGTAGGCTCTAATCAATTTTAAAAGCGTATTTTCTTCATTATCCACTATCGTGAATATTCGATTAGTTTTTGTTTTTGTTTTTGATGCCCTAATTGTGATTAAAAATTTTGAATTTAAATCTTGTACATCGTTAATTTCTAATTTTAATAATTCATTCTTTCTTAGTGCACCAGCCACTCCAAAAATTAGAGCAACCTTGGGAATACAAATATAATATTATGTTTAATAGTTTTAACTTTTAGATTTACCTACCTTGATCATTAAAAAGAGGCTGTTAGGTGCATCGGAAATAAATTTTTGTAATTGTTCTTTTTCAATTACCCGTGACTTTTTCGGCACATAACCTTCTTTTTGCCGTTTGATATACAGGATTAGTTTAGTATATTTGCCAATGTCGATGTTTTCTTTGACGTTTAATGTGGCTTTCAGCATTGAAAATTTTGGCCATAAGCTGCCTATTAAGTCTCTTTCTACTATACTGCAGAAATATGCCAACAGAACCGTTTCTGAATAGTGCGCTGCCCGCTTTTCTTTACACCATGAAACAAATTCATCATAGGTTTTCTCGTAAATTGTTCTGCTTTTTGCGGGAAGCAAACTCAGACTTGCAGTCTTCGCCGTCTCTACTATTTCGGGGGGAGTCAATTCCATATTGTTAAATATTTATATTTCAAATTAACGTCCAAAAAAAAGTCACACTGTTGCAGCAATAAAAGTCTTGACTTTTACTGTTAAGTGAAAACAAACCTTTATTCTAACAAGTATCAACGTAAAGAGTTTGCCTTCACAAATAAAATGCAAAATTCAATCTTCAATTAGGAAATTCAAAGCAACTATCTTCGTGGATGCGGAAGGAGTTTTGTAACTAAGGCGCCGCTTGTTTCTGAAACGGTCAGATTTTGTATTTCATTTAGTTGGTTTAGTTAGTGAGTTGATCTGTTGAGAACTTTCAAGTTCTATGTGATAGGCATTAAATGTTTATATCTTTTGAATTGTTAATTTAATTTTTTTCAGTTGACATTCAGAATTGGCATTTGAATATTAATTTAAAATTGCAATTTATGACAAAATGAAAATAAAATATACCAATAAGCACTACAAATTGAATTAATTACTTACTTTATGTTTGGTAATACTATTTATATAAAAGTTAACAACAATAAAATAAGTAAACTTTATAAAAAGTTCAGTTGGAATGTTACAGCTTTGACATTTGTAAGTCATGGCACCGTTGATTTGATTAATTTGATTTGTTAATTTAAACTGCGTGGCATGCTTGATTTCAATATCTATTGAAATTTTTTACACGGAAAAAATTACATTCTCTTCAATTTCATAACTTTCGATCACCGGAAAAATAGTGTAACCAACTTTTGCGTTAATCGGCGATTAATAATCTCGACAACAATTAACGTGCTCGCTACGCTCACACGTTAAACTGTCTCGATTATTAATGGCTCTCATTAACGCACTTGTTGGTTAAATAACTATTATCCAACTGGATTACATATTGTACCGTGTGATTATTTTAGTGTTTTTGAGATTTCATTGAAGTATTCACTATTGACATCTACACAGTTATTTGAAGTTTTACAAAAATAAACGTAAATCAGATAAGGAGATATATTTTCCTTTAATTGTGTTGATTAACTAATAAGAGAAATATCCGTATATGCCGATAGTTGTTTGTCTACTTGGCTTAAATTTTACTGTATTGATAGTCTGCGCAATATTTTATTACAATACAGTGAGACCTCGATAAATCGGACTAATTAAAAACGCTGTGATTCGAATAAGTAAATAATTCCTAGTACTAAAGCGAGACAGTTTTTTGTTGAAGAGGGAAATATTTAATACAAAATAACTAGGAAAATAGTACATAAATAAAAATTATTTAAGACAGAAGCATACTTGTTAAATTTTATATTATTTTGTGAAGTATCCTGTAATTGTTGTTTTCTTGATCCATTCCTGGTTCATTTTCGTTTCTTTTAATCTTGATCTTCAAGAACATCATGTAGGGCTCGTTCAGGCAAATTAATACTTCTTAAATGACGTCTAAAAACCAGGTCAGAATTACTGAGAATTATCAAATCCGCACTGAAACTTGACCCGATTATCGAGGTCGCACTGTATTATACCATTCAGTATAAATTTTAATTATTCATCTCGAACCTAACAAAAATAAATATAGATCATATGGAGGTACTTACATATATTTCGCCATCGATACACTAACACCAGAATCGTCGACAAGTTTAGTAGGTACGTTGCACACGAGATCGCGATTGTTGATTTTTGGCTGTAAAATTCGTGGTCGATTGAAATCAGTTCAGAAGAAAAACTTTCTGAGCTGGATGAAGAAGAATATTAATTGAAAGAAAATACGTATTATAAGAAGAAGTGATCACGATTCTGCAGATGAACAAAAAAATACAGACGACGAAGAAGAAAATAATAAAGTAGAAGAAGGTGCTGGAACATCAATAGATAATTGATTTATTGGAAAAGATAATGTGACAAATTCAAAGAAGAGAAATTTGGAAATTACCAGTCGAACTACAAAGTGGTGCAAACATTCTGATGAAGACCTTTCGGACGTTGTTATGAATGTGGTCGAGTTAGAAATACAATACAAGAAGATGGTGTAAAGTATGTAATAATTGGATATGTAAAGACAATTTGTTAGACATTTGTGTGAGTTGTGTCAAAAATACTGTAACTTCATCCAATTTTTTTAATAGGTATTTGTATTTTGTTCTTTAATTTTGGTACGAAAACTTATTTGTAATAGTTATAGGAATCTTGTTTATAAATAAAGTGATCATATATTATTTATTACTTATATTTTCCGTCTCTGCTACATAAGCGTTGCTATTTTGAAGAGTTCTATTTTTATTTATATTAGGCCGTAATAAATTTACTTCAAGGCAAAATTTTTTGTGCACTTTATAAAAGGTGTTAAAGTATCATTACCTTAAAAAAAAATAATAACAAAATATTTTGTTAACACAATAATAAATAATTAAAAAAGTTGTAGTCCTTAGTAAAGTCTCATGCAAATGCATCTTGTTTAAACTCAAGGAGTACAAACTGATGTGTCATTTTCTGCGTTGCTCACTTCCTGATTTATTTATTTTTTGTAACTGGTAGTTAGCAAACTGTTATTTAACTCACTCAATAAAATTGTTTTATAAAATAGCTTTCCTTTTATTGCCATATTCCTCAATATCAATAGTCCCAGAAAGGTAAAATTTTCGGATTATTTGTAGTGCTGGCGTCTGATGTTCAAATACGTCGTCTAGTAGCTGCGACGTAACGATGATCTGCACTCTGTCGTTACTTTCTTGGTCTTGTTGACGGTACCTGACCACAAATTGAAGTTAAAATGACGTGGGTTTGCTAGTTAGTCCTACCCATGACGCCTTTTTTTTCGAGTCTTCACCAATCGATTGCAATAATTAAGTAGTAACTTTTGGTCAAATAAAAAAAAATATATCGAATCAGAGTAACATATAATTATGTGGAATTATGTTCTACATCATGTAGTATATATTACACAAAATTTATCGTAATGAAACTACGAGCCTGCGTTCAACAACTGCAATTCGTCAATTAGTCTTTTACAATGGATTTCGACCCAATCTTTTCATGACAATAAACGATTTTTGCCTGGATTGCTAATGTCCGTGGATTACTAAACCCTAAGCGGCATTCGTAAATGTATAGAGCTTTTTGATAATAATGTGCAGCAGCAACATATTTGCCCTACAAAATGGAAAAATCAAAACACAAGTGAAAATGTATTTGAAAAATATTCACTTGAGACAGGTCCAATTGACCTAAATTATTCAACTGTTTAGCGACTTCCATGTGATATTTATGCAAATGTATAAGTTTAGTATCCAAAGACTTCCTACATAAAGAATAAGCCTCCGAATAGTTTCCATTTTTTCCATGTACTACAGACATATTGTTAAGAACAGATGCAACGCAAAGGTGATCATTGCCCCTTTTCAACTGACGTATCGTAAGAACCTTATTAAGGAGTTCCAAGGCCATATCATAGTACTTTAAATCGCTGAATTGAAAGAAAATATGCTAAATGCAACGGTAACTTCCTGAATGTCTTACATGTAAACTGAAGCCAAAATATTCAGGACCTGTGAAATAGGATAGCCGTCCTCCTCTTTAAGTCGCATTTGACAAAGAACATCTTCGCACTTTTTAATAGCTTGCCGGTGTTCATTCGTAGAAATAAGTTTTTCCACAAGCAAGCCTAATGAATCTGGAGGAACCTCAACAACATCATCCTCTAAATAAACTTCGTTGATTGAATTTGGAAGTAAATCTGAAAGGGCAAATTAAAACTTCTCCCAGATTAACAAAATATTAAAGGAAAGTAAGTACTTGCCGATTGGTGGGGGCCGTTCTTCATTGATAATTATAATATCTTCGTTGGGAATGTCTGCAGAAGCTGATGTGCTAACCTGTGGAAATTGTACGATCGAGACATTTTTATTTGGATTGATGATTGAGTACAATTGGTTTTGCAACCCGCTGGAATTTGGTGTCGGTATCGAAATTGGAACCTCGGCTTGGGTTCTAGCATTAATTGGTTGGCATATTGGGTTCTGCAACTCCTCCTGAGCAGGTGCCGGCATCGTCAATGATGAGGCCTGCAATTATTTATTGAACACTTTGCAAGGTTTTCAATAATTTTCACCGTTAACAGTTGTCCTAGTATCGAAATTGGAATCTCGGCTTGGGTCGTAGCATTAATTGGTTGGCATATTGGATTCTGCAACCCCTCCTGAGCAGGTGCCGGCATCGTCGATGATGAAGTCTGCAATAATTATTTATTGAACAGTTTACAAGGTTTCAGTAATTTTCACCGTTAACAGTTGTCCTAGTGTCGAAATTGGAACCTCGGCTTGGGTCGAAGCATTAATTGGTTGGCATATTGGGTTCTGCAACCCCTCCTGAGCAGGTGCCGGCATCGTCGATGATGAAGTCTGCAATAATTATTTATTGAACAGTTTGCAAGGTTTTCAGTAATTTTCACCGTTAACAGTTGTACTACCAAAGGCCTTGCTTCTTCTGATAATATGAAATCATGAAGTTTATCCACAGCATCTTGTCGTGCTTCATTGTCAAATTCTTGCCAAAATGCTCTAATCTCGTCCTCGTCCATTTTGTTGACGTTTCAATTAGCTTCCTATAATCCAAAAAGTAATCCATTACTATTGTCATATTTATTCAATTAATGATATGAGCAACAACAACAACAAAAGGCTCCCAACAGCGCATATAATACACAGACCAACGTCAAATTGAACGCAGTATTACAGATTAATTAATATTAATTACAGTTACTATAGCGAAAATATTAAAAATTAACTAAAAACTGTCGAAAACAATAGGGGCAGAATTGCCTAGGTCGAGGGCACATTAGGGAACCAGTAAAGTGCAGGAAAGGTAACAGCACCATGGCGTCAAAGCATATATGATAAATGATATGAGCAGTTATAAAGTGTCTACAGCGATTTTTCATGGAATATTTTTGGAAGTGGAAAATTTGCCAAACAAAATTGAAGGTTCGTTGTTTGTGAACACACCACAAAAATTTCTGAATAAATATAAAAATTAGCAAATTAAAGAACTCAAATGCAAACTTGTGAGTGGAAATTATTACCAGGTAAATTATGTGAAGTTTTCAGGGGCCAGTAAGACAAATCACAAACACAACACATTTATACGAAACACAACAGAAAATGGCCCAATGCAGGAAAGCAACTCTAAAAATTATATTACATATCTTTGCGAGTTTTTAGAATCCAAAAAATGTTGACCTGCCAGTTTTTCATTTTCGTCGAATACATACAGTGTGTCGCATCCTTGGAAAGTCACAAACAGTGGGTTAATTTCTACGGAAGTTTTACTTACATAAACTGCATTTCTTTCTTGTACTTGAATTTTCTGTCTTTTTCTTCCATATTTCCTTTCACCTTTCCCTGCCATTTGCTAATATTTTTATATCTTGCCATCTTATCTCTTTTTCGTTAGATGCTACCTGCAAGTATTCTTGCCTCGTTCTTCTTTTCTACTTTTCTTCTTTTTCTCCATTTGTTTTATATGAAGTATTTGAATACTGCCCAAAAAGTAGAGAAGTACCCAAACAAATTCCAAAAATCACACTTGGCAAGAGGCAAGTGAGGAGATAAATGGCCACTTCAAGAACTTTTATACGACTTGACATTCAGAAAATAGTGGAAGTACTTAAGGGTTGTTTGATTTTAACAAAGATTTTGATAATTTTTAATTTTAAATTTATTTAACAATAATTAATCTAAATTTTCGCCAAACAAAAAAAGAAATATGTCATCATAACATATAATTATATGGAATTATATCTTACATCATGTCGTACACATCACACAAAATTTAGAAACAAGAAACGATGAAGAAATCATGAAATATCTCAATAAAATTTGCGCTTGCCTTCAATAGCTTCTATTCGCTATTTTGCCATTTATACCTAATCATTCCATTACAATAAATTACCTTTGCCTCGATTCCTAATGTAAGTGGATTATTAAGCCCTAAGCGGCATTTGTAAATGTCAAGAGCTTTTAGATAATAATGTGCAGCAGCTTCATATCTATTCTATAATATAGAAAAATTAAAAATACCAATCAAAACATATCTGAACAATACCCACTTGAAACAGGTCCAATGTACCTAAATTATCGAACTGTTTAGCGACTTCCATGTGAAAAGTATGTAAATATTTAAGCTTCATATCCAAAGACTTCTTACATAAAAAATAAGCTTCCGAATAGTTTCTATTTCTTCCATGAGCTACGGCCATATTGTTAAGAACAGATGCAACGCTTAGGTGTTCATTTCCATATTTCCTCTGACGCATCATAAGAACATTATTCAGAATATTCAAGGCTACATCATAGTTCTTTAAATCGCTGAATTGAAAGAATAGATAACTGAAACGGTAACATCTTAAATATCTTACATGTAAACTGTAGCCAAAATATTCAGGACTTGTGAGATAGGATAGTTGTCCATTGCCTTTTTCAGTCGCATTTGACTAAGAGTTGTTTCGCACTTTTTGATAGCTTCCTGGTGTCGATTCATAGCAATAAGTTCTCCCACAAGGAAGCCTAATGCATCTGGAGGAGCCTCAACAACATCATCCGCTAAATAAGCTTCGTTGACTGGACTCGGAAGTAACTCTGAAAGAGAAAATAAAAGATTGCCGACTGATGGGGGCCGGTCATCATCAGTAATTAAATTGATTTGGTTGGGAATGTCTACAGAAGCTGAGGTGGTGACTTGAGGAGATTCTGCGACCGAAACATTTTCATATAGATTGATGTTTGGGTACAATTGGTTTTGCAACTCGTCGGAATTTGGTTTTGGTATTGAAATTGGGAACTCGTCTTGTGACCATTGTTTATTCGTAACATTAATTGGTTGGTATATGGGTTTCTGTAACTCCTCCGGAACAGGTGTCGGCGTCGTCGCAGATGCAATCTGCAAATTATTTGTTGAACAGTTTGCAACGTTTTCATTAATAGGTACCGTTTCAAGACTTGCTGGCCAAGGACTAATTTCTTCCAATAATGTGGAAATTTGGAGATCATCAACTGCATCCATAGTAGTTTGTTGTTCATTATCAAATTTTTCCAAAAATTTCCTCATCTCCTCCTCGTCCATTTTGCTGACGTTTCAATTTGTTTTCTATAATCATAAAAATAAATGATTACTATCGTCTTTTTTATTTTCTTAACGAGAAGAGCAGTTTTCGTAAACTTGGCGACATAACGATTACAAACTAATATTCGTTTAATTGGGCAACACGTAATGAAGCTCAGTTTTTGGGAAGTGGAAAAATTGACCAACAAAAATTAAGGTTTGTCGGTCGTGAACACAAACCATGAAAATTTGTAAATAAATTAAATTAAAGAACTCAAATGCAATAATCTTGTGAATGTAAATTTTTACCAATTAAATTAAGGGAAGTTTTCAGGGGCCAGTAAAACAAATAAAAGACGACACATATACGAAACACAACAGCAAATGGCCGAATGCAGGAAAGAAACTCTAAAAATTATTTTACATATCACTGCGAGTTTGTAGAATCCAAAAAATGTTGACCAGCTGGTTTTTTGTTTGCGTTGAGAACATACAGTGTGTCGCATCTTTGGAAAGTTTTTAGCGAGAACAACTCATTGTTAATAAGAAATTTTGATGGATTTGGAGTCACAAACAATAGCTAAACTTCTAATGAAGATTTACTTACATAAACTGTTTTGTTTTGTTGAAGTTGAGTTTTCGGTTGTTTTCTTCCATATTTCTTTTCATCTTTATTTGCCTTTTGCTTCAATTTTTATAACTGCCGATCTTATTTCTCCTTCCTCAGCTGCTACCTTCACCTCTTCTTGCCTGGTTTTTCTTGGTCTGCCGCTGTTCTTTTTCCCCATTTTCTTTTAATCAAGTATATGGATATTGCAAATTCCAAAAATCAATTTTAACATGAGGTAAGCGAGTTAAGTGAAGATATATATGAGGACTTGAAGAACTTCAATACAACTTGAATAATAACATTCAAATAGTGGGAGTACTTAAGGGTTGTTTAATTTTCAAACAGATTTTAATAACTTTCAACTTTGAATTTAATTAACAATAATTAATGGCGACGTAAGTAGGTTACCGAATTTTTACTGCCATATTTATCAATATGAATGTTCCCTTGAATGGTCAAATTTTAGGGTTTTTTGAACTGGTGGTGTCTGACAACCAAATAGGTCTTAAACTGATCTTTTTTTTGGTCCAGTTAACGTAGCGACTCACTACAAATTGTAGTTAAAATAACATGGGTTCGCTAGCTGGGCCTATCCACGACGCTTCTTGCTTTTTCTTTGTTTAAGACAAAATAAAATTATTGATTGTAATCATAACGTAAATTTTGGCTAAGTAAAGTAGAAATATAACGAATCAGCGCAATACATATTTTTGTGAAATTATGTTCTACGTTATATAGAATATGTTACACAAAATTTACAACCAATGAAACTTCGCGCCTGCCTTCAATAATTGTAATTCGCCTCTCTGCATGATATAAGGAAATTGTACCTATCCATTCCAATGCAATAACCGATCTTTGCCTTGATTTTTAATATACGTGGATTATCAGGCCCTAAGCGGGATTTGTAAATGTTAAGAGCTTTTTGAAAATAATGTGCAGCAGATCCATATACACTCTACAAAAAGGAAAAATGAAAAACACCAATGTAAATATATACTGAGCAATACCCACTTGAGACAGGTCCAATCTACCTAAATTTTCGAACTGTTTTGCGATTTCCATGTGTGAAACATGAGGATGTTTAAGTATAATATCTAAAGACCGACTA
Source organism: Dascillus cervinus (assembly GCA_949768715.1). Classification (NCBI taxonomy): domain Eukaryota; kingdom Metazoa; phylum Arthropoda; class Insecta; order Coleoptera; family Dascillidae; genus Dascillus; species Dascillus cervinus. Next base: position 6,605,681 of record OX458320.1, on the reverse strand, counting down.
CATAAGACATAAGCATCCGAATAGTTTCCATTTTTTCCATGTACCACAGCTATATTGTTAAGAACAGATGCAACGCTAAGGTGTTCATTTCCACATTTCCTCCGACGTATATGAAGAACATTATTAAGAATACCCAAGGCTTCACCATAGTTCTTTAAATCGCTGAATTGAAAGTATAGATAATTGAAACGGTAACATCTTGATTGTCTTACATGTAAACTGTAGCCAAAATATTCAGGACTTGTGAAATAAGATAGTCGTCCATCTTGTTTCTAAGTCGCATTTGACTAAGAACTTCTTCGCACTTTTTGGTAGCTTTTTGGTGTCGATTCGAATAAATAAGTTCTCTCACAAGGAAGTCTAATGAATCAATTACATCATTCCTCAAATAATTTTCGTTGACTGGATTTGGAAGTAACTCTGAAAGAGCAAATTAAAGATTCTCCCAGATTAGCAAAATATTAAAGTAAAGTAAGCACTTGCCGACTGGTGGGGGCCGGTCATTTTCGGTAATTAAATTGTTTTGGTTTTGAATGTCTACAGGAGCTGAGGTGGTGACTTGAGGATATTCTCCGACCGAAACATTTTCATATAGATTGATGTTTGGGTACAATTGGTTTTGCAACCCGTTGGAATTTGGTTTTGGTATTGGAATTGGGAACTCGTTTTGTGACCATTGTTGATTTGTAACATTAATTGGTTGGTATATTGGGTTCAGCAACCCGTCCGGAGCAGGTGTCGGCGTCGTCGTAGATACAATCTGCAAATTATTTGTTGAACAATTTGCAATGTTTTCAGTAATTGATACCGTTTCCAGACTTGCTGACCAAGGACTAACTTCTTCCAATAATGTGAAATTTTCGAGATCATCAAATACATCCATAGTAGTTTGTTGTTCATTATCAAATTCTTCCCAAAATTTCCTTATCTCGTCCTCGTCCATTTTGCTCACGTTTCAATTTGTTTTCTATAATCATAAAAATAAATCATTACTTTCGTCTTTTTTATTTTCTTAACGACAAGAGCAGTTTTCATAGACTTGACGACACAACGATTAGAAACTAATATTCGTTTAATTGGGCAACAAGTAATGAAGCATCAGTTTTTGGGAAGTGGAAAAATTGACAAACAAAAATTAAGGTTTGTTGGTTGTAAACACAAACCATGAAAATTTGTAAATAAATTAAATTCAAGAACTCAAATGCAATAATCTTGTGAATGTAAATTTTTACCAATTAAATTAAGAGAAGTTTTCAGGGGCCTTTAAAACAAATAAAAAACGACACGACACATATACAAAACACAACAGCAAATGGCCCAGTGCAGGAAAGAAATTCTAAAATTTATTTTACATATCACTGCGAGTTTGCAGAATCCCAAAAATGTTGACCAGCTGGTTTTTTGTTTTTGTTGAAAACATACAGTGTGTCGCATGTTTGGAAAGTTTTTAGCGAGAACAACTCATTGTTAATAAGAAATTTTGATGGATTTGAAGTCACAAACAATAGCTAAACTTCTAATGAAGATTTATTTACATAAACTGTTTTGTTTTGTTGGAGTTGAGTTTTCCGTTGGTTTCTTCCATATTTCTTTTCATCTTTATTTGTCTTTTGCTACAATTTTTATAACTGCCGATCTTATTTCTCCTTCCTCAGCTGCTACCTACACCTCTTCTTGCCTGCTTCTTTTTGATCTGCCTCTCTTCTTTTTCCCCATTTTCTTTACATCAAGTATATGGATATAGCACAAAAGTAGAGAAGTTAAAAGTACTCAAACAAATTCGAAAAATTCATTTTGTCATGAGGTAAGTGAAGAACTTCTATTCAACTTGAATAATAACATTTAGCACTGGCGCCTGCGCGGCCCGCTTATATATTTAAGAATAGTGGGAGTACTTAAGGGTTGTTTAATTTTCAAACAGATTTTAATGACTTTTAACTTTGAATTTATTTAACAAAAGAGGTTACGGAGTTTTTACTGTCACATTTCTCAATATGAATGTTCCCTTGAATGGTCAAATTTTAGGGTTTTTGAAGTGCTGGTGTCTGACGACCAAATAGGTCTTAAACTGATGTCGTTGTTTTTTTAGCCCAGTTAACGTAGCGACTCACCACAAATTGTAATTAAAATGACATGGGTTTGCTAGCTGGGCCTATTCACGTCGCTTCTTTCTTTTTTTTGTTTAAGACAAGGTAAAATAATTGCATGTAATAATAACGTAAATTTTGGCTAAATAAAGTAGAAATATAACGAATCAGAGCAATACATAATTATGTGAAACTATGTTCTACATTATATAGAATATGTTACACAAAATTTACAACGAATGAAACTTCGCGCCTGCCTTCAATAATTGTAATTCGTCTCTCTGCATGATATAATGGAATTGTACCTATCCATTCCAATGCAATAACCGATCTTTGCCTGGATTGCTAATGTCCGTGGATTATCAGGCCCTAAGCGGGATTTGTAAATGTCAAGAGCGTTTTGAAAATAATGTGCAGCAGATCCATATACACTCTACAAAAAGGAAAAATGAAAAACACCAATGAAAATATATCCTGAGCAATACCCACTTGAGACAGTTCCAATCTACCTAAATTATCGAACTGTTTTGCTATTTCCATGTGTGAAATATGTGGATGTTTAAGTATGATATCTAAAGACTGACTACATAAGACATAAGCATCCGAATAATTTCCATTTTTTCCATGTACCACAGCCATATTGTTAAGAACAGATGCAACGCTAAGGTGTTCATTTCCACATTTCCTCCGACGTATAAGAAGAACATTATTAAGAATACTCAAGGCTTCACCATAGTTCTTTAAATCGCTGAATTGAAAGTATAGATAATTGAAACGGTAACATCTTGATTGTCTTACATGTAAACTGTAGCCAAAATATTCAGAACTTGTGAAATAAGATAGTCGTCCATATTCTGTCTAAGTTGCATTTGACTAAGAATTTCTTCGCACTTTTTGATAGCTTTTTGGTGTCGATTCGAATAAATAAGTTCTCCCACAAGGAAGTCTAATGAATCAATTACATCATTTCTCAAATAATTTTCGTTGACTGGATTTGGAAGTAATTCTGAAAGGGTAAATTAAAACTTATCCCAAATAAATTAAGCACTTGCCGATTGGTTGGCCTTGGTCATCATCGGTAATTAAATTATTTTGGATGGGAATATTTGAGTCCAATTGGTTTTGCAACCCACTGAAATTTGGTGTTGGTATCGAAATTGGAACCTCAGCTTGGGTTCTATTAATTGGTTGGTATATTGGGATCTGCAACCCCTCCGGAGCAGGTGCCGAAGTAGATGCAATCTGCAATTATTTATTGAACAATTTGTAAAATTTCAATAATTTTTACCGTTGCAAGTTCTACTGCCCAAGGACAAGCTTCATCGAATAATGTGAAACTCGGAAGATCAACTCCATCGACATTAGCAAACTGGTCACACATTTTTCTAGTCTTGTCCTCGTTGATTTTATTGACGATACAATTGCTTTTCTTTAATCAAAACAATAATTCATTACTAGTGTCATATTTATTTCAGCAACGAGATAAACAGTTTTAACATGTCTTCGACTTGACGACATAATGATCAGCAAATAAAATTATTTAGATTGGGCAACACGTTATGAACATTGAATATTTTTTGAAAATTACAAAATTTGCCAAACAAAAAGTCAAGGCTTGGTTTTAATGCAAACCACAAAACATTGAAAGATTAGTAAATTAAAAAACTCGTGAATGGAATTTATTACCAAGTAAAGTAAGAATAGTTTTCAGGAGCCAGTAAAACAAATCACAAACATGACACACCAGCAAATGGCCCAATGCCGGAAAGAAACTCTAAAAAGTATTTTACAATTATCTTTGCGAGATTATAGAATCCAAAAAAACGTTCACCGGTCGGTGTTTTGTTTTTCGTCAAAAATATACAGTGTGTCGTATCCTTGGAGATTTGTAGCGAAAACAACTCATTGTTAATAAGAAATTTTAAAGGATTTGGAGTCACAAACAATAGCTAAACTTCTAATGAAGAATTACTTTCATAAACTGTTTTGTTTTGTTGAAGTTGAGTTTTCCGTTGTTTTCTTCCTTATTTCTTTTCACCTTTCTGTGCCTTTTGCTACAATTTTTATATCTGCCCATCTTATTTCTCTTTTCTCAGCTGCTACCTGCACCTCCTCTTGCCTGGTTCTTCTTGGTCTGCCTCTCTTCTTTTTCCCCACTTCCCTCACATCAAGTATTTGAATACGAAACAAAAAGTAGAGAAGTTAAAAGTCCACGAAAAGTGCCAAAAATTGAATTTGGCAAGAAGGAATCATAAATGGGCAGTTCAAAAATTTATATACAACAGGAAACTGTTTTGATCTTTCTCGTGAGAGGGCATTCGTACATGGCTGCAGATCAAATATTTGGAAAAGTTGAACAGGTTTTGCTTCACCTTCACAAATAATTAAAGGAGCAGGCATCGTAAGAAAAACTTTGGATGACTGAAAGGTTGCCATTTGAAGGAACTAGGCGAAGTTCTAAATAAAATTATTAGATTGAGTCTAATGGAAAGAATGAAAAAATTGAAAAACTGCTGAAACGCGGAAAAATCAAAAGTTCTGTTAAACTCAATGAGATTCCATTAGTAAAAAAGTTTAAAAGTGATAAACTAACAAGCATCAAAAACCTACAGATAAAAATTGGATCGAAAAATAAAAATTTTTTATTTTACAAAGAATTAATAAGAACTAACCAGTTTGCTCATCAGGAAGTAGACGAACAAGAGGGCTCAGAGGACGAAGTCACCGTTTGTGATTGCAACGAAAAAGATTGTCCCCTACCAAGTCACATTTAACTAGATTTATCTTTATTTTTCCTTGTTCCTCCTTTTTTATATATATTATATAATAAACCCATTTTGGTTTCAAAACTAGGTAATTCCGCACTTTATCTTCAAAACGCTTTAAACAATTTGGATGAAGTTGCCAAACAGGTAGGTACATACCTAATTGATTTTTAAACTTAATTTCAATTTTCTTCCAAACAACTTGCGCTATCAGATTTTAGATTGTAGTACATCATTCCTAACAGAAAAGTTACCGTGCTGAAACATTACTCAATGTCAGTTATTGAGTTTTGCAGATAAGCTCAACAAGTCTCCTTTGTTAGCATACTTTCGTTTTCGTCGTTTACATTCTTTTTTGGTTTCCCATTTGGCGAAGTGCAAATATTTGCGTTATTTTATTGCTTTGCCTTTACTAACTTCTTTCTTCTTCCTAATTCATATTTCTTTTCTCTGCCCATCAGCTATTTTTTCCAGAATTGTTTCTTAACTTTTACTATTTTCCTATCTCCTGCCCTTGACTCTAAACAAGAAGGAAATGTAGGTGAAATCAATAAGAAATAAATTGAATCAGCATAACAGATAATTATGTATAATTATATTCTACATTATGTAGTATGTATTACACAAAATCTTACACACAACGGACTATGACGAGTAAATCATAAAATATTCGAATGAAATTTGGCACCTTCAATAGTTGCAATTCTCCATTCTTGCAGATATAGTTATTTACGTGGTGTAACTACTCCGAATCATATGAAAGCAATAACCGATGATTGCTCTGTTTTTTAATGTAAGAGTATTATCAGGTCCTAAGCGCTGTTCGTGAATGGATAGAGATTTTCGATAATAACGCAGAGCACGTGCATATCCACCCTATAAGATAAGAGAAGTTTAAAATACCGATGAAATAAAATCTTGATCAATACCTACTACATACATATCTATTGTACCTAAATTAAAGTATTGCTTAGCGACTTCAAGGTGTGAAGTATCCAAATGTGCAAGTTTGATATCTAAAGACTGCTTACATAAGATATAAGCATCCGAATAGTCTCCATTCTTTCCATGTACTACTGCCATATTGTTAAGAACTGACGCAACGCTAAGGTGCTCATATCCAGATAAGTTCTTACGTAACTCGAGAACTTTATTAAGGATATTTAAGGCTTCCTCATAGTTTTTTAAATCGCTGAATAGAAACAAAAGATAACTGAAATGTTAACTTCTTAAATATCTTACATGTAAACTGAAGCCATATAATTATAGACTTGTGAAATAGCATAAGCGTCCTCTTTAGGTCGCATTTGATTGAGACTTTCCTTGCAATGTTTGATAGCTTCCTGGTGTTGATTCTTACAAATTAGTTCCGCCACAAGGAAGCCTAAAGAATTTGGAGGAACCTCAAGAACATCATCCTTTAAATAAGCTTCGTTAATTGAATTTGCAAGCAAATCTGAAAAAGTAAATTGAAACTAATTCCAAGTTAACAAACTAATAAAATCAAATAAGCACATCGTATTGGTTGCAGTCGGTCAGCATTGGTAACTAAATTATTTTGGTTGGGAATGTTTGCAGAAGCTGATGCGTTATCTTCTGAACATTCCATGGCCGAGATATTTTCGCGTTGGTCCTTTTTTTGGTGCAATTGGTTTTGCAACCTGCTGGAATTAGATGTTGAAGGGAACTGGAGTTGTGAGCATTGTTGGGCCGAAGCATTGTGATCAGGATTATTTTGTTGCGACATTGGGTTCTGCAACCCGTCGTGAGCCGCTGTTGGTAGCTCCAAAGATGTGAACTGCAATTATTTATTGAGCAGGTAGCAAAGTTTTCAGTGATGCTTACCGTTTGCAGAGTTGCTTCCCAATCACTAACTGTTAACTTTGATAAATTATCAATTTCAATCGAACGCATAAAATCTTTAAGTTCCTTAAGGTCGTTATCGTTCATGTTTGAATTTGTTTTCTGGAAACAAAACAATAATCTACAATTGCCACATTTATTTGGTGAACGAAATAATTTTAAATTTCATCGACTTGACCACAAAGGGGGTAGCAAAAAAATACATTTGATTGGTCAACATTGCGCCAAGTCATGAATCTTGGTATAATTTTTGAGAAATGAAGAACTTAGCGAACAAAAATTGTTGGTTCGGGCAAATTTTGTAAATAAATGTAATCCAATGTTGTAAGTAGAAATTATTACCCAACTCGACACACACACACACACACACACACAAAACACAACAGAAAACGGCTAATACTGAAAAGAAATTCTAAAAGATATTTGTGGTATCTTTTGAGAGGTTTTTTAGAATCTTAGAAATGTTGACTTGTCGGTTTTTTTGTTTATCGGTTAAAATATACAATGTGTTATCAGATCCATTACTGTATCCTTGGAGACTTTTTGGAGGGAAAAGCTTATTATTGTTTCAAAATGTTTGCTTCTTCTGCAGTAGTTTGCAGTTGATGTTGTAGAAGAATAATATTTATAACAGTGGACTGTATTTATAAAAATAAATTATTTAATTGACAAATCTGACTGAATCTTTCAGATAATAAAATACAATGCTTTTTATTTATCAACAAAAATCGAAACTTAGATACTACAACCAAAAACAGAAAAGCAAGAATGACTGTGAACACGTTAAAGCAACTAGACAAAAAAATGCGTCAATATAAAGGCGCCAACAATTATTAAGAAATTTTGCTGGCATTGGACATTTGCATTCCGATGATGAAGGTAGAAGGTAGGGCCTGTTGTTCAGTCGTTGCTCAATTGACATTCAGGCAGTGGCGGCTTGTCAGAGGAGGCAAGGGAGGCTGAGTCTCCACATGATAAAATTGAAATAAATAAATAATTACATAATCAAATTTGATTTTTATTAAAGTTTCAGTATGAAATCATCAATTATTAGGTACTCAATTAAATAAATGGTAATAGTTATTTGGTAGATAATTTTCTTTCACCGTACCAGAACGGCCTTATTAAAAGGGATCTTCTATTTGCAATATGGGACTTGAAGGTTGAATGTAAGCGCCAGAAATATGGTCCAGACCGGGTCGGAGGCAATTTGCTACATTAGACTCCAAAAATCTCCTTTAATTCTATAGAATGAGACGATTTTGACTGTGAACGTTAAAAAGAAATGAGATCCAATACTTGAGTTAGAAAACATGAAACCATTGCAACGGAGGCTCCGGCTCCACCCCCACTCGAACAAGTGCCGGGCAAAGATCCCAATTATTCCTTAGTACTGAGTGCGACAGGTCTACTGCAATTATTGAATTCAGGTATACAATTTTAAATTTGCGAATTGCATTGTTTCAACATGAATGACGATATAGAAGTAGAACTACAAAATATATTTTCTAAAACTGGTGAGGATATTGTAGATTTTCTTTTAAGACGGTCATTTAGGTCTTTGGATTATGATACAAAATTATTTATTTATAAAAATTATGATAGGCCTTGTCCAAATTTAATTTCTTTAAAACATTCCGGAACGGCACAAAATCGAGGTTTTAATGTAACTACACCTCCTCGATGGTTCTTGCTGGACGGTAAATTGTGATACAAAAATAAAACATCATAATTTGTTGACTAAGTAGAATACCTATTCTTAATAAATATTAATCTCTTCACTCGTCGCTACCACGAGCCGCCACTGCATTCAAGTCTGAACAGTAATTGAATTCGAGCTGTCACCCCTAACCCTACAAAACGTACAAACAGTGCAATCGTGACTATTGCCAACATTGAATTTTAAAAGCAAAGTATGGTTCAGTTAAGCTCACACTTGTACAATGAATGACAACTAAACAGCGCTGCGGCTTAGCTAGAACTTTATTTCGCCTAAACTACAGTTGAACTTGTATTTGTCGGCCCTAAGTGAGTATAAGATAAGCTTAAAAAAAGAACTACGCATTGTGTTGGCAATACCGAAAAATGTAATTATTGCCAAACTTCATTTCATAACATCACTTGTTCTTGTGTCAATTTGTAACAAAAAATAATACATACTTTGACACATTGTAATGGATCTAATTTTAGGTAGTATGGCACGAGGTGCACACTAAGTACTTTTAAGTGGGTTAGTGAAGACTAGACAGTATTTAGCATATAAGTAGTGGACGGTATGTGTGATGGGGAGTCCATTGTAAGGTAGTGTACAGGTGTACAGCCTGAGCTGTAGTTTATAGATTAATAAACATATTGAAACCTTTTCCGGTTCTTCTGATTGAATTTATTATTTGGCGCGTCCTCACTGTATATTATAAACTTAATTTTTTAAATGTATTTCAGGATAAAATAAAGTGAAATGTTTTTATTAAAAAATATTAACAAAAACAAATGAAATTTCAAAACTTCGCATCTCTTACGTTTTTTGGAAAAAAGAATCCACAACGTCACGGCTCAGTAAATAGTTCAACTCTGAAACGAAAATTAGTCTAACATAAAGAGAATCGGTTAATTACCCAATTATGCACACGGCGAGACGGTGAATTACACAGCGACGTTATTGTGAATTGGGGTAAATTGAATCGGCGTAAACCGAGTGCTTCCTGTATATACCTGTATACATTGAACAGTGGTAGTAACCAACCAACTTTCCTGTTAGTAGAACACTTCAAATAATTTTCATATTTCTATATTTGCACAAATTAATCTTTTCACAACCGTTTTAATAATTATAATCTTTAATTATTGCCAAACGGACAGTAAAAAAATGTTAGCCCCTTTTTTGCAATAACTTTTTTCACAATATTGAAAAAAGTATTGGAGCTAAAATTATTACAACATTGTATCAGTAACTTTATCAAAATCATGACAAAAAAATAAAATGGGAGCAAGCCATCAGCAGATCAATTCTTAGAACGATGATTGCCATGAGAAACATTGTACAAGAAGAAGAAAATTATAAAATACTAAAACAAATTCCAAATTTTTCTGTAAAAAGGAAAACCTTATGAAATGATTACGAAATTTATATAAATCTATTCTGTGTTAAAAATGTCAGTAAAGTTGCACACAAAAGGTAATTTAAAATTAGCTTCGTTTCATTAGCTAATAACTAAGCTCATTAGTGTTCTAATTGGAAACACAATAAATATTTCACCGCCACATTGTCCACGATTGCCACAACATGAAGATTCTGCTTTTTACTGTTTTATGTAAGCTTTTCTCCAGTCTGCAACTTTACAACGTGTTTTTTTGTAGTCTTCTACTTATGCAGCGTGGGAAGTGCGGTTCATCTTCGACAAGCTGTGGAAAATGAGGGAACCGAATTGGTTGAAAGTCGGCGCGGCTTATTTCCACCTGGTTTTTTCAAGATCGCAAAACTTCTTCCGAGAGTAGGGGGAACAATAATTGGAATGGCGATCGGAGGGTATTTGGGCCGTATGCTTGGCTGAATTTTTATCGCGAACATTAATTTTAAAAACAATTTTGTTGTAGGTAAAGTTGGCAGGTTGGTTTATAAAAGGTTCGAGAGTTCTATCAAAGACATTCAATGGACATTCAGGTTAGTTTTTCCAATGTGGGATATTATAATGTGGGTTGTTCGTCAAACTTTACATGTTTAATTATGTTAATTGACAATGTAACTTTGAAAATAAATCCAATGACACGACAGTCCCCTTCCACGACTTTAGCCTTTGTTCCAAGAAAATCTTGAACAACGTGGAATAAACTTTTTGTCGTTTGAAAATAGGAAGGTTTTCGATGAAATAGATCAATGATAGACACGATTTTTGTAGTCAGAAAACTTATCGAAAAATCGATATGTTTTGTTGACTTAAAGCAAGCATTTGATAGAGGTCGCCTTAGCGATGTAATGAATATATTGGAGAAAAATGGTATAAGTAGAAAAGTATCAAAAATTAGTTGGGAACTAAACTAGACCCATCTATCTAGAATAAAAAAGATATAGCTATCAATAAAAATGGGAATAAGACAAGGAGATAGCTTGAGAGTCACCGCTGGGTATCAATTGGGAAATCAACTTATTAAAATATTATTGGCTGAAAATAAGAACGACCCCCAGCGGCTCCTATACAAATTAACAGCCATATCTAACAAGTTCAACATGACAATATCTCAAAGGAACCGATTAAATGTAAACTCATTGTCAATGGCGCAATAAAAAAAACGCGTGCTAACATTTGTTACCTAGGAGTGCAAATTTCAAGTGATAGAAATATTTCAATGGACACCTGAGAATAAGCGAATAAAGCAAATCGCATATCAGGATATTTAAGAGACACAACTAATATATGCCAATAGACAGCAAGTCCCAGATGTACAAAACATGTCATAGAAACATGTGCCGAAACAGCGAATACTAAGAGAATATTAAAAACATCAGAGATGAATACGCTAAGGTCTATAAAGGGTGTCACATTTGCGAGACTGTGGAATCCAGGTTGTAGTAAGATGGGCAAGGATGAGGAAAAGAGAATGGGGCGATCATGTGGACCGCATGAATCCCGACCGACTGGTGAAATGGGCATGGACGGAGAAATCAGGGAATAGGAGACCAGTTGGACCAGTTGGACCAGTTGCGGTATTGGGCAAGTTGGTCTCCACGTCCTAGGAAATAATGAACCGCCATTTAGAGAAAACAGCGGAAAGTAATAAGACCTAGTCCTAACGAAAAAAGAAGAGAGGGAATAGCTAAACTCAGCAATTGGATCACAATGAGATAAAGCCATTTAAGAATTAGAAGAAGATATAAAACAAGGATAGACGAAATAGCACCAGAATTAATAAAATATATGGGAGAGGAAAGGAAAGAAGATATGTAAATCACCTGGCGAAAAATTTTGCACCAGTTGCTCCAAGTTGTCAGTAATTGCCGCCAATTGTATCCAAAATGGCCCCTTTAAATTCGGATGTACGAGGTTGTGCTGCAAATGGAGTATTACGTGCTACGATGCCTGTCTTGACAAGTACCTGATACGAAAAAAAGGTAATTTAAAATTAGCATTGTTCTATTCGCTAATTATTAAGCTCATTAGTGTTAATTGGGAATACTATAAGTAGGTAACTGTTCCATTGTTCTCATTTAGATTCGAAATTTTCCATTACGTGAACATGAAGATACTACTCTTTGCCGTTTTATGTAAGTTCTTCTCTAGTTTACACCTTTACTTACCACCTGTTTTCGTTTTGTAGTCTTGTACTTTTGTAGTGTGGAGAGTGCGCATCAAAAAACAAAAAATGCGCAGATTGAGGAAACTGAGGCAGTTGAGGATCGGAGCGTATTACGGCAAGACTTTGGTTTACTTAGTACCTTAGGAGTTATCGGGAGATTAGGAGGGATATTACTTGGAGGGGGAATCGGAGGGTACATTGGCTATCGGATTAGCGGTAAGTTTCATCAGAAGCATTAATTATAGTTAAGAAAAATTTTGTTATAGGTGTAGTTTATAACAACTTCGGGAATATTCTCGACGTTGTACAAAATGTGTCAATATCAATATTTTTTCCAATCTGGGATTTCATAATTTATATTTTCCATTTAATAGTTCCTAGGAAATAATTATGTTCATTGACAATGTAACTTTAAAAATAAATTCAATGATATGACGGGGTCAGAATTTTTGATTAATTAGAAAGTGTCCATAGTGCGTATGTTATCGTCATTTAGCGGTCGTGGCACTGACTGACTGATTATTTAGTTGTTCTCTCGTTTCTGTCGTAATACCGCGACACAAAATTCCCCTCTACCCAATTTTTTTAATTTGTTCAATAAAAACTGCATTGTCAGCAAATTTCCACTTGGTTGTTTCTGATTGGAACTCCCATCTCGTCTCATTTCCCTTTCCATAGCTTTAGCGTCTGTTCCAAGATAATCTTGAAAATTTTGTAACAAACCACTTGTCGTTTGAAAATTTTTGGAAAGTCTGTTCCTCTTGTAGCTACTGTTTTACTTTCGTTTGATATCTGGGATTCAATAGCTACAACTCGACAATTGTATCACAATAAGATAATGCCAGAGAGCAATATAACCATGGAAGAATTAGAAGAAGCCATGAAAACAGGAAAAGCACTAGGGGTAGAGGAGATAGCATTAATTAATAAATCAAATATGTGCGAGAAGAAAGGAAAGATGTGCTAAGAACATTAAATATGGAACATCTCGGATGTACGAGGAGATCGTGGTCTTCCTCTATCTGCAAGTGGAGTATCAGGTGCTACGATCCCTGTCTCCGCAAGTCCTTGATACAAAGAAAAGTTAATTTAAAATTAGCATTGTTCCATTTGCTAATTACTACTCATTAGTTTTCATTGGAACAATAAATATTTAACCGCCACATTGTCGTCACTCAGACAAGAATTTCTCCTTTATGTCAACATTAAGCTACTACTTTTTACCGTTTTATGTAAGTTTTTCTTCAGTTTACACTTTTACTACCTCCCTGTTTTGTAGTATTATACTTTTGTGGCGTGGAGAGTGTGGCTCAATACTTACAAGGTGTGGAGAATGAGGAAACCGAATTGGTTCAGATGCGGAGCCACAAAGTGCACCTACGACGAAGCGCTGATTCTAGTTTCGATTGAATTATCGGGAGAATAGGAGGACAATATTTGGAGGGGTGATCGGAGGGTACATTGACTTTCGGATTGCCGGTAATTTTCATCGGAAGCATTAATTTTAGTTGAGAACAATTTTGTTATAGCTCAAATTTACAAGTTGCTTCATAAGCAGATAGAGAATATTGCCAATGATGTAGGAAAATGGGCATTTGCGATAATTTTTCCATTCTGGAATATCATAAGTTGGATTAAAAATTTGTTTTTCCCGGAGAATAATTATGTTAATTGACAATGTAACTTTGAAAATAAATCCAAGGGTCAGAATTTTTGATTAATTGGTAAGTGTTAATATCGCCCATGTCATCGTCATTTAGCGGTTGTGGCACTGACTGACTGACTGACTAGTTAATTGTTCTCTGCTTTCGGACGTTGGTGTTCCACGACACCAATAAACCAATAATCAAAAAGCACCAATAAATTCTTTTAAATTGCTTAATAAATACTACATTGCGAGCAAATTTCCACTTGATTGTGGTTGTTTCTGATTGAAAATAATAGCAAAATATAAGTAATAACTAAACTCATTACTTTATGACTTTGACTTTATAAAGAATGCGTTGTTTTGATATCCTGATTAGATCTACGAGATAATGAGTTTCTAATTAATTAAACTTTCGAACGATTTTTAAGCAAGTTGCATGTAAAATGCGAGATACAACTTTACAATACCGTATAATGGGCCAAATTGATTTCTGGGGGTTAAACTCGTAACTAAATCAATTGCAAACTTTTTCAAATTTAGGGCCCATTCTACCGCCCTTGCATTCAGCACCACTTCGGATTCTTACAGGTAAATAGGTAGGTTGATGATCGCACTTGGTTTCAGCTCAAAATATTTGGTTAATTGTAATTGTAATTCGGTTTAACTCTGCTTTTATAGTAGTCCAGTTAATTTATACGCAAAAAGGGCTCAACCGTGCATAAGGTCGATATATAAATTGTCTGGGCTCCTATAAAAGCAGTATTGTTAAAGTGCTTTCACTTTTGTGTAAACGCAGCATCTGGACAGTTGAAGGTTACTATTGTGAATACATATCCCGTAACCTTGCAATTTTATTGGGGTTTGGAATGTCGGTCTGGGTAAAGAACCGCCTTTGCAGTAACTTGTTTACAGTTGTGCAAACGAATTTTAATGTTCAACATGGAAATTTCATGACTACGTAAGTAAAAATGACAATGTTCTTAAGTTTTTTTCTTTAATATTTTTTACATGGTTTCGGCAACTCAATTTGCCCCGATTGCGAGAAATAGTTTATTGTGAATTTACGAAACAAATTCCAAGTCCGTTTGTATAAATCCTATTATGCAAGGTCCGAAAAAAAGTGGGTTTTGCAGTTGCAGCTTTGATTATATTGGTAAGTTGAAATTATTTTAAGAAAATGTGTGTGGATGTACATGTGTTACGTGGGTACTTCCTGTTTTTTTTTTGTAGTCTTGTACTTTTTGCAGCGTGGAGAGTGTGGATCAATTTCGGCAAGGTGTGTATGATGAGGGCACAGAATTGATTCAAGGTCGGCGCAGCTTAAGGCGCTGCTTAAGGCGCCTGTCAAGTAGTATATTTAATTTAGAAGGAATTATCCCGAGAGTAGAAGG
The DNA here is from genome assembly GCA_949768715.1 of Dascillus cervinus. NCBI lineage: Eukaryota > Metazoa > Arthropoda > Insecta > Coleoptera > Dascillidae > Dascillus > Dascillus cervinus. Next base: position 6,590,635 of record OX458320.1, on the reverse strand, counting down.
GGTACCAATTGCAAGGGGATCGGGGCGTACCTTGGTTTTTGGCTTGGCCGTAATTTTCATTGCAAGCATTAATTTTAGTTAAGAGAAACTTTGTTATAGGTAGAATTGGCAGGTGGCCTAATAACCAGATCTGGGATGCTGTCGACGCTGTAGTAAATTATATTGTCCATATATTTTTTCCAAGCAAATAATTATGTTAATTGACAATATAACTTGAAAATAAATCCCACGACATCACAGGGTCAGAAATTTTGATTAATTGGTAATGGTACCAAGTCCACTTTTGTTTATTTGTGCAAACAGGGAATGGAAAAGTTTGTGGAGGGCTACAGAAACTTACAACTCAACCACCTGGATTCATGTGCTTTTGCAGATGACATTGTATAATTCATTTAAAATTGCCATTGTTCCATTGGCTAATTGCCAAGTTCATTAGTTTTAATTGGGAACACAATAAATAGTTAACGGTCACATTGTTCGCAATCAGACTCTACATTTTCGATTACCTCAACATGAAGATACTACTCTTGGCCGTTTTCTGTATGTTTTTCACTAATTAGCACCTTTACTACCTGCTTTTTTTGTAGTCTTGTACTTTTGCAGCGTAGAGAGTGCGGTTAAACTTCTACAAAATGTGGAGGATGAGGAAACGGATTTGGTTCACGGGCGGCGCAGCTTAAGGCACTAACCAAAAAATTTAAATGATATCAGATTTCTGTAAAGATTAGGAGGGACATTAACTGGAGCGGTGTTCGGAGGGTTCATTGGCTTTCGGATTGGCGGTAATTTTCATCGGCAGCGTTAATTTTAGTTAAGAGAATTTTTGTTATAGCTATAATCTTGATTGCAGCCCAAGCTGTAAGAGATTTTTTTTATCAATATCCTTTTTCCATACAAATAATTATGTTAATTGACAATGTAACTTTGAAAATAAATCCAATGAGATGAGAGGGTCAGAATTTTTTATTATTTGGTAAGTGTTAATAGCGCTGATTAATTAACACAGCACAGCACAGCACAACACAGAATTCCGTTCTAACCACTTTCTCTTATTTTTCTCAATAAAAACTACATTGTCAGCAAATTTCCACTTGTATATGGTTGTTCTGATTGGAGCTTCCATTCCGTTTTATTTCTCCTTCCATAGCTTTAGGTTCTGCGCCAAGAAAATCATGACCAAGGGGGAACAAACTATTTGTCGTTTGAATAGGTTTCGAGAATCTGTTCCTCTTGTCGCTACTGTTTGACATTTTCTGAATTTATGGGATACTCTTCAACTCAGCAATTTGAGCACAATGAAATAATTTCGGACAGCAATATAACCAGGAAAAATTAGAAGAAACCACGAAACGAATAAAAACAGGAAAGGCAGCAAAGATTAATGAAATAGCACCAGAATTTATAAAGGAAAGGAAAGTAGAAATGCTAACAATATTAAATTTGTGCTTAAAGAAAACAAACATACCGCAGGAGTCGATAATTGGGATAAACCCAACTTTGGGCAAAAATGTGTATAAGAAAAAGAGGTCATGGTCATCTGCCTGCCTATTCCCAAGATATTGCATGGCTTCGAATCGGTTTAGAGAAGCTCCCCCTATGTGAGGGACGGGCATTATCCTGCTGCAAAATACTCCGAGAAAATTATAACGTATACAAATTAAATTACTATAATTCTTGTTCCTTAATTGCAGTATGTTATGTTTACTCTTATTATCCATGGTCCTAGTAAGTGACTGAGATGAGAACAGTGGTACAAAATATACCACTAAGAAGTGTCACATTCAGTTTCAAGCAAACTTTCAGTACATTTCCTAAGTTTAAATTTTAGTTTTCAGTAGCAACGTTAACTAATTAAATTGGGAAAAACCCAGGAGGCTGATACTGTGAAATGAGGTTATTGGTAGCAAAACGGGCAAAAAGAAAAATGTACCTTACAAAAAGTTTTATCTATACATTAAATAAAATAGTACAAGCAAGTCTCTCACAAATTAATTTTAGGAAAGCGTCCAAATAAAACCCAATCTCCTAATTTTCGAAGGAGGCTAGTGATTCACTCTCCTCAGTTTCTCTAGGCAATGAGTTACGTTATTTAAGACTCTAGCTGCAAATGTATCTTCAAGTCCCACTGACGCTTCATGAATCTTCTGAACTTTTTCATAATACATTGCAGCAAGACTGTATTGTCCCTACAAACAAAGATAACAAACAAACCAAACGAAATAAATGATGACTGGCACCCACCAGATTTTGGAACAAAGCGCCTAAATTATAAAGCGGTTTAACAGTCTCAGGTTTATCTACCCCAAAATGGTTTACATAAATATCCAAACAGCCTTCACAATAGTGGATTACTTCCAAGGAATTGCCAAACTTCTTCATATGGCAAATCGCCAAATCAGTTAGGACTGATGCGACACTTAGGTGATCATCTCCGAACGAGCTCTTAAATATCTTGAGAATGTGGGAAAGTATTTCGATAGCTTCGCCATACTGATTTGCCGCGCTATAGTTTTAAAATAATTAATCCAGTTGGTAACACTTCAAACGTTCTGCAATTACCAACAAACTTCAGCCAAACTAACTGAGACTTTTGATATAAGTACATTGTCCACTTTTTCCCCCATTAACTCCTTCAGTTTACAAATTGTGTCTTCACAGAGGTTTTTGGCTTCCTTGAGCTTATCCTTCGCAATTAGGGCTCGGACTGATCTGCGCAAAGCATTTAGAGGGCAATCTTCCTGAGGTGGATCGTCGTCAAATGGAATTGGATACATAACTACTGCAGAAGAGATTATCTTAAGTAAATTTCACTTATCTTTCCAAGCTGGTTCGATGGTTGTCATTACTTACCAATTGGTGGCTCAATGTTAACATCTCCTTCTTGCATCTCCATTGAACTTTTATTTAACTCTTCACCAACATCTCGGTTGTGACTGATTTCAGAAGATGCCAAATCTAGGTGTGGTCGTTGTTCCTCCAAATTTGCTGATGTACCACTTTCTGAACATTCTTGGGGTGGAACCGTTTCTAGGTACATTTGTTTCATTTGGTTTTGCAATTCTTCGTCATCAGGTCTCAGCAACATCGCCATTGACATCGCCAGTGTAGTGGCCTGTAATTATTAATTGTCGTTTCTAAATTTTCAAGCAATTTTTACCTTATCAAAATTATGTTCTGCTTTTTTCGTTAATTCTAATACTGTCTGATTTGAACTTTCACCAAAACTTGCGTGTGCTGAACGTAAATCGCTCAATTCATTCACGAGGGCTAGCAAACGTTCATTAATCTTTTCGATGCTCATTTCGTTGCAGTCAAAATTCGGTTCCAAATTACGGTTTATTAAATTAATTTAATTAATTTAATTAATTAATTAATTAAAACAAGGTGCAAACAGACACATCACATTTAGATTCGGCAGATTTCTTGTCTCGAGATACCCCGTTCTGCTGATAAACGGACAACGTTTTTGTCGCATTTTCTAAAGGTCAAATGAAAGAAGTTTTTCTTTATAACAACATTTATTTTAATTTTCTTCGGGTTTAGTGTGTAGTTGATACAAATCAGGGAGGTGAGTGTTTGCTAAATCCTTGCTTGTTATCGTTTTATAATGGAAAATTTATTCTATTCAGGTAAAGATGAAGAAAAATTCTGAGAAAGAAATTGACGTCGTATTGTCGAATTCTACGAACGATTCTAGTGTTGAGACAGAGGCAAACTTTTAATTTCTTATTCAATTCTTTAACCCTTTAAAGTGCAAGTTGGGGTATGTTACGTTTTCCTTTGGGTTTAGTTTGTAGTTGGTTCAAATTAGGGCGCTGGATTTTTGCTAAATTCTTCCTTATTATCGTTTTATAAAGGAAAATTTATTGTATTTAGGTAAATATGATGAAGAATGATTCTAAGAAAGAAATTGACGTTGTCAGATTGTTGGATTCCAGTAACGATTCTATTGTTGAAACAGGGGTAAGAGTTTAATTTCGTTTTGAATTCTTCAATCTCGTGACGTACGTTACGTCCAACGTTTTTCTTTGGAAATTCAACTATAAAGTCGTATTAATAAAAAAAAATTGTGCACAAAGTTGTTATTAAGCCGTATAGGTAATTTTCATAAGCAAAATGTATGTTAAAGGGTTACTGAAAGAAGAAGATCTTGACGTAGGGTTCTGCACATAATAGAAATTCGTCCAGAGAAAAAAATTTCAAAAAAAAATTGTTCAAAATAAATTGGAAGTCAGTGAAATAAATTAAAATGCTATTAGAGTATAATAATAATTCTTGAATTCAAATTAAGTCAAAACCTAGCAATAATTTTGCATGAATCCTTATTATATCTATACATAATAAAAATTCGAAGAATTGCTTTTATGTTTTAAAAGAAATAAACCGCTGGTATACATTGGGACTATTTTCAAATTTTTGATATGTTCAAGTTTAACATTAATAATTTTAAATTTCTTTTTTTTTTTCTTGAAACTTTTCTCTGGACGAATTTCTATTATTCAATCGAAAAGCAAAAGGGCTTGCCATAATCCTACTGTTGAGACAGAAGGAGATTTATAATTTTTTGTTAAATTCTTTATTGAAAGAATTTGATTGAACTTTCAGATCAAACAATCTAAATCGAATTGTGAACCTGGCGAACTTCCTGCAAAAATGACCAACTCAAGGATCAGTTATGATGAACTTCTGGCGAATTTAAAAGTAGCAGAATTGCATATCGATAAAGTAAAAAATAATATTTTTTCACAACCTTGCGTTTTTAGAATTAAAAAACACACCCCAGGTTAACAAATTTATTTTAAAAATTGAAAAATTGAATTCTATCTCTGTTGCGCTAATTATTTCATTTTTAATTTTCTTTCTATTATGAATTAATAATTCCAGCATCTCAGTTATGAATAAATTTCCAAAACTCATTTGGGGCTCCTTAATACCGTTATATTGCATTCTTAAACAATTAATTTAACTTTGATAAAACGACGAACAGCTGGTGGCAAGTTATTTCAAAAGAACAACAGATTTATTAGTATATTTTAAATTCATGAATGTTTTTAAAAAAGTAATGAGTGCAACAAGGAAACTAAAAAAACGATTGGTGGAACGAAGACAAGAAACAATCATGGCTGAATCATAGCCATGCCTAAAAATTAAATTCAAAAATTTAAACAATGAATTCAATCTTTGTTTTTCAATTTTAGGTCAATTTTATTTCGAGCACCAAAGAACCTTTTATTTTTAATTAATTAATTTTATTGTTATTCAATTTTGACGAAACGGAACACGCTATTGCGCATTGCGACAATTGAATATTTCAGGGTTGAATTTTCTAAAGCTTTGTGTTTTACTTTTCAGAATTCAGTTGAAAGAAAAAATTATTTCCTGTAACATTCTTTTCGTGAATTTCCATGAAATTCATAACGTGTTGGAGTTATTAACAAAGATTTTGAATTAAATAAAAAATTGATACAATAATTCCTCGAATTTTTATTATTAATTATTGCTATGCTGTGACGTTATTTGAATTCAAGAATTATTATTATACCCTAATTTTAATTAATTAATTAATTTTGAACAATTTTTTCTTCAAATTTTTTTCTCTGGACGAATTTCTATCATGCCATTAAAAAGCAAAAGGGCTTGTCATAATCCTACTGTTGAGACTGTACTAAGCCAATTCAAGGATCCCCTGCGCTTTATGCAGTTACTCGCACACCAACGGTTGGAACGTCCTATAAACGAGAAACTACCCTAATAACCAAGGGAGAGGCTAGAGTTTTTTTTTTGGGTCCCGTTAGAGAGGCTAGACCGGTTTGAGCGAAGCGAAGCCAGGGTGCGGGAGAAGATGGCGTACCCTGAACCCGAAGGGACGCTAGCCTGTAACTTCCAGCGAAAAGATTCGTTTTTCTCTTAATTCTTGCATTTTTGAAAGTGTTTTTTTCTTGTGGATGTCTCCTAAATTAGTGGTGTAATTCGTAAAGGATCCCTCGACCCGGGTATTGTATGTTTCTAGTTTTTTTGCGGTTGAAGCGCTGGGGTAGGTTAGTTAGCTTGTTAGATTAAACTGCATGGTTTTGTTGCCCGCGGCGAACCAGGACCGGCTCGGTTGAATTTAACGTGCGATTGCGGAACGCGTGCAATGGTTTTTGAACGGCCCCGTCGAGGCGTTTCAATTTCGATTTTGGGTTTAACCAAGGGACGCGGAGAAGAAGCAGTAAAAGCCACAATCGCGTGGCTAGCGTCGTATCGTAAGGGATGAAAACGCATCGCTTGGCGTGGGTTCGCCTTCCAGTAGCGTCGTAATTTAAAAGGGAGTCCGGGGGCGTAAAACTCCATACGCGAGAAGGCTTGTATTAAGGGGTGATTGTATAAGGGATGGCATGCGAATCAGTGACATTCATGTCTAGTGTTTAAATAATTGTCTGTTTTATTATTGTAAACGTGAAAAATCGTCCATTTCTGTAATTTGAATTATCATCTACGTGTAATTTGGACATCTTGTTAACACCACGGGGCACCGGTTGCAGCTCGTACCAGTGGCAGGGTTTTGTTTTGTTTATTTCCTTGGGAGTGAGTACAGTAGTACGATATAGCCGCTGGGTCCTACCTAAATTCTTGACGATCATGCGTTTATGGCCAATTTTGAATTTCGCGGTTTATTTTGGAGCGTTTGGGATATTAAAATATTTGGTGGCAAGTTTGGGTCATTACAAGGCAGAAGGAGATTTTTAATTTTTTGTTAAATTCTTTAATGAAAGATTTTGATTGAATTTTCAGATCAAACCATCTAAATCGAATTGTTAACCAGGTGAATTAATAAATATTAATTTAGCTTTGCTTCTAAATTATTTTAACATGTTAATAAGTAATTGTCCCTAAATGTACATTAATCTTATCAAGATCGATGACATTTTAATGAAAAATAAAAGTTATTAACTTATGTGCCTAATTTAAATTTAATATAACCAGGACAAGCTGCTGCGCATGCCTGTGTCGATGCTCACTACCATGCAAGCAATGTGACACTTCAGTGAAACTAAGTTTATCTTTCTTTTCTTGGTTATTGGTGATTACACCCTGTACTTCGAAACCGCTTGTCAACAGAGCCATTTCATTTAAAATTTAATGAGCAGATACATTATCCAGAAAAACTATTCGGTCTTGTTTGTGATGCAATTGCAAATTTTTCTCAATTTTGATAAATGACCATTGTAGCTGATTCTCCCATTTTTTCTGCACATCTCTATTATTGTAATCTGTAGGTTTTAAATTACATAAAGCGCGACGTTTCTTAATTTTGCAAATAAACTTTTTAACATCAAATATTTTGCAGGTTTGCTGCTTTTTGGTACTTTGGCATTAAGATAGCGAACTTATGTACATTGTGTACCAAAATATTTGTTACTACGTTGTTTTTTTTTATTTGGATTTGGAGAAAAAACACTTTCTTTTTGTCATTTTCGGCGGTAAGTGCAAGTGGATTCACCAAACTGTCTAGTGAAGGAGCGCTTAACGTAACTTATGAGGGCACCTGTAGTTTCGAGAAATTTAAAAATATTCGCATCGGTACCTACGTATTTAAAGGCAGGTACTTTTTCAATTAGTGATGGGGGAAATTCCTAGAAAGGTCCCACTGTTCTCTCTTTACCTCATTGCCACAAAGAAAGGCATTGAGTTGTCAACTTCCGAAGTAGTAGTTGTAGTGGTGTGTCCGGCTGAATATGTAAGTACAAAGTCATCTCAATCTAACTTCACCCAATAACATATTTAGCTCAAACACTGTTGATTTGTAATACCCGTCTTTAATTATTTAGAATTAATTAATGCGACTAGAAAGTTTCAATTCCTGATTGCGTTGTTTTTAAAATTTGTTTTGCTAAAATAAACAAAATTTACAATTAGAAGTAAAATTACCAATAATTTATGATCTATTGATTTTCGGGATTTTTGCAAAAAATTCCGCACACTAAATGCTATTTATTCAGTTTTTGCGCCAAATTAAATCTTACATGGAATCGTTTTGCTTTAAAAAATGTAGAATGCAAATTGTGCAGATAATAAACAAGAACTAAATAAAAAATACATTATTTATTTGTGATTATAGTAGAACGATTAAGACAAAATTTAACTAATTGTAACTAGCTATTACTTGGTGAAACTACCCTTATGTTTATAAAGAACCAGTCACCTTGAATGCAGGTAAAGGAAACGTTAAAAAAACTTGATAAAATATTTCAACTTTCTAAAATTACATGTACAGTCAAACCTCATTATAGTTGTTATTCGCGGGGAAATTAAAACTGTCTTGTGGAGAGTAACCTTGGTTGAGGGTGTCTATAAAATAAAATATGTTAAATATGCTGCTAAACAGCCAAGATATATTTCATCCCTACACTGTTTCCCTATGTTTCATTTATCAAATAAAAAAATTAAAATAATATATAATTATTGTTAATTAACAAATTCGAAAAAGACTTCAACTATATTAATATTGTTGCTTACTTTTCAAAAAGCGATAGTTCGATTTAACGTTCACTCAATTAAATTCGATTGTTTGTAAAATTAAATATCACATGTACACCACGGTCGTTATGCAGCGCAATCTAATAAATCTCCCGGCTAAGTTTTCGCCAACGAACTTGGTAGAGTTGTAGGATAAACAGATAGAAAGAGAGAACCGATTCAATAGAAAGCAAAGGAAAACCGTCTTCAAAACAATTTTTTTTCAATTTTTATTTTTCAATTTGATACCTTTTTTTCTAAAAATTTCAGCCCCTCTTTTATGTTTTATCATATTATAGTTCTGCATATTATCAGATTATATAACAATATTCCACTTTATGAATGTATTACACAAAACCGTACAAATTAGAAAAAAAATTATCCGATAATTACATGATGTTTCCTTGCTTCTAATAGCAAGTAGTCAAGTTAGATTTGACTTGTGCCACATTTAAATAGTAAAAAATATCGATTTCAATAATGACAGTGGGTGGAATCGCAGCAGGGCGCCGGCTTAGCAAAAACTACAAGCCAAAAATATTCATCGATCGTTTTTCTTCGTCGTCTGATTTAAATTGACTTCGTATAATTTTTCCTTTATTTCGTTTTCCCCTATTACGCCAAGCAATAAAGCATTTTTTCGTGCCATAAATACTACCCGGAAATCGACTGTGCGATTACATAAAGGACAGTTAGTAGATCAATTTGGCATAATTTTAGACTCGAGGACCATAATTTTTAATTTGTTATGAACAATTTAGAAGAAAAAATCGTTTGTTTTTTAGTTTTTTGCTTGTAAAATGGAAACTAATGAAGCAATCTTAATGTTGTCAATAGACGAATTGTAGAGAGTTAAATTACGAAGAGAATGAGAGGTAGAATGTCCGGATCGAATAATTAGAACCAGAGAAAACCCGGAAAATTTTTGTAGTGGGGAGTGACAGCCCATGAGGGGAGGCGCAGCCTGGTTCTATTCCTATGTAAAAAACTTTCCCTCAGCAGCCGGTCTTCCCCCACTACTCGACGACTTTCGCGGGGTCGGCCGTTTTTACTCATATTCACGACGGTTTTTCACCTATTACGCTACATTGTATGGAAAATCGAAGATGAACGTTTTGTTGCGCAGTACGTCTTGTTTCCAATTCTGTTTTTAAAATTTAAATCGGACAACCACAGGAGCAAGAAGCCCTCCTGGAAAATATCGCAGAAAAGAATTGAAATGGTGATTGTGCAATAACCGTTAGTCCGACAGAATCTGGGTTTTGCACACATAAAATACATTTAAATAGCTATCTGCGCGCTAAGTTTTAGTTCTAAAATTAAAAAATGTCGGAATTGTGAATTTTTTAAGAAACACTGAAATTTGCGGGTTTTCCGGGTTTTCTCTGGTTCTAATTATTCGATCCAGACATTCGACCTCTCATTCTCTTCATAATTTAATTCTCTACAATTCGTCTATTGACAACATTAACATTGCTTCATTAGTTTCCATTTTACAAGCAAAGAAGTAAAAAAAAAAACTATTTTTTCTTCTAAATTGTTCATAACAAATTAAAAATTATGGTCCTTGAGTCTAAAATTATGTCAAATTGATCTACTAACTGTCCATTATGTAATCGCACAGTCGGTTTCCGGGTAGTATTTATGGCAAATTAGGACATTTTTTTTGCACTGTTGCTTGGCCTATATCTTCAGTTTCTGGGATTTTAATTGATAATTTGTACATGTTATCTTGATTCAGTGACACAAGAGATGCTTGTATTTTCAACTTGACAGAAATTAGTTATTTTACATTTCATTTTGCAACCTCATCACTCTTGTCTTATGTTGGTTAGTGCCACTTAACTAACTGACCCACAACGTCAGAACTAATGAGTATTATATTCTAAATTTCTTGTTTCAGGCCAAACAGCATCTTGGCAGAGAAGTGTTTTCTAGTCAGTAAGAATCTGACACTACCTGTTTGATGGACCAACAGAAGCCTAGGTAAGGTTTCTCCGTTTCTCATGCCAAAAAAAAAGCATCAGTGGTCGAGATCCGTAAGGGGTTGCTAGTCCCCCATCGGGCGCCTCCCCAGGTGGCGGATAGGGGAACGCTCCTCAGATATGGGTGGTACCGGGGAGATGAAATACCAAGGTCGGACCAAAACTAGCACCTGATGGAAGCCAGCAGTTTCTGGAGTTTCTTTAAAAAACTAAATAGTTTTGAAAAATTTTTCTGGAACACGCTGTATCAAAACTATAGGTATAACTACGTATAATATTATTCAACACTACAAACAATAAGCAGCTAACAATATTGTTACAATTTAAAATATTCGAATAAATCTTCAATGGTCGTAATTCTTCTTTTTCTTTCACATTGTGCTAGCTTCTTCGTCTTCTCCTCTACTACTGTGACAAGAAGTCAAATTGAAATTGGCTTTTGTCACCGCTGGATCGTCATGGTCCAATCGCTGATTATAAATCTGCAGAGCTTGCTTGTAAAACTCTTCAGCAATATCACATTGACCCTGTAAAACCCAAAATTGTAAAACCTGAAAAAGAGATTGCGAAATGAACCCACTTCTTTATGGTAAAATATAGCTAAATTATAATACGATTTGCCGATTTGAAGATGTCGTTTCCCTAGGTGTCTTATTTTAATTTGCAAAGATCTTCGACATGAGGTTTGGGCATCCAAGTAATTGTCAAGCTTTTGGTGGTATACCGCCATGTTGTTGAGCGTTGTTGCGACGCTTAGATGATCGTCTCCAAGTTCCTTCTTGCGTATATCGAGAACTTTGGATAGCATTTCGATGGCGTTGTCAAATTCATTTGTCGCGCTGTAGTTAATCAAACTTAATCAAATAGGTACTTAAAAAGGAACTGTTACCTATAAACTAAAGCCAAACTATCGAAGGCATTTGAAAGAATTAAATTGTCCAATTTCGTTCCACTTGGTTTTATCAATTTGCTAATGTTTTCTTCGCAGAGTATTCTGGCTTGCTCATGCTCATCCTTCGAGAGCAAGGTTTTTACTGACTTGTACAATACATCTGGAAAAGTCTCAGTCACAGTGTCATCTAAAACCGATTCGTCATTCGGAATTGGTAAATCTGTAATATATGAGACAAATTTGAAAATTGATTGGTTTTGTTGGTTGTAATTGCTTACCAATTAGTTGGTCATCGTCATCGTCATAACCAACATCTTGACTGTGATCTAGGTGTGGTTTATCTTCTGACTTTTCTGCACAATCTAAACATAAACCATCATTCACGATAAGTGGCAAGGTACTCTCGACGGGGTTCATTTTATTGAAGTTTCGAACGCACACAATTCACAAAGTTGCTAAAAGTGCCTACAAAATTAAATTAATAAAAGTTGAAATTGTTTCCAAAGTAATTAATAGAAACACAAACCAACACACCTAACAAGATGACATAGCGCACATGTAGAATAGAAACGAGGTGTTGGCCTTATCTCTACCAGGCTTGGAGAAATCAAAAATATCTATCAGTCAGTTTTTTGTTTTTCGCCTGTTGAAGTACAGTAAAACCTCTCCGTTCTAAATAGTGCTGGAACAGTTTTCTGGTACACACTATATCAAAACAATAGATATAACTACGTTTAATATTATATAAAACTACAAACAATAAAGAGTTGACAATATTGTTACAATTTAAAATATTCGAATGGATCTTCAATGGTCGTAATTATTCTCTTTGGTTTCTATTTTCTTTTTCTGTACAGTGCGTTAGCACTTTCGACTTTTCCTTTGCTCCGATAACAAGCAGCCAAATTGAAATTGGCTTTTGTCACCGTTGGATCGTCATCGTCCAATCGCAGATTAAAAATCCGCAGAGCTTTCCCGTAATACTGTTCAGTAAGATAATGTTTATCCTGTAAAACAAAAAAAAATTACAAAACCTGAAAAAAAGACTGCGAAATAAACCCACTTCTTTTTGGTAAAATATAGCTAAATTATAACACGATTTGCCGACTTGAAGATGTCGATTTCCTAAGTGCTTTAGTTTAATTATCAAAGACCGTTCACATAATTTTTGGGCATCCAAATATTTGCCAAGCTTGTCATGGTATATCGCCATGTTATTGAGCGTTGTTGCGACGCTTAGGTGATCGTATCCGAGTTCCTTCTGGCGTAATTCGAGAACTTTCGAAAGCATTTGGATGGCTTTGTCAAATTCATTTGTGGTGCTGCAGTTAATCAAAGTTACTCAAATAGATACTTAAAAAGGAACTGTTACCTATAAACTAAAGCCAAACTATCGAAGGCATTTGATAGAATTAAATTGTCCAATTTCGTTCCACTTGGTTTTATCAATTTGCTGATGTTTTCTTCGCATAGTATTCTGGCTTGCTCATATTCATCCTTCGAGAGCAAGGTTTTTACTGACTTGTACAATGCATCTGGAAAGGTCTCAGTTTCAGTATCATCTAAAACCGATTGGTCACTCGGAGTTGACAAATCTGTAGTATATGAGACAAATTTTAAAATTGGTTGATTTGGATTGGTTGTAATTACTTACCAAGTAGTAGGTTAATATCTGGAATAAAATCATCTTGTTGGTTCATTGAAGCTACATTTCCTTCTTCACCAGCATCGTGATCTAAGTGTGGTTTTTCTTCTGCCTTTTCGGCACTGTCCAAAAGGTAACCTTCATTCACGGTAAGTGGTACGTTACTATCGTCGGGGTCCATTTTGTTGAAGTTTCGACTGCACACAATTCTCAAAGTTGCTAAACGAGTGTGTACAAAATTAAGATAATAAATGTTACAATTGCTTCCGAAGTAATTGATACAAACACAAACACACACACCCAACAAGGTGACATGGCGCACATGTAAAAAGAAACGATTGAAGGTGTTGGCATTATCTCTGCCAGCCTTGGGAAATCAGTTGGTTTTTTGTTCTTCAGCTGTTGAAGTACAGTGAAACCTCCCCGTCCTCTTCCTTCTGCGCGCATTTTCAATTGAGGTTCGCGATTACTATTGAAAATTCTTTTCTGTCCCTGGCTTTGTGTAATATCGATGATCCTATTTGCTCGCTTCCGTTTGATTTTTTTCTTGAATGAGCAGTTGCAGTTAGAAGTATTCTTCGGGTCACATCGAATGTTCTTCGGATTGTAATTGTATCAACGATTATAATCTGCTGCTTATGATCTCGGAACCACAATTTTCGCTAGTTTCATGTGAGGAAATCATCAAAGCCTTTTTGTCTCGTCTATTTTATTTAATGCGTCAATAAGAAGTTGAGGTCTTACTGGTAATCTACGAAGCACACATAAAAATCTTTTTGCGCTTCTAAACATCTCCCTGCTGAAATAATAGTCAGAACTTTGCCTTTGGAGTAGCGCATCCTTTTTTGAAAATACTTCGCATTTAATCTTCATTCTATTATAATGTGGGAAATGTCCCTGAAGCATACCGAACCTGGTCGATCCAGCGTTTTGATTAGCATCGACGAGGACGTTTTCTTTGAACAAGCTTTTATAGGTTGTCACCCTTTCTTCTATTGACTTGGCCAAAATGCTCTCAAATTTTCTGGTCACACTTGATAATTTTTCCTAAATTCCGAGCTCTCCTAACATAGACGCATTGATTTTGTGTGCTGCCCAGGGGATCCTCAACAACCTTTGTCAAACCCACATCTTAAATGCGTTTATTGTATTAATGTCAGCTGCCTTTGCGATCCACGCCTGCTACGTACATGGCAATAGAAAATACAGGAGATCTGACTAGCCTACATTTTGTTGATTTTGTGATGTGGCCATCTTTCCAGATTGTAGTTAATTTAATCATGACTGCTTTGGAAAGAACAATTCATTACTTTATGTAACTTGAGGTATTACCAGTTCAACCCTTTTAATGAATGAATGGCTTGTGCCCAAATTGTTTGTCGTCCTTCAATGACAATTCTACCTTCCTAACCTTCTAGATTTTAGAACGTTTCCTAAGTGTATATTCACTGAAGATGTTACAAAACTTGTTGTGTTCTGTCGCCCAAGGGTTCAGAGAGATTGTCATCGATTTTGATAATTCCTATGTTGTTGATGAGGGTTGTGGTCAGTTCAGTCAAATGAAATTTGCCACTCTAAACAATTCCTGAGAGGGTTCGGTAGAATCCTGAGCATAAGTTCGCATAGAAGAGAGATTAGTGGGATGGTTCTGTAATTATTAGTTTTGGTTTGACCTTTCTTATGAAATAAAAACAGATCCGGTTCAATCACATAAGTTGAGTGTTAAATTCCATGATCACGGCTCCATCTGATATTTGTTCAATTCGTTGCTGACTGATATTCCAACACCCTTTTCAGCAGAACCATCCTTGCCTGAGTAGCACAATCTTTAAACTTAATCCCAAGATATGTCAGTCCATCCTTTCAACCACTTTATTTGGGCCAGCAAGTTTTCCAGCGATTTAAATTTCCTTCCTATACCAGTGAAGGTATGCCGGGAAGTTAGGGCCATGCTAAAACTTGTGCGTTCCTTAGTAATATTCTTAAAAAAAATATGTTCTGGTTTTCCAGTTACCTTTCTCATCCTATGCTATTCTGAGACGGTTTTTCATTCCCTTGCCCTTCGTCATTGCGCAATAATGACATGGAACCTACACTTGGCCCTCACCTGAGCTAGCAACTTAAAAGGAGGTGTGCCTGGGATTTTTCCTTCATAATAAAATGACATAATAACTACGTTAGATTTGCATTTTATATAATTATGTATAACTACATTATTAATATATGCAATAAACAATGAAAATATGACGAACATTTTAAAATATTCTAAGTCACAGCTTCGCCCCAAAAATTACTTGGAAACCGCTTCAGCCTTTGCGACATCTCCTTGCTTCCAATAGCAGATAGCCAAGTTAGATTTGACTTGTGCCACGTTTGGATCGTCATACGATTGCTCTTCATAAATATTTAGAACTTCTTCATAATACTTTATGGCAGCAGCATATTTATCCTGAAATAGAACAAAATATTGAAACTATCCAAAAACAATTTTGAGCGACACCCACCTGCTTTTGGTACAACACACCCACATTGTACATTTGCTTGGCGGCATCGGGATGTTCAAACCCTAGTTCACTTATTTTCTTTCGCAATGAACTCAGACAGAAGTGTTCAGCCTCTGAGTATTTGCCAGCATTTACGTGCACTATCGCCAAATTGTTGAAGGCACATGCGACGCCGAGATGATCTTCTCCATTCTTGCGTATGTTGAGAACTTTAAAAAGTGTTTCGATAGCTTTGTCATATTTCTTGGCCGCTCTGCGAATAAAAAAATTATTGATGAAGTACCTAACCACGTCGTACCTACCTATAAACGAAAGCCAATGTATTTAACGCATTTGCTATCGGCAAGTCGTCTCCATTTGTTCCTCTTAAAGTTTTCATATCATTGATGATTTTTTTGCAGAGTTTCGTGGCTTGCTGGTACTCACCCTTCGAAAGAAGGGTTCTGACTGTTACAAGTAATGTATTGGCAGTAGTGTCATCTACATCACTTGTATCAGAAGCGAGTCGGTCGTCTGTCAAGTTGTTTTGGTGATTTTGCATCCAACTATCTGAAACAAGAAGAATCATTTACGTTACAAAAATTTCCAAAACAAGTTTGGTTGCAATTCCTAACCTAAGAATTGGTCATATTGCTTGAAGGTTTGTTCTTCATCCGATGAACTTTTGCTTGATGCGTCAGTCACAACTTCATTGGGGCTGTTGTATGGATAATTTTTTAAGTCCAATTTCATCAACTGCTTTTTTAACTCTATGTCGTCAGATCTTAGCATCGTAGCAATTGACATCAACATTGATATAACCTGAGAATATTTATTAGTTAGTTGAAGAAATATTGAGCAATTTCTACCTGTTCAAATCTTCCCACAACATCTGTGACTTGATCCGTTATTGGCGGAAATGAGCGATAGCTGATTCTCTCCATCACATCTGCATATTGCGTTTGTAAATTCATTGATTCATTCAGTAGGACCGACATCTTCTGGTTAATGCCCTCGAGGATGCTCATTTCAGTTGGTTTTTCTGTAATCAACAAACAAATTAATTGGACAAATTAGTTCAATTTTTATTGCAATCTTCGGAAGAGGAAATTTTGGTTTGTTGGTGAATCGAAACAAACAAGCGTTGAACAAATTAAAAAACGCTAAATCGTTACCAAATTAATTAAAACATAGAACAAACACACGGCACTGAACGACACACACAACAGAATGTCAAATATGGAAAAGAAACGTTAACAGTTATTTTCCGTATCTTTTGAATGGCCAACAAAAAACATTAACGGTCAGCTTTTTGTTCTCCGTTCAATTTAAATTGTATTTGTTACATTTTGCCTTAATTTCATTAAATAATTTTCTTCCATTTTTTTGATGTTGATCGATAATTGGGATGAATTTTCTTAATCGAGCGACAAAAAAGGTGTTTTCATTTCCATCTCTCGCTGTCACGTTTTCCACATATTTGCACCATCACTACTGGGTAGAGAGGTTTCATCTTCTAAAGAAGTAATGGAACAACCTGCAATGAATAATTTCTTTTTGCTGTAACTATACCGCCTTCAAATTTCCGTTCCACAAGTCTGCCTAGATTCGTTAGTTTGGGGGTTGAACGATAATCATATGCAGCTATAAAAATTATTCGATTTGGAACCATCGATGTGGCTAAGAACTCTTATTCCCTAATTAACTTTCATATTTTGCTGATTATATCTTCGCATAGTTAGCGAATTACCTAATGAACCCGCAAGAAGTTAGCGATGATATCATCTAAATCTTTTTTGTTAAGTAGAATTACGAGATCTGAAGGCAGCTACAACGAAACATTAACAAAACATAAGAACTATTAATTGGTCGGGTACTACCAATTGTTCAGCGACATAAAGCGATTGTGCTACCAATACCTTGAGTGTGACTGCTTCCAAAAGTTTTCACATCGAGGTATGGTTTCTCTTTTATAGCTGTGCTGTTGGACGTACTTGTCTGGAATCAGGAATCAAATCAACATCTTTTTGTTCTTCCTACCTATTTATGGTTGCTGTTGTTGGTTTTGCTGTTACAGTTGTTTCCTAACTAACTTGTTGACTGTGGCTGCTTTCAAAAGTTATTACATTGACGAATGTCTTTTCTTTTTTTAGTGTGCTGATCGACCTGCATGTCTAGAATCTGAAATGAAATTAACATTTTTTGTTCGTTCTACCTTCTTGTGGTTGTTGGTTTTGCTATTACAGTTGGTTCTTTACCAACTTGTTGATTGTAACTGCTTGCAAAAGTTGTTATATTGAAGATTGGTTTTACTTTCTGCAGCTGCGATGATAGATCAGCTTGTCTGAACTCTGAAATCTAATCAGCATCTTTTTGTTTTTCCTACCTTTTTATGTGCTTGTTGTTATTGGTTTTGCTGCTACAGTTGCTTCTTGACTAACATCTCATTTGTGACCGCTTCCAGAAGGGACCAAATATTGGTCTAGTGATTGCCCAAAACAATTTTTCCTAAATCAACTTTGTGGTCAGGTTTTTGAAGTATTACAGCTTTTTTTTTGTAAGTCAATAAGTTTTATTGTACCTAGATGTCCAGGTGCCATTCTCTCCTTGTGAATAGGTATCCGATAAAATTCTATAGCCCTTTTTGTCGGCTGACTAGTGAACTTTTATTCGATGCCTTAGCAACATCTTGATTGTTGCGACTTCTCGAAGCGGCCAAATTTATAAGTGGCTTTTCCTCTTCTAACTTTGTTGATTTATTAATTTGTAAGCATTGACCGGTCCAGACAATTTTATCTGTTTCACCGTTGCTGTACGAGAGACTTATTCCTTGGGTACTTGTTCTTATGGATCGCTTTGGTTTATTCTCATGGGAATGCCACAAAACTTTTTTTCATTGAAAATTTTTGCGGCCTCTCGGTATACTTCTTTGCCTCCAAAGTTTATTATAATTTGCTTTGAGCCTAGCAGTTTCGAAGAAGCTGCTACATTATTACCATATATATTACCCCACATATTCAGCTCTAATTCTCCTTTTTATCTACAATTATAGGGGATGAAAGTATTCTTTTTGTTCTTGGTTTAGTTGATTTTGCTCTAAACTATGTAAAAATGCCTAAAGTGTCTTTATTATAAGAGTGTCCACTAAAGCAGACTCGACTGTATTCGTAAAGGTCTTGTTAATTTAACTTTATCTTGGTAATTTCGATAATAAATCTTAATTCAAAAGGATTGTTGTCAAATGATGTATTTCTGGTGCTAAACATTTCCAAGATTTTGATTATGAAGAAACCACAAATTATCTTTAAACAATTGCCTTTTTTCGCCAACAACAATCAATTTAGCAATTTCTTTGTTTGATCTTCCGAGCAGATCAAAATATAATATTCAAATAAGTTTCATGAACGGAAACTCCACTGATTTAAATGGTTAAAGAAAGTTAAATACTGTTCCCTGATAAAAAATAGTTATTTTTAAATTTACGGCAAAATGTTAATTTGTTATATGAAAATTGATTTAAACTTATTAGCTTTAGAACAAGCAAAACCACCGCACTTTGTAAAAGAAAATAAATCAAATTGGCATGAGCTGATATAATTAGTTAAATATCTGACATTACATGTTATACAATATTACACAAAACAACATAAACTCAAGTTAGTTATAAAATAACCGAATGAAACTTCAAACCAGCCACCAATCTAACGTCATTGTCCATTTGTCCCCGTTGACTTTCATACTGCAGCAACATCGTCTTTCTCATTCTCTTATTCTTCCGATTCTTCTTCTTCAAAATCGTCTTCTTCTTCATCGTCTTCTTCTTCTTCTTCTTCTTCTAATGTTACAGTTTGTTGGTATTGATTTTGTAACTCTTCGTCATCAGGATTCTGAAGTGCTTCAGCTTCTTTGACTTTTCCCTGCTCCAGATAACAACTAGTCAAGTTCATTCTGACTTTTTCCGTAGCTGAAGCTTCAGGTCCCAACAGCTCCTTATAAATTTTGAAAGATTTTTCATAATAGGGCGCAGCAAAACTATAATCATCCTGAAACATGGAAAGATAGTAAAGCGAAAATAAAGTTTGAGCAATACCCACTCGCATTTGGTGCAATATACCGAAATTATACAATTGTTTGGCGACTGAAGGATGTTTTGACTCGAAAAGTATTAGTTTCATTAGCAAAGCCTTTCGACATAATTCAAGTGCCTCCACGAAGTTACCATTTTTTGCGTGGCAAATCGCCAAATTATTGACCGTTATCGCGACGATTAAGTCGCTTTCCTCGTTGGTTTTACGTATTACGAGAGCTTTGGAAAGTCCAGATATAGCTTGAGAATACAAATGAACTGTCCTGTGGAACGGGAGATTATGCAAAAATGCAACGAGCGGTTATTACCTACCTATAAAAAATAGAGCAGATTTCGAAGTAATTTGCTGAATCTAAATCGTCGTTCTGCGTTCTTTTCTCGTTACCAAATTCTTTGCAGAGAGATTCGGCTTCCTCAAACTGATCAAAGGAGAGAAGGATTTGGAGTGGTTTGTAAAATTCCGGCATCAATTCTGCAATAGAAACCAAACTATTTGAAACAAGTTCAGTTCAAGGTGTTGGTCGCTTGGAACACATTTTGATGGAAATATCAGCCAAAGATAGATTGTAGTTGCTTACCGAGTAGATGGTCATCCTCATATTCTGGACACAAGCTAACAGTTTTTTGTTGGGTGCCCAGTAAACTATTATTAATAATATCTTGATCGTTACCACTTCCGGAAACAGACCAATTTAACTGTGGCATTTTTTCTGCTTCTTTACTTTTTCTTCTTGTTGCTAAGATTGTCTTCGTCTGATTTTGCAACTCCACGTCATCAGACGTCACAGTCATTGCCGATGCTGTAGCCTGTAATGAGTTTTTGGTTTCTGCTCAAATTTGTATACAAATTATACCTTGTCAAAACTTTCTTCTGCAACCTTGGGCCGATCTAATGTTGTAGTTGTAGAACGGTCAGCTCCATTCACAGTTGCATGATCTAAAGATAAATCCTGAAGATCCTCTACGACAGTTTGCAAATTACTTTTCATCCCCTCTTGGCTCATTTTGTTGAAGTTTCAATATTTTTACTGCAATCAACGAATTTGAATGAAAATTTGTTTTTTGACAGAAGATGGTTATATTAATGTATAAAACATTAAAAAAAGCACAGTTTTGTTAAATGAGTTGCATAAACATTCATCAAGCTGAATATTAAAAATGTCAGAAATCTTTAGAAAATGAAAAAATTGATTAATTAAAATTGAGCAAAAATATCCAAATCGTTAAACCAATGTTTACTAAATTGAAAAATTAAAGTAATTACCAAATTAATTATTACAAACATAAACGCACGCACACCACTGACATAACACAAGAATAAAACTTTGACTGAGGAAAAGAAACGTTAAAGTTATTTCTGTTTATCTTAAGACGCAAGAAAATATTTTTTTTAATATAGAAGTAACTCCGCCTTTCTAAAGTTTCTTAATTCGTTGATAATATACAGGGTTTGTCGAATAAAAGTGATGACAACTATTTATTGCTTCACCTTTTCTCCACATTTCATCAATCACTATGAAACAATTGCTTCTTAACATAATGGGTGGCCATGAAAATAATTAAGAGAATGAAAAAAGTGACAAATTCATTACCTGGTGAATGTTTTTTAACGTAGAGGTTAGTTAGTCGGATTCATCACTTTTTTATAGTGTTAGAAATTCTGAAGGTAACGACATTATAGATCTTTTTGATCATCCAGTACAATTGTAATAAATGAATAGAATTTAAAATCTCCAAAAAATGTAATTGCATACTTTTTACATTATATAATTATATTTTGCATATATAAAAAGGTAATTAAAGCAAAAGGGTTACAACATTTGTATCCCACCCAACTAAAATTTCCAAATCGCATAATTCAGCCTTGGGTGTTCCTTGAAATCTTTCACAGGATCGTCATCTTTTTCCTATAACAACACTAAGAAATTAAATAAAAATCAATAAAGGTAACAGTTTATTCTCCATTTTTCTAATAACTCCGTCAAGTTTTGCTGCAACTTCTTGCAAGCATATTGGAAGCTTGATGAGCAACAACTTCCAACTTTTGTCATTATCTGTAAGCAACAGCTAAAATGTGCAATTTATTCAACACATTAAGTTCATCCATTTTGAGCCGTTTCGGTTGGTGAAGTGTTTCTTGGCAGATAATTTCATCAACGTCGTGCTGACTTTCATCCAAGTAACTCAATGTATTCGAAGAATTCAATGTATTCAAATAAGTTGCAATTGTATTTTCGAGTACATCCCTCTGATATATTGGAGTTGAAAACAAATGGTCTAAAGTGTTTGAGGTTGAAATGGTTTTAGGAAATATAAGTTTAGTGAAGCTAACTTACCATTCATTTTGTCCCGGTAATAATTTGGGAGAAGTTGATTATCTGAAGGATCAATTGACTTTTCGCCTATATTTTCATCGTTCCTGCTTTCTTTTTCTAAAGATAATGGTGAACTTCTATCTGAGGTTGAAACAATTGGAACTTGATCGCCATCCTCTTGCATTAAAAGATGTTGTTTCGGATTGTTCTCGAGTTTTACACCATCATCACCTGGTCGTTCAGCTGCGTTTTCATCAACATCTTGATTGTAAATTCTGATTTCTTCTGTAGATCCTGGTGTTGATGGACGAAGTTGCCCATGCGAATCTAAATCTATTAAGTTAACGTCTCGATTGTTATTCCTGTCTGCTAATGTTGATAATGGGAAAGGCATCCATGGTGAAATTGGATCAAATGAACTTACATCGATATTCCCGTTTACTTGTAAAAGATCTACCATTAATTCGATTGTAAGCTGTAATTCAGGGAAGGACTATTACCTGTAGCTAAAACAATTGGAACTTGGTTGCTATCCTCACACAACTGCTGCGGATTGTTCTCAGATACAAAACCATCATCTGGTCGTTCAACTTCGTTTTCATCGATTTCTCGATTGTCACTCCTGTCTTCTTTTGAAGGTCCTAGTTTTGAACGAGGATATTGTCCATGTGAATCTAAGTCTATTAAGCTTGTGCCTCGATTGTCATTGCTGACTGCTAATGTTGATGGGAAAGGCATCCATGGTAACATTGAATCAAATAAACTTTCATCGACACTCTCATTTCCTTGTAAAAGATCTACCATAAATTCGATTGTAGGCTATAATAAGGAAGAGGACCTTTACCTGTAGCTGACATAATTGGAACTTGGATTCCATCGTCGCACGATTGCAAGAAAATAGGTGGCTCCGGACTGTTCTCAGACTCAAAACCATCATCTGGGCGTTCAACTGCGTTCTCATCGTTTTCTCGATTGTAACTACTGTACTCTTTTGAAGATCCTAATTTTGAACGAAGAGATTGTCCATGTGAATCTAAATCTATTAAGTTAGCCGCTCGATTGTCGTTTTTGACTGCTAATGTTGGTAGTGGGAAAGGCATCCATGGTAAAATTGGATCAAATAAACTTAAATCAGCAATTTCATTTCCTTGTAAAAGATCTACCATCAATTCGATTGTAAGCTGTAATTAGGAAGAGGACTCTTACCTTTAGCTGAAATAATTGGAACTTGGATTCCATCGTCGCACGATTGCAAGGAAATAGGTAGTTGCAGACTGTTGTCAGATTCAAAACCATCATCTGATCGTTCAACTCCGTTTTCATCGATTTTTCGATTGTAACTACTGTCTTCTTTTACAGGTTCTAGTTTTGAACGAGGAGATTGTCCATGTGAATCCAAATCTATTGAGCTAGCGCCTCGATTGTCGTTGCTGACTGTTAATGTTGGTAGTGGGAAAGGCATCCATGGTAAAATTGAATCAAATAAACTTACATCGACACTCTCATTTCCTTGTAAAAGATCTACCGTAAATTCGATTGTAGGCTATAATAAGGAAGAGAACCCTTACCTGTAGCTGATATAATTGGAACTTGGATTCCATCGTCGCACGATTGCAAGAAAATAGGTGGCTCCGGACTGTTCTCAGACTCAAAACCATCATCTGGTCGTTCAACTGCGTTCTCATCGTTTTCTGGATTGTAACTACTGTACTCTTTTGAAGATCCTAGTTTTGAACAAAGAGATTGTCCATGTGAATCTAAATTTATTAAGTTAGCGCCTCGATTGTCGTTGCTGACTGTTAATGTTGGTAGTGGGAAAGGCATCCATGGTAAAATTGGATCAAATAAATTTATATCGGCAATCTCATTTACTTGCAAAAGATCTATCATCAATTTGATTGTAAGCTGTAATTAGGAAGAGGACTCTTACCTGTAGCTGAAACAATAGGAACTTGGACGCCATCCTCGCACGACTGCAACAAAATAGGTGGTTGCGGACTGACTTCAGATTCAAAACCATCATCTTGTCGTTCAACTGCCTTTTCATTGATTTGTCGATTGTAACTCTTGTATTCTTCTGAAGGTTCTGCTGGAAGATAATGTATTAACCTAGCACTTTCATTGACTCTTCGATTGTAACTCCTGTCTTGTTCTGAAGATCTTGGTTTTGCTCGAAGATCATTTACTAAACTAGCGCCTCGATTGTCATTGCTGAATCGTATTGCTGGTAATGGTAGTGCTGAGAAATGCATCCATGATGAATTTGGTTTAGATGAACTTACATCAGTGGCCTCGATTACTTGTAAAAGATTTACCATTAATTAGATTGCAAGTTGCAATTAGAAAGAGGACCCCTACCTGAGGTTGAAACAGTTGGAAGTTGACCGCCCGATTGATTCAAAAAGAATTGCTGCGAATTGTCCTGGGATTTGAAACCATCATCACCATTGACATTTTGATAGTAACTCTTGTTTGAAGATATAGGTGTTGATGGGAGAGTCTGCCGATTCTGATCGAAATCCATTAAGATATTCATTATCCTTTCTGCTAGGTCATCGATTTCAAGTGAAAGAATTTCCAGATTTCGTGAATTAGATTGAATTAGCTCCCCGTCCATTTTGTTGAAATTTCCAATTTTCCTTTCTACAATAAAAAAACGGTTTTTATTAAATTATGTACGGATTTTGGGAAATTCGTCAACGAATTATGAATGAAATGAAAACTTTATCTTCGTGGCATTCCACATGGAACCTTCCGACAGGCGGCACAAGTAAATTCAACGCGATTCTCAGAAGGTTTAGAATAGCAACACTAAGATGTCTCGACATGGGACATTTTCCTCCTCAAAAATAAAACAAATCATCTAAAAG
Organism: Dascillus cervinus; assembly: GCA_949768715.1. Taxonomy (NCBI): domain Eukaryota; kingdom Metazoa; phylum Arthropoda; class Insecta; order Coleoptera; family Dascillidae; genus Dascillus; species Dascillus cervinus. The sequence continues at coordinate 6,565,859 of OX458320.1, read as the reverse complement.
ATCTTCGAAGTAAAATTCAAAATGCCTTTTATGATAAAGTAGAAGATAAAATTCACGACTTTACTTTCAGCATCCCGCAAGAAAAGAAGCAATTAATTTGATGGTATATTTACTGATTCTAATGAGCTGAAAATATATTGTTGCAATTGCAAGCAAACGAAGTTGAAGATTAGAAATTGGAAAAACGTTTTTTTAAAATAGCAAATGTGAAATGGAACGTGATGATCTCAATGGCAATATTACCTTTTAAACAAACGGGACTACTCAAATGCAGTTAAATAAATCACAAACACAATACAACACAGGCACGATATACCACAAGACAACACAATGGCGGTGTATTTCACATATCATTTGGAGGTCTACAAACCGAAAAAATTTGAAGGTCACATTATTAATTTTTCGTCGCTGTTATACAGCATGTCTCATGAATAAATGTAGAATAACCAGGGAATAACAGGGAAATTTTGTCTGAGACGGCTTATTTAACCATTTTAATTTACAAGACAGTGAATGCTTCCGTCGTTTTTCTGTTGTAGCGGTTTGTCTTGTTCAAATTTTGAGGTTTTCATATACTGTGATTCATAGTTGCAGTTCTTGTAATTTTTTTTAATGGGCTGATTTTCTCTCATCTTGTGTTGTCCTTTCTGTACTTATCTTCATATTTATTGTTGTGGATTTCTAGATTTCTGAAAAAGGTTCTTTCATCTTCGCCGATTAATACCATGATCCAGTGACCAACCGCGTTTGGTTAAGGAAGTTGTTAGTGCTAGAACAATACTTTTTAAAAGAAAACATTTTTTGTTTTCAATCTATCGCACTGTGGAAAAGAAAATAAATCAAATTGGTGTGAGATAATATAATTATTTTATATCAAACATTGTTGATATACAATATTATACAAAACAACACAAAAAACAAAAAAGTAACATGCACTATTTGGAATTTTCGAATGAAACTTAGAACCCGTCTTAAACAGTTGTTGTCTCCGTGGCTTCTTCTATCTCACAATGTTTCTTAAATTCTTCGGCTTCTCCATTTTTTCCCTGCGCCATTAGACAAGCAACCAAATTGCTTGTGGCAGCTAGCATATGTCCAGGGTCAAGTTCTAGCTGCAGTTTATAAATCTCTCGAGCTTTCTTGTAACACTTTTCTGCGCTATGATATTTATGCTGCAATATAAAGAGAAAGAATAATCGAAAAGCCAAAAATTGACACAATACCCACTTGCTTCTGGTTGAATACGCCTATATTATGATATAGTCTGGCGACTTGAGGGTCCCGAAATCCCAGATGTCCTATTTTAATTCTCAGAGATTTTTCACATAAGACTTTTGCATCTATATAATTGCCAACCTTCCCGTGGAATACCCCCAAATTATTTAGCATTGCTGCGACGCTTAGATGATTATCTCCAAGTTCTCTCTCAAGGATTTTTAGAACATCAGATACTATTGGTATAATTTTCTGATATTCCTTTCTCGCCCTGTGGTTACAAAAGTAATACATAAGATGACTATGCTCCACTACCACCTACTCATAAACTGCACCCAAAATGTATAAGATATCTGCTATACGTAAGTCGTCCACCTTTGTTTCACTTGTCATTCGTAATTCATTAATGGTCTCTTCGCAGAATGTTTTAGCTTCCTCGTGCATATCTTTAGCAATAAGGAATTTAACTTCTTTGAATATTGCATTTGGACTTGCACCGTGATTGAAAATTGTTTCATCAAGTAGAGCTGGATAACAACCTGTAATATTACAAAACATAGTTGAGTTCTGCAGATTTAATAAAGTGTAAAAAAGTATCTAAATCAAGTTCTGTCGGCCATTGCTGAAGAGAAACCAATGAAGGTGTTTACCGGCTAGTTGGTTATTGCCAACGTCTGCAACTAAACCAACACCACTCCCACCAGCTGCCAACTCTAAATGTGACTGTTCTTCTTCTAACTTTCCTGATGTTTGTGGATATTGATAGGCCGAAATTGTTCTAGCTCGACCATTCTCTTGAGGCAATTGCGCCGTTTGCTTCTGTAACTGAAGTGCCTCAGCTTTATCAATTTTTCCCTGGGCCATTAGACAATCAAGCAAATTGTGTGTGACGGCTCGCATATGTCGAGGGTCAAGATCCACCTGTAGTTTAAGAATATCTTCAGCTTTCCTATAATACTCTTCAGCATTATGATATTCAAGCTGTAATTTAAAGAGAAAGTATAAGCTAAAAGCAATAAACTGACGCAAGACCCACTTGCAAATGGCTGAATACGCCTAAATTGTACAATTGACTACCGACTAGAAGGTCGTCAATCCCGAAATGTTCTTTTTTAATTCTCAGAGATCGTTTACTTAAGGCTTCAGCATCTGTGAAATCGCCAACTGCTCCGTGGTATACAGCCAAATTAGTTAGCACTGTTCCGACGCTGGGATGACTGTCTCCAAGTTCTCTCTCAAGGATTTTTAGAACATAAGAAAGCATTGGTATTACTTTCTGATGTTCTTTTGTCGCCCTGTGGTTACAAAAATAATGAATAAAATACCTACGTTTTACCTACCCGTAAACTGAAGCCAAAGTATATAAGTTATCTGCTATAAATAAGTCGTCCACCTTTGTTTCTCTTGACTTTCGTAATTCTTCAATAGTCTCTTCGCAGAATGTTTTGGCTTCCTCATGCTTATTTTCGTTGATAAGGCATTGGATTACTTCACGTATTACATTTGAATTCGTGCCATCATTTAAACTCGTAGCATCAAGGAAAGCTGGGTAACAATCTATAATAGAAGAAGATAATTTTGGTTTGAAGTTTTGCAGTTTTAATAAGTTGTAACAAAAAGAAAATAAATGAAGGTGAATCAAAATGAAACTAAATTTGTATCTAAAGAAAGCTTAAGTAAATTACTTGCTTACCGACTAGTTGGTCATTGTCACTATCTGTAACTGAACCAACACCTTGTTTGTCCAGCGAATCTTGATTTGATGCTGCATCAACATCTTGACTGCTTTCACTTCCATTAGTTGACAAATCTGAACTTGGCGTTTCTTCTCCTAACTTTTCTGATGTCTGTAGGCATTGGTAGGCCGAAATTGTTCTAGCTCGACCATCTTCGTTGGGCAATTGCGGCGCTTGATTTTGTAACTCTTGATCATCATGTTTCGGTGCAGAAAATTGTTTCTGAAGTGATTTAGCTTCTTCAGTTTTTCCCTGCATCAGTAAGCAAGTAGCTAAATTACTTGTAGTGGGAATCATCATATCGGGAGAGTCAGAACCCAGTCCCCATTTAAAAATATCACGAGCTTTCTTATAACACTCTTCGGCAATCAAATATTGTTGCTATAATAGATAAAAACAGCATAACCTAAAAGAAACACATTTACGCAATACTCACTTGGTTCTGGTTGAATACGCCTATATTATAAAATTGTCCGCCGACTCGATGGTGCTTAGGTCCTAGATGTGCTAATTTAATTTGCAAAGATCTTGCACCTAATATTTGGGCGTTCAAGAAATTGCCAATTATTCCATTATATACAGCCAAATTATTCAGCACTATTCCGACGGTTAAGTGATTTTTTCCAAGTACTCTCTCAAGGATTTTGAGAATATTACAAAGGACTTCTATTACTAGCAGATATTCTTTTTTCGACCTGTGGTAAAAAAATAATGAAGAATATACCTTCGTGAAACTACTACCAACTTATAAACTGAAGCCAAACTAGTTAGGATATTTGCCATACGTAATTTGACCAACTTCGTTTTTCTTGACTTTCGTAATTCATAAATTTTCTCTCCGCAGAATGTTTCGGCTTGGTCATGCAAACCTTCATCGAGAAGGAGTTGGACTTCTATGTCTATTGCAATTGAAGAGGTATCATCAAATAAAATCGTTGAGTCGATTATAGCTGGATGACACTCTGGAGTAGAAGAGAATAGGGTTTGAAATTTTTTAGGTTTAGTAAAGTGTAAAAGTAACTATCAAATCAGGTTCTGGTTCTGAACAATTGTTGAAAAAACAATGACAATTTTGTTTTACTTTTGGCAATTTGATTGAAATTACTTACCGAACAGTTGGTCATTTTTAATCTGTGCAACTACACCAACACCTAGTTGTGATTTATCCAGTGAATCTTGAGCTGATGCTTCACCAACATCTTGATTGTCATCACTTCCAGAAGCTGGCAAATTAAGCTTTAGCCTTTCTTCTGTTAACTTAGCTTTTTTTTGTTGGCATTGGTCGATTGAAACATTTTCATCCCCACCAACTTCTAGGCGCAGTTGCCCTGTTTCGTTTTGTAACTCTTCGTTAACCCGTTTCAGTGCTCGAGGAAATTTCTGAGGTGTTTCAGTTTTTTGCACTTCGCACATTACAATACAAGTCTCTAGGTTTGACTTGACCGTTTGACTTAGTGGATCTTCAGGTCCTGATTGTTTCTCATAAATATTTAGAGACATCTCATAAAACTCTGCAGCACCATCATATTCATTCTGTAATATGAAAAGATAGTAAAACCGAATGAAAATAACGTATAGGGGATACTAACTGCTATTTGGTACAATACGCCTAAATTATAGTATTGCCTGGCGATTTGAAAATGTCCATCATCGAGAAGTTTTTGTTTTATGCGTAAAGCGGTTCGACAAAGGTTTTGGCCCGTAAAGTAATTGCCAATTTTGCCATGGTACATCGCCAAATTATTGAGGGTTGCTGCAATGATTAGATTTTTGTGTCCAAGTTTGGTGCTACGTACATCGAGAGCTTTGGAAAGTACTTCCGTAGCTTCGACATGTTTCTTCGCCGCCCTGTGGTTACAGAAATTAATCAAAAAGCCAATACGCGCTATTACTATGTACCAATAAACTATAGCTAAGATTTCGTTGGCAATTGATTCAAGAAAGTTGTCTGGATTCCTTTGAATTTTTTTAATTTTTTCTTCGCAGAGCAATTGGGCTTCCTCGAACTGGCCACTACAGAGCAGTTTTCGGACTAACCTGTATGTGGTTGGCAACGTTTCTGTAATACAAACAGAGTCCTGTAGTTTTAGGCAAAAAGTAAAAAAACAATTTTCCGACTAGTTCTGCCAGTGATTCTGAACAACTCTTGCAACAAACAAATTTTCACTGTGAAACAATTTATTTTAGCGAGATTTCTAGATTGATGATAATTATCTACTTACTTATTATATGGGCATCCTCATAAGCTGGAAACAATGCAACAGCTTCTTGTTGTTTGTCCGGTGAACCTTCATTTGAAGCTCCACCAATGCCCTGACTGTTACAACTCAACGTTGGAATTGGAGGACGATCAGTTCCATCGGTACTTGCACGCACAAGATTTAAGTCATGAAGATCATTCACGGCAGATGATAAATTGTCATTGGTCTCTTCTTGGTTCATTTTGTGAAAGTTTCAATTCTCCTCCTGTAATCAAAAAACCAATAAAGAAGTTGAACTGGTTAAAAATGAAAAGCTACTTTGAAGTGAATTTGCACAACAATGTGTTTTCATGAGAGTGGAGCAGTAAGTGACAATAATTTACAAATTAAGCTGACCAGTGAAAATTCTTGTAATCTTTAGAAAATAAAATCAAAATAATATATTCTATGAGCAATTACGCTGGATGGGAGGGCAATTGGGAAATACGTCTAAATGGCCTGGTGGGAATGGGAATGCGTCGTCTTCACGTCAGATGCAGTTTGTTAGCCATTTCTTTTAGAGTCTTCTGTTGGATCTCTCCTGCACGAGTGACTTTAATGTGGTATTGGGATGGTTTCTCCGATTCAGTCGGTGTTTTTGTCTTAGCTGTTGAATTATTTCTTTAAGTATTGAGATGTGCAGATCTTGCTGAAGGTTGTGATTGGAGATGGTCACATCAGTTATTCCTCTGAGAATCTTTGATTGTGCTTCTTGAATTATATCTATGTTGGTATTACTAGCAAAGCCCCCAAGTTTAATACCATAGGTCCAAATGGAATAATAATAACTTATATTCTAGTGACAATTTGATTTTCTACCAATCAACCTGAGTTCTTTCATTTACTGATTTATTATGTGTTTTCTATTCTTACATAATGTGATCTTTCCAGTTTAGCTTTGAGTCGAGGTGCATTCCTAGATATTTAGCATAAGTTATAATGAAAGATTTGATTGCGCACAACTCTCAAATTGCTAAATAAATGTTTTATAAATTAAAAAATTAAAGTTAAACAATTACCAAATTAATTAAGACAAGCAAAAACGCGCATATTGCACTGACACAAACACACACACAAGAATAAAAATTCGATTAAAGAAAAGAAAGGTTAAAGTTTTTTCTTGTTATGCTACAACGCCAAAAAATATTGAATGGTCTTTCTCGCAGTTTTTCTTAATTAAACTTTCTTTAAAATTCTAAATTTGATGATAGCACACGATTTGCCGATGTCGAAAAATCGTCATGATAATCCTCCAAAAAAATTGTGTATTGTTTCCCCTTGACTATAATATACAGGATGGCCATGAACAACTGTTATTGTATTGTCTTTAGAATGAGTCAAATGACGAATCCATTACTCGATGAATGACTTTTAACGTTTAGGTTAGTTAGTTGAATTAATCAATTTCCTAAAGCAATATCCATTTTTAACGTGACTTCAGATGTTTATGACCACCCAGTAGAATCAATAAGAACACGGAATATTACAGTAAATGACTTGAATTTAATTAATATCGCCATAATATAGAATTACATACTTTTTATTTATATAATTGGTTATAACGTTTTGTGTCGTTGTTCGATGTTTAATTTCTATACTTGACGATTGTAGCAATGATCTTCTGTTTGGTTTGGTTGTTTTCTTCGCTTCTTTTACTGCTCCTGTCTGACTCCAACGGTTACTTGAAAGTTATTTGATCTCTGTTGCCTTGCTCTAATATACTTACTGCTTTTTCTGTAGAGGTTTTGTATTCAAGGAGTTTCCCTCTCAAAATATCTTTTCTTCTAAGTTTGTATATAAAACATAGATGTATATTTTTTCTTATTATGAAAATTGCTTCATTCAAATTGGATAGAATTTATGGTACTTTCTAGCTTAGCCCTCAGCCCCTTTCCCATTGTTTTCTCATTTTGCCTCACAGAACAAAATTAGGCAAATGATATCCAACCTGAACCTCAATTTACATCTACCACTGATAATTTTTAAATGCTACGTTTTCTTTGTTTTGCTGTGTGGAGAGGAAGTATGTACTACAGAGTTCAAAATGTGGAGTTATCGTAGAACGCTCAGAGTATTGAGCATCCACATGCATATTTGGTAACTCCATCAGGAGCAACCAATACTGGCTTTCTCAATTAATATTGCAGACGAAGACAGACTGAACAAGAGACCTAGGTCATCGTTGTACTTCATAGTTGAAGAAGTTAAGGCAACGGACTGGCATGACAACAGTAGACCTATTCCGGCCCAGACTGAACAGAGGTCGATCGGCTCTTATAATCGCTAAAATCCATCGAGGATAGGCACGTTCGAAAGAAAACTTATTAACGTGATTCCCCTGAAGTTATACCAGTCTCTTTCTTGAAGGTTGACATGAGTATTATCTGTATCCACACCAATTTTGTGTCAGTTTCGCCAAACAAATGTTTGTTATTTACCAATTTACTGCAACATATTAATTAACCAAAATTTAGTTTAGACAATTATTAGTTCTGGGACGAAAGACTGTACAAAAGGAAATAAATCAAATTGGTATGAAATAATATGTATATATCTGACATCGCTGATATACAATATTATACAAAATAACACAAATGACGAAAAAGTAACATGCAGAATTTTAAATCTCCGATTGAAACTTAGAACCTATTTTCAGTTGTTGTACTTCTCCATTATGGTTTTTGCTACCTAATTCTGATCCTGAATTGCCTCGGCTTCCTCACTTTTACCCTGTACCCTTAAACAAGCAACCAAATTATTCGTGGCGGCTACCACATATGAAGATTCAGGATCCAGTCGATGTTTATAAATATCTCGAGCTTGCTTAAAACACTCTTCAGCACTAGCATATTTATGCTGTAATAGAAAAAAAGTATAATCCAAAAGAAACAAATTGACGCAATACCCACCAGCTTCTGTCTGAATACGCCTAAATTGTACAATTGTGTACCGACTATAGGGTCATCAAGCCCCAGGTGTTCTTTTTTAATTCTCACAGATCGTTCACATAAGGCTTCAGCATCTACGTGATTGCCAACTATTCCGTGACATAACGCCAAATTATTTAGCACTGTTGCGATGCTTAGATGATTGTTTCCAAGTTCTCTCTCACGGATTTTGATAATATGAGAAAGCAGTGGTATTACTTTCTGATATTCTTTTGTCACCCTGTGGTTGCAAAAATAATGAACAAAATACCTACGTTTCACCTACCCGTAAACTGAAGACAACATGTATAAGACATCTGCTATAAATAAATCGTCCATCTTTGTTTCACTTGTCCTTCGTAATTCATTAACGGTGTCTTCGCAGAATGTTTTGGCTTCCTCGTACATACCTTTGGTAATAAGGCATTGGATTTCTTCCTGCATTGTAATTGGGCTCGTACCAACATGTATATCGTCGTAATCAATTAGAGCTCCGCAACAACCTGCAATAGTAGAAAATACGGTTGGAAATTTTTCAGTATTAATAAAGTGTAGCGGTAATTGCTGAAGCAAAACCAATGAAAATGAATCGAAGTAGAACTGAATTGTTAGCTAATGTAGGCTTAAGTAGTTTCACCAATTCTTCCAAAGAGAATATCCGTAGTTTCGTTGGAGTTGCTTACCTGCTAGTTGTTCATTGTTGACTTCTTGTTGTTTGTCCAGGAAATCTTGATTTGATGTTTCATCAAAATCTTGATTGCTATCACTTCCCCCAGCTGCTATATTTAAATATGGTTCTTTATCTTCCACCTTTGTTGATGTTTGTCCATATTGGAGGTCCTTAATCTTTCCATCTGCACCATTTTCTAGGCTCAATTGCCTTGTTAGATTTTGTAACTCTTTGTCATCACGTTTCGGTTTCGGAAGATGTCTCTGAAATGCGTCGGCTTCCTCAATTTTTCCCTGCATTATTAAACAAGTAGTTAAATTGCTTGTGAGGGCTACCATAGCGGGAGAGCCCGAACCCAGCCGCTGTTTGAAAATAGCACGAGCTTTCTTATAACACTCTTCAGCAATCAGATAATTTTCCTACAATAGACAAAAACAGTAAAACCTGAAGAAAACTAATTTTCTCAATACACACATTCTTCTGACTAAATACGCCTAGATTATGGAATTGTCTAGCGACTTGAGGGTCCGCATGTCCCAGGTTGACTATCTTAATTTGTAAAGATCTTGACCCTAAGACTATAGCCTCTTGATAGCTTCCAACTAATCCATGGTATACCGCCAAATTATTTAGCACTACTCCGACGCTTAGGTCATTTGGTCCAAGTTCTCTCTCGTGGATTTTGAGAATATCAGAAAGTATTACTATTACTTCTGAATATTCTTCTCTCGCACTGGAGTTAAAAAATGATGAAGAAAATACCTACGTTTAACTACTACTTACTTATAAACTGAAGCCAAGGTAGTTAGGACACCTGCAACTTGTAAGCCGTCCACCCCCGCTTCACTTGACCTTCGTAATTCAGAAACTGTCTCCTCGCAGAAGGTTTTGGCTTCCTCGTACATACCTTCATCGAGAAGGTATTGGACTTCTTTGTCTATTGAAATTGGACAAATATTAACATATAAATTGGTTGGGTCAAATGAAGCTGGATAACAACCTGTAATAAAAGAGAATATGGTTTAAAGGTTTTCAGAATTAGGGAAGTGTAAAGACAAATATCTAAATCATGTTCTGGTTCAAAGTTTCTATCAGGACAAATTTTGATTGTAATAGCTTACCGATTATTTGCTCTTTGTCTGCAGTATCAGTAACTAGAAGAGCACTTTTTTGTTCGTTCGGTAAATTTTGATTTGATGCTTCACCAGCATCTAAGAAGTTACCACTTCCAGAAGCAGTCAAGTGTAACCTCGCTGGTAGTTTTGGGGGCTGGTCATCCGAAACTTTCTTTTCTCGATCATCTCCCTGGGGCGATTGTTCCGCTTCATCTTCTGACTTATCGTCTTCAGATTGCAATGCTAGAGGAAGTGGTTCACCTCCCTGCATTTTTATCCGCATCTGTTGACAAATCTCCAAATTTGACCTGAGTTGTTGCATTATAGGATTTTTAGGTACCGATGATTTCTTATAAATATTTAAAGACTTCACATAAACCTCTTCAGCCTGATTATAATCTCCCTGTAATATAAAAAGTTAGTAAAACTGACGAAAATAACTTATAGGAGATACCAACTTGCAACTGGTACACCACACCTAAATTATACAATTGTCTGCCCATTTCAGGATGCTTAGGCTTGATAAGTTTTTGTTTAATGTGCAAAGCGCTCCGACATAAACTTTGAGCATCCTCGTAATTGCCAAGCGCTGCATGGAATAGCGCCAAATTGTTGAGGGTTATTGCAATGATTAATTCGTTGTTTTCACATTCGCTTCTGCGTACTTCCAGAGCTTTGGATAATACTTCTATTGCTTCGGCGTATTTCTTTTCCGCACTGTGGTTAAAAAAATTAACCAAAAATTTCATGAGTTGCTGTTATTACCTACCAATAAACCATAGCTAAGATTTCGGTGGCAATTGATTCAAGAAGGTTGTTTGAGTGCTTTTTCATTCTTTTGATTTTCTCTTCGCAGAGTAATTGAGCTTTATCATACTGACGCCTGCAGATACAATTTCGGACTAATCTGTATGTGGCTGGCAACATCTCTATAATAGAAATAGAGTGCTGCAGTTTTAGTCAAAAAGTAAAACACAATTTTCCCAAATTAGTTCAGTCGGTGATTCTGAACACATTGCAAGAATAGTGTAGTATTAACGAAGTTGAAGTTTGCATATTATGTGCGAGAAAAATACAACATTTTATCCACGGTACGCACACACACGCACTCATACGTTCACCTGAAAATAGTTACAAGAACACACGCATACAAACGCAGGTGCTTCTTCCCTTTCTCAAACACACTGGCAATTTTCAAAATTATCGTCTGCGTAGGCAACCAACATTGGCGCAACAGTGACTTATGAAAATAACTCACCAGGCGTTTATTTTATTTATCTCTTAAAACAAGATTTGTAGATTGATTATAAGTATCTACTTACTCCTTATATGATCATCTTCATAATCTGGAAGCAATTCAACATCTCTTTGTTGTTTGTCCAGTGAATTTTGATTTGATGCTTCACCAGTAACTTGGTTGTTACCAGTTCCAGAAGCCGCCTGATCTAAATGCGATATTTCTTCCTCTAATTTGGATGCAGTACTAGTTTGATCGTGAATCAGTTGCAACTTTTGGTCCATCCTCCATGCCGGAATTGGAGAATCGTCAGTGCCATCTAGAATTGCACGCACCAAGCTTAAATCATGAAGTTTATTAACGGCAGGTGGTAAAAGTGTTATAGTCTCCTCTTGGTTCATTTTGCGGAAGTTTCAGTTCTTTTCCTGTAATCAGCAAATCAATAAAAAAGTTGAAAATAAATTTTTTCGGTAGAATTTTTACAGCAATTTCTTGTACACAGTAATATGTCGAACATTACTAAAACCATAATTTTGTTAACTGATCAGTGAAAATGCCAGTAATCTTCGGAAAATAAAGAATTTGATTGAAAGAAATTACTCACAAATAAATTAATACAAGCAAACACATACACAATACGCCACACTGACACAACACACGAGAATAAAAGTTCGACCGAGGAAAAGAAACGTTGAAGTTATTTCCCATTATCTCCAACGGTTGTTTTTTGCGTTCTTTGTCGCTGACTAATTTAAATGTTTCTAGAATTTTTTTTAATTTAACTTAGTTTTATTTTCATTCTTTTTCTTCTTCTTGGGCCCTTTAACAGATCCATTTTTGAATATATTGCGGTTTTATGCGATTTTAATAAAATTAATCCAACAGTTCGTTTAAAGTGATCGTAATAGGTCGTCTTCTCTTTCGTTCATGCTCGTACGGGTTGAGTTACGTTTAACTATATGTCCCGCGAAATTTGACTTTATCTGCCACTTTCGTGATTTATCTCTTCTTTTTAGATTTAGCATTGCCTTCTAAATCCTCCGTTGAGGTGTTCTAGTTGTTTCAGTATCACTTTCTGTTGTTGCCCGAATTTTTACTCTATATCGCTCACCATCTGCAAAATTAACGCTTCTTGACAAAATTAATTTTAAATCCGATTGCAAAGTGAAAATTTGTCTTACCATACGTGTGCTTGCATTTGCAATGGAACTTCGACTTTGGCGCAATTCTTGCTGCTATTCGAATTCAGATTGCGTGCTTGCAGATTTCAAATCCCCAGAAATTTTGAATGCGATTTTCAGGCATCCATTGTCCCTGTGACTCTGGATTTCATTTCGAGACACTCCCAAGGCAGGTTCTGGACAACAATATGGCCCAGCTGAGCATTGTCTTGTGAGTTCATCGACTTTTTCATTACCTTCCATACCCAAAGCAATCTCATAGTGTTTTCATTTGCCAAATCAGTCACTTCTGCGAAGAGCTCTCTGGGTGAAACTTCTAAAGTGCTTCAATGTCATCTGGCGATCGGGCAAAATATAGGTCTGCCTGGGTTGTTATTTTCTGGTGCACATTGAAGTATTGCGTATATTTCTGTTTTAAAAATAGAGACATATTTGTCCCATGAGAAGTTTAACTTTTCACTAGGGCTAACCGCATAAAGACCCAACATATACCCAACACGGCAATTTTGTCTTCAGTGCGATCTTCAATTTACTGGTAAGTACAACCACCATAACGACAATACACGTAAACTTGTCCGTGGGCAATCAAGCATTCAACTGTATCGTATCTATAATAGGACCGCCTGCGACCACAGTCAGTTTCATGTATTATGTTCCCTTCCAACGACCGCACGGAGAGTTCTGTAGTCTGGCCTCTCCTCTAATTACAAAATGAAGCGGATGAAAGTCCAGAAGAATCTCAATTCATAACGCCCAATAACCTTTGAATCTGTTGTTAATTTTGGAAAACCTTCGACCACCACACCAAGGCCAGAATAAAGAATAGTTTTCCTTCCTTTCGCTATTTCTTCCTAACTCTATTTTTTGGCCGAGCCAGACATACTCTTCAACTCTTTCACTTTGAATACCATCGACCTTAATTTCCGCATCTGAATATTTCTTTGGTAGTGACATAATCGAACCATTTATGTGCAAAGAAGGTGTTGTATATTTTGAGGATATATTGCTTGCACAGGTTTATTAATCTTCTTTCAACGTTATTATTAATTGTCCCGCCGCCTTGTTGACCTACCACTTTCCTGACCTGAATATTAAAGAAGAAGAACTCGCTGTTAAAATTCACCAGAAACTTCAGCATCCATATGGTAATGTGTGAATAGCCGCTGGTATTGTTAGAGATGGATGAATCAAAGATGAAACCATGGACATGGTCGCCTTCAAGCGGCCTCCACTGAACGCAACATGGAAATAGTTAATGACATGATTAAAGAAGACAGTCGTGGCACTACCAATGAAATTGCTGGAGACCTTTCTGGAACGGGGTTGTACGGTGGGGAAATGTGTGCAAATGACTGGAAACTAAATTGGAAAGTTCAGAAAGCTCATCAAATCTTCATAAAATATAATTATGTATATATCCCACATTGTGTATATAAAGCATTAAATACATAGAAAGGAATCCAAACAAAGCAAACATAACACACTTTTAAAAATCTAAATTTAACTTGAAATCCGCGCTCACTGGTGGTAATTCTCTGTTATTGCGAAGATCCACATATGATAGCATAAGTTGAATGGCTGCATCAAGTTTTCCCTGTTTTGCGTAACAAGTAACCAAGTTTCTATGGACCATGTTCATAGCTGGAGAGCCAAAACCAAATCGCACTTTATTTATATTCAGAGCTTTCTGATAAAACCCTTCAGCAGCAATGTATTCTCCCTGAAGATAAAAAAATAGTAACACCTTACCCAACAAGTTTTCAGCAAACCTACGATCTTCTGGTTGAACACACCTAAATTATAATATTCCTTAGCGATTCGAGGATGGTCACTTTCTAGACGTTTTATTTTAATTTTCAACGCGTTTAGACTAAAGTGTAGAGCCTCTGAGTGCTTGCCAATCAAATCATGGTATACCGCCAAATGATTCAATGTTGTTGCGACTCTCATGTCATTGTCTCCATACTCCCTCTTACGGATTTCGAGTACATCAGTAAGTATCCATATTACTTGTTCATATTTTTGGGTTTCTCTGTGGTTAGAAAGATAAGCAAAAAAGGACCTTCCTCAAACTGCTGCCTACCTATACACCAAAGTCATGCTGTTTAGGACATGTGCTACCCGTATGTCGCTCAACTGCATTCCCATTGTCTGTCGCATTTCATGGATTGTTTCTTCGCAGAAAAGTATGGCTTCCCTGTGTTGACCTTCAGCGAGGAGATCTCGGACTTCGTCGTGTATTGAAGACCGCTCGTCCTTTAAATTAATGTCGAATAAGGCTGTGCAACAATCTGTAAAAAGAATAAGTAAAGTGTCTAAAACCAGCTCAGTCATTTTTGGACAAAACAATATCAGTTTGGTTGTAATTGTTTACATTCTTGTGATGTAAATAAATTAGCATCTTGTTGTTTGGTTTCCAATGAATTTTCATTTGATACTTTAACACCTTGACTGTAGCCGCTTCCACATGCGGCGAAATTTAAAACTGGTTTTTCCATATCTAAGTTGACTATTGGACATTGCGAAACCGAAATATTTGTATCTTGACCATATTTTTGGTTCAATCGTCTCTTTCTTTCTGGCAACTGTTCTTCGTCGGGTTTCAGATTCCGAGCAATTAACATCGCCAATGTTACAACCTGAAATCAGTTATTATTTCCTTAGCAAATTTGGATGTAATCTTTACATTATCAAATCCTTCAGCCAGTTTGTCGGCATCATTGGGTAGAGCTAAACGTGATCTTAACTTAACGTGATCCAGAATATTTGCATTTAGCAAACGTAAAGCAAGTAATTCATTCACTACGAACTCCAACTGGTCATTAATCTTGTTGAGGAGGCTCATTTTATTGATGTTACAATTTTAGTTTCTGTAATAAAAAAATTAATCATTTAATTTGTAGCAGCAGTTGCGTGGTTAAGTCATTTGAACAAATTGAGCCCAAAAATTCTAATTTGACCATCATAAACTATGCGCAATGTTTTATAAATAGTTATCAATTTTCTACCAAATTAGTGGTCGGTTGTCTGCCAATGCACATGAAACAAATCGCCAACACACAAGCAAAACACAACAAAACTCTCTGCACAATTAACGACGACAAAATATGGTATCAGTAAATTTTTTGTTATTGAAGTATTTTCGATATCTTCGAAAAGGTCAGCGAAACCAGAAAAGGAGAGGAGTACCAACTGTTTGCGCTACAAATTTAGTTATCTGTGTCAAGTTGTTTAAAATTATTTTTTCTTAATTTATAATTTAGCTTTTGTTTGTAAACTGTTGGTCAATTCAATGGAGAGCGGTTCGTTATAGAAACCCCAAACAAATTTGTGATTGATGTTGTCGTAGTATCTGCTTTATCAACTCGTGGATGTCTTCTTTTTGAGATAACATTGCTAAAGATTTAGTGAAAATGCTACCAACACTAGGAAAGTTATGAGAGACAGGCAGGCATTGAGTTAAAGTCAGCTAATCCACCCAGGGTTGTAACAGGTATGAGTAGATAAAGAGGAGAAAAAGAATGTTGGCTGAAGTGCAAATTAGAAATCATTGTGTTTGGATTATGAAGGTACATCGGATTACCTGGATTGAGGATTAACTTATGCTAAGATTAGAGAAGTCGTACTGTAGTATTATCAGAATTATCTAAAATGAGTGGACGAATACCGATAAACCGACTATTCCAGTTTTTTTGCTTTATCTGGCTTTTCCAAAGATATCTGAACTAATTAACAAACCGTTCGATTTGGTGTTGTCTTTGTGTTTGTGCTGGTGACAAAGTTTATTAAAATTTGCGTTTTATATTTGATGAATGTTTATACCTTTTTAGTTTGCAAACGTTTTCCTCCTGCAGGTCATTCTGCTTTGTTCTGTTATTTCAAGAATTTGTATGTATTTCAGGTAAAACATTAATGGAACTGATGGCAGCAAACAATTTATAAAAAAAAGGAATTATATAAGTTCTTGATTGCAGGAAATAAAATTTGGAACAAAATGAACCCCCTCGACGATATTAATCGTAAGTTGATGTTCGTGTTGAATGAATTGAAGGATTTCCAAATGCTGTCCAAAAATTTAATAGAAAGAAGTAGCTATAGTTCAGATTTAACATTGGTGAAACAGGTCGATAATCTGGGAAAAACACTTGCAAAGGTACAAATTACAAACAAATCTGCACACTAAGGAATAACTAATTACAGGTTATAACGTTGGGAAAATCAATTACTAAGATGCTAATACCGAACGATAAACAGTTTGTTGAACATGATCAAGATAAAAATGTTTTAACCAACCAACGTTCAAAAGTCACTACATCAGAAGAAGATAAACCACACTTCGATATGACAGCTCCTGAATGCAGTCATAATCAAGATGTTGGCGAAATACCAGATGAAGTGTCGAAGAACAAATTACAAGGTGCTAATTTTGTTTCACATTTTGAGATCAATCCACTGCAACCAAACTTCGGATCTTGTTTCAGATACTTATGTTTACTCTTAAATAAATCCAATTCTTTATATTACAGATTCTTCTACAACTTCACTTATCGAACCAATATTCGATGAAGAGACAGATGAAGCTTCTGCGATTGAAATGCACAACTTGGCCCGAAACCTCCTTTCTAAGGGTCTGTACAAAACAGCCAAAACACTTTGTGAAGAAACAATTGATAAAATGCGAATGTCAAGTGGCAGTAAAGAGAACAACTTATCTATAGCAAACGCCATGAGCACTTTGTCTATAATTTATTGGTAAATAGTTGGAGATGTGATTAGTTACATTTTCGATATTTTGTTTTAACCACAGGTCGACAAAAGAATATGAGGAAGTTTTCAAAATACTTACTGAAGTTCTTAAAATCCGTAAGAGGGAACTAGGAGAAAATCACCTAACCGTCGCTCTCTGACACTCAACAATTTGGCAGCGTACCATGCAAAAGTTGGAAATCACTTACAAGCGCAAGACTTATGTTTGACCGCTTGGAACATTAAATATGTACTTTTGGGGAGTAGACATCCTCAAGTGAGTAAACAATTTTATCGGTCCGGCGTAATACACCAGATGATAGTGGGTATCACTCATAAATTAAGTTTTGTTAAGGTTTATCATGTTGTGTTACAGGGTGAATATGGCAGTGCTGCACTGTTTTATGAGGAAGCTTTGCGTAATTATATAATGGGAGTCAAAGATGTCGGTCCAGATATAATAAAAATTCAAATTATCTTACACTTGATGGGATGCTATCTGAAGCAGGGAAAAATCAAAGAGGCAAAAGTAATTTACAAATTGATAGAAACGAAGAAATGAAAACGATTGAATGAATTTTAAAATGTCTGTCACCTTTTCGTTGTTTGTCTCGATTTGTATAATATTGTATATCTCACAAAGTAAAAATTATACTTGATTATACCGATATTGTATGCTTTTTATACAGTGTGGCCCTCGACATTTTTATTTTCAACTGAAGGTACAGAAAACTGCAACTTTCAAATTTAACAATTTCCTAAAGAAATCTCGGCAAGTCTGCAAGTTTCCGTGACTTAAATTAATTTGCTTTCTATTATGGTGTTATATAAGTGCACTGCATTTTTTGTTGATGAATTTATTCCATAATATCCTTAAATGTCAAAAGTACGAAAGGTAGGATTTTACATGTTTAATCATAAGATACGCGATCTGCAAGAAGAAGATCTCATTTTAGTTAACGTAGCTTTACATGAACTTCGATTTTTCCAATTTCTGACGTTGTAAATACCGTTTCTACCTTCACTCATCATTTTTGGAAAACAGCTTCAGAAAACCTGTGCCGTGAGTGAGAAAACTAGATTTAACTTTTACGAAAAGAAATGAAATATTTGCCATGGAAACAAAAAAATATATTTTTTGATAATTTGTAATAAAAATATCATTGCTTCAAGTTAATGGTTTTTACTAACTTAACAAGGTTCTCTTCGTTATTAGACAAAATATGGGCCAGTAAACTTTTCTGATAAAATCATTTTGTCAGTCTGATGGAATAATGACACTGTAAAATTAACGCTTCTTGACAAAATTAATTTGAAATCCGATTGCAAAGTGTGCTTGCACTTGCAACGGAACTTCGACTTTAGCACAATCCGTGTTTCTATTCGAATTCAGATTGCGTGTTTGCAGATCTCAAATCTCCAGAAATTTTGAATTGCACACGCACATGCGATTTTCACGCATCCATTGTCTATGTCTATGTGACTCCCAAGGCAGGTTCTGGACAATAATATGGCCCAGCCGGCTTTTTCATTACCTTCCATACCCAAAGCAATCTCATAGTGTTTTCATTTGCCAAATCAGTCACTTCTTCGAAGAGCTCACTGGGTAAAACTTCTAAAGTGCTTTTAATGTTATCTGGCGATTAGGCAAAATATAGGTCTGCCTGGGTTGTTATTTTCTGGTGCACATTCAGGTGTTGCGTATATTTCTGTTTGAAAAATAGAGACATATTTGCCCAGTGAGAAGTTTTGCTTTTCAGTAGGTCTAACCGCATAATGATCCAGCATATACCCAACACGGCAATTATGTCTTCAGTGCGATCTTCAATGTACTTGTAAGTACAACCACCATAACGACGATATACCTAAACTTGTCCGTGGGCAATCAAACATTCAAATGTATCGTATCTATAATGGTACACCCTGCGACCACAGTCAATTTCATATATTATGTTCCCTCTCAAAGACCATACCGAGAGTTCTGCAGTTTGGTCTCTCCTCTGATTACAAAATGAAGCGGATGAAAATCCAGAAGAATCTCAAGTCATAACGCCCAATAATCTTTGAAACTATTGTTAATTTTGGAAAACCATCGACCACCACCCCAAGGCCAGAATAAAGAATAGTTTTCCTTCCTTTCGCTATTTCTTCCTAACTCTATTTTTTGGCCGAGCCAGATATACTCCTCCACTCTTTCACTTTGAGTACAATCGACCTTAATTTCCGCATCCGAATATTTCTTTGGTAGTGACATAATCCTACCATTTATGTGCAAAGAATGTGTTGTATATTTTGAAAATATATTGCTCGCACAGGTTTATTAATCTTCTTTCAACGTTATTATTAATTGTTCCGTCGCATTGTTAACCTACCACTTTCCTGACTTGAATATTAAAAAAGAAGAACTCGCTGTTAAAATTCACCAGAAACTTCAGCATCCATATGGTAATGTATGTATAGCCGCTGGTATTGTTAGAGATGGATGAAAGATGAAACCATAGACAAGGTCGCCTTCTATCGGCCTCCACTGAACCCAACATGGAAATAGTTAATAACATGATTAAAGAAGACAGTCGTGGCACTACCAATGAAATTGCTGGAGATCTTTCTGGAACTGGGTTGTACGGTAGGAAAAATGTGTACAAATGACAGGAAACTAAACTGGAAAGTTCAGAAAGCTTAACAAATCTTCATAATATATAATTATGTATGTATTCCATATTGAGTGTATAAATACATAGAAAGGAATCCAAACAAAGCAAACCTAACACACTTTTAAAAATAGAATAGAATAATTCTGTCGTTGTCATTGAGAACCAGCTTCTTCAATTTTTCGGCCAAGAGATTTTTCTTCTTTCAGCACTTATTTTTCCTTTCCCTTGTAGTATTCACTGCTAGAGATGATATATGTTCCCGGCTCGCATGATGAATGACCAAACTAGCTTGACAAGAGAAGCCGGTTGTTAAAATACCTCTAAGCCGCCCGAATTTCCGTTAGAGTAATAACCTTACTAAAGATTATTGGAAAAAATGATGCCAACGCTAGGAAAGTTATGAGAGACAAGCAGACATTGAGGTAAAGTCAGCTAAGCCACTCAGGGTTATAATAGGTATGAATAGATAAAGAGGAGAAAAATAATGTTGGCTGAAGTGCAAATTAGAAATCATTGTGTTTGGATTATAAAGGTACGTCGGATTACCTGGATTGAGGATTAAATTATGGTAAGATTAGAGAAGTCGTACTGTACTATCATCAGAATTATATAAAATGAGCGGACGAATACCGATAAATCGACTATTCCAGTTTTTTTGCTTTATCTGGCTTTCCTAGAGACATCTGAAATAATTAACAAACCGTTCGATTTTGTGTTGTCTTTGTGTTTGTGCTGGTGACAAAGTATATTGAAATTTGCGTTTTATATTTGATGAATGTTTAGACCTTTTTAGTTTGCAAACGTTTTTATTCTGCAGGTCATTCTACTCTGTTCTGTTATCTCATTTAGGTAAAACTTTAATGATGGCAATACAAAATTTATAAAGAGTTAGAAATTGAATCAGTTCTTGATTGCAGGAAATAACATTGGAACAAAATGAACCCCCTCGACGATATTCATAGTAAGTTAATGTTCGTGTTGAATGAATTGAAGGATTTCTACATGCTGTCCAAAAATTTGATAGAAAGAAGTAGCTATAGTTCAGATTTAATATTGGTGAAACAGGTCGATGATCTGGGAAAAACACTTGCAAAGGTACAAATTACAAACAAATCTACACACTAAGGAATAACTAATTACAGGTTATAACGTTGGGAAAATCAATTACTAAGATGCTAATACCGAACAACAAACAGTTTGTTGAACATGATCAAGATAAAAATGTCTTAACCAACCAACGTTCAAAAGTAACTACATCAGAAGAAGATAAACCACACTTCGATATGACAGCTCCTGAAGGCAGTCATAATCAAGATGTTGGCGAAATACCAGATGAAGTGTCGACGAACAAATTACAAGGTGCTAATTTTATTCCACTTTTTGAAATCAATCCACTGCAACCAAACTATGGATCTTGTTTCAGATACTTACCTTTACTCTTAATTAAAACCAATACCTTCCATTACAGATTCTTCTACAACTTCACATATCGAACCAATATTCATTGTAAATGTTGCTGAGCGTTCTCCGATTGAAATACTCAGCTTGGCCCAAAACTACATTTCAGATTTAACAACGGGGAAACAGATCAATCATGTGGGAAAAAGATTTGCAAAAGTAAAAATTACAAACAAATCTGCAAACTGAGCAGAAACTAATTACAGGCTATGACGTTGGGAGAATCAATTGCTAAGATGCTAATACCGGAACAACATAATCAAAATAAAGATGTCTTACTCGACCAACGCCCAAAAGTCACTACGTCAGAGGAAGATGAACCACACTTCGATTTGACATCTTCTAGACCCAGTCACAATCAAGCTGTTGGTGAAATTTCAAATGAAGATTCGATGAACGAACAACAAGGTTCTAATTGTGTTCCATTGCAACCAAACTACGGATCTTGTTTCAGATCTTCACTCTTAAATAAAACTAATTCTTTCCATTACAGATTTTTCTACAACTTCACATATCGAACCTATATTCGATGAAGAGACAGCTGAGGCTTCTGCGATTGAAATGCACAACTTGGTCCGAAACCTCCTTTCTAAGGGTTTGCACAAAACAGCCAAAACCCTTTGTGAAGAAACAATTAATAAAATGCAAATGTCAAGTGGCAGTAAAGAGAACAATTTGTCTATAGCAAACGCGAAGAGCACTTTGTCTATAATTTATTGGTAAATAGTTGGAGGTGCGATTAGTTACATTTTCGATATTAGGTTTTAACCACAGGTCGACAAAAGAATATGAGGAAGTTCTCAAAATACTTATTGAAGTTCTTGTAATCCGTAAGAGGGAACTAGGAAAAAATCACCTAACCGTCGCTCTGACACTCAATAATTTGGCAGCTTACTATGCAAAAGTTGGCAATTACTGTGAAGCGCAACAGTTATGTTTCGCCGCTTGGAAAATTAAATTTGTACATTTGGGGAGTAGACATCCTCAAGTGAGTACACAATTTTATCGGTTAGGCGTAATACACCAGATGATAGTGGGTATCACTCATAAATTAAGTTTCGTTAAGTTTTATCATGTTGTGTTACAGGGTGAATATGGCCGTGCTGCAGAGTCTTATGAGAAAGCTCTTTGTATTTATACAACGGGATTCAAAGATGTCGGTCCAGGTATAATAAAAATTCAAATCATCTTACACTTAATGGGATGCTATTTGAAGCAGGGAAAATTCAAAGAAGCAAAAGCAGTTTACGAATGGATGGAAACGAAGAATGAAAACGATTGAAGAAATTTTAAATTGTCACCTTTTCGTTGTTTGTCTCGATTTGTATAATATTGTGTACTTCACAAAGTAAAAATTGTACTTGATTACATCAATATTGTATGCTTTTTATACAGTGTGGCCCTCGACATTTTTATTTTCAACTGAAGGTACAGAAAACTGTAACTTTCAAATTTAACAATTTCCTAAAGAAATCTCGACAAGTCTGCAAGTTTCGCTCACCTAAATTAATTTGCTTTTTATTATGGTGTTATATAACTGCACTTCTGTTTTCCATTGATGAATTTATTCCATAATACCCTTAAATGCCAAAAGTATGAAAGGTAGGATTTTACATGTTTAATCATAAGATACGCGATCTGCAAGTATTTTACCTTAGCGGCAAATCTCATTTTAGTTAACGTCTCTTTACATGAACTACTTTTTTCCAATTTCTGACGTTGTAAATACCGTTTCTACCTTCACTCTTCAATCTTCAAAAAACCTGTGCAATGGGCCAGAAAACCAGATTTAACTTTTACGAAAAGAATTGACATATTTGCCATGGAAACAAAAAAAAAATTTTTTTGATAATTTGTAATAAAAATATCATTGCTTCACGTTAATGGTTTTTACTAACTTAACAACGTTCTCTCCGTTATTAGATAAAATATGGGCTAGTAAACTTTTTTGATCAAATAATTTCGTCAGTCTGATGGAATCTTTTTTCATAGGTTGCATATGTGCTGTACAATTTGGTGAAGGAAATAATGTTGTAAATTGTCCATTCTCACTAGTCAGCTCTTCTATAGTTACATGGCTCGAGGAATCATCGACGATTAACAGCGCTCGTTCAGAAAAATTGAGACTTCTTAAATAACGGAGACGTCTAAAAACGCAGGTCAGCATTATCGAGTAATCAAATCTGGATTATAAAATACACAGTGCAACTGAAATGCTAGGCCGGATTATTGCAAATCCTGTATAATGAAGGTCCGGATTATCGAAGTCGCACCGTAATAGTATTTCTCATACTTTTCGTTGACCGTTTCAATAACAGCAGATTTATCATTTTCAAGTTTTTTTAATCACTACTACATTGTTTGTATCTGTTGCGGCTTCTTCTAATTGTAATTTTATTGGAGCTGTGTCTTCGATATTCTCAGCTCTCTGTTCAGTTAGTAATTTCTGGTAACATGTCATCCACTGGTTTTCAGATTTTTACATCTCTCATTTTATTTTTTCTAAAATTGACTGTCCATCTTACTTTTCTTTTTTCCTTACAATGTATTGCTTGCTGCACTCAGAAAAAAATTCTTATTGGTAAGAAAATTCGGACTTAAATTTCTTAATTTTGCCCCAAGAATTGGTCATTGTTGAGTTTTAAGAATGTTCATTCTTGTTGTCAAATTTAAGAATGGGACATTCTCAATTTCAAGAACATTAATTCTTCGTGACAAATTCAAGAAAGGGTCGCTCTAATTTTAAGAACTTTTATAAGTTTTACATTTAAGAATAGGTCGATATTGATTTCAAGAACTGTTATTTAATTACTTAAGAGTGTTCTTAATTAATGTGTTTTCTTATTTAAGAATTGAAGATGACCTTCTTATTATATTAAATAAGTACTTTTAATTACAATAATTTTGTTCTAATTTTTATGAATTGTAGAGTGAAAAGCTTGAATTGAAGGAACTTTAGAATATAAAGTTATTTCTCATACATATTTTTATTAGTAGGTGAAACTTTTACATCACATCACATCCTGTTAAAAATACATTTTCAGTTTAAGAACCACATTATCATTTGGTAACAGATGTACGTATATGAAATGGAAGTTCGCCGAAGTCATTAGTCTTCTCAATGAATTTTGGCCGCAACACAAATAAATTGTTTTTCTATTAAGAAATAATTGGCCAAAATCTACATCAATCTAAAAACAAACAAAATGCTTACGTTATATCATGGATATATCATTATAAAAATTTACCAATATAGACCAGTTTGAATGCTTCAATAATGACCATTCAACTTTATGGAGATTTTCTTTTCGCAAATCCCCGTACTTCAGTCACGCTTGTGTTTTGTTAAATCCTTACAAAGACCTGTACATCCGCTAAAAAGTAAAATTTGTTATAAGATATATAAGTAACACTAAATGCAGAAAAGAAAATCAAAATTACTTCTTTACCTTCGTCGTTACTATTAATTCTGTTGTAGAAGCAACTCTCTTCTCTTCTTATTTTTCGTTCCGACAGAAATAAACTAAAAAGCAATTTATTTAATAGCTGTTACATTGAAAAAACTTGTAGAACTTTTACAAAATTAATTCGTTAAGCTAAAAGTGTGGGAAAAATTATAATTACAACAAATTTACTTCCATGCGAATTTATCACACTCAATCAGAAAATCCCCATAATTTCAGTACCATTTTTAGAAATGGTCTTTGAAACAGATCATTTTGTTGATCGGCATTTATTAATATTTCATTGAATTAATATCTTCATCTCGGCAGATTAAACCACTTATAATATTTCCCATTTCTTCACAATTAAACATTCACTAATTATATAAGGTACTAAAAATTCACTTCACAATAAGAATACGGAAAAACACGCCGTAATATGCATTTTCTTACTGCAAGCCGAGTTTGGTGTAACGTTTTTCAACTAAATTTGGAAAAGATATTCTAAAGTAATTTATGTATTGTCAGTAAACAGTGCTTTGTAGAAAAAATGTCGATCATAAAGGAATTTACAACATTCCGTACAATTGTATCCCCTCAGCTGGACTCAGCGCAAGGTTTCTAAACAATGGTATTGTAGAACCCTTGTACCTAACGTTCATCTCGAACAAAACCTACAGTGAGGTCATCACAAATTGAGAATCCCCGTTCCAAATCCAAAACGGTGAGTTGCTAGATTTAATATTGTTCGTGCTAATATCAAGTGGGTTTTTGAAAAATTCTTAGGTAGCATTTTTTCATTGTGGAATGGACTCTAGTGGAATGCTTATAATTTTTTAATTTATTTTGGTGCTCAGTTTTCTCGAACTTAAAAACTCAGTTTTGTTTCGTTACCACAATAGTTACTTTCAGTTTCAATATTTATATCTTTCTTTATTTTAGTGAAGAGAAACAATAACATTGTTCAGGAAATTGTTTTTAGGAAAGTTTGAAATTATGTTGGGAGCCACACTGTATAAAAAGCATACAACGTCTCGACAACACATTACCTGTATTTTCTACATTGCAGTATTATACAAATCAATACAAACAACGAAAAGGTAACAAAGACATTTTAAACTACCAGAATAAAACTTTGAATCCGCCCTCGACGGTTTTAATTCTCCATGTTTATCGATTTGTAAATTTCTTTTGCTGCTTTAATTTTCCCCTGATTCGTATAACACCGCGCTAAGTCGGATCTAACATTCATTATTTGGTCAGCGTCAGGTTTCAGTTGCTGTTGAAAAATATCTAGAGCTCTCTCGTGAAACTCTGCAGCACGATCATATTCACCCTGTAACATAAAAAATACTAAAACCCAACGAAACTTAAGTTTTGAACGAGACCCACAGTCATCTGGTACACTCCACCTAAACAATAAAATTGTTTACCCACTTCAGGATGGTACATCCCCAAGACTTTTATTTTAATCTTCAAAGCGTTTTCGCCTAACTTGTACGCTTGCAAGTGATCGCCAACTTTTACGTGGTACGCTGCCAAATTATCGAGTGTTAGTGCGACGATTAGGTGATCTTCTCCTAGTTCTCTCTTACGGATTTTGAGTACTTCAGAAAGCGTTGCCAAAATTTCGTCGTATTCTTTTGTCGACCTGCGGTTAAATCAATGTATCATAAATGTACCGCATCCAAATATTTACCAATAAATTATAGTCAAGGCACTCATGGCGTTTGCTATAGATAAGTTGTCCTTCTTGGTGCAACTTGATATTCGTATTTTATTAATTGTTTCTTCGCAAAACCATTTGGCTTCTTTGTGCAAACCATTAGAAACGAGGTTTTGGACGAAGTTATCTAGTTCAATCGGATCACTATCAGCTGCATCTTCAGTAAATGTTGGTTCGATTGGTGAAGTTGCAGAAGAATCTGTAATGAAAAAAAAAATGTTTTCTTTAAAGTGGTTGCAATGGATTATTCTCATAATGTGGAACAAAATCAGCACCTTGTACTTTGTTCATCAAAACTTTATTTGATATTTCACCAACATCTTGATTCTGACTGCATCCAGGAGCTGTCAAATCGAATTGTGGTTTATTTTCTTCTGACGTAGTGACTTGCGGGTCGGGTAAAACATGTTTATCTTGATCATCTTCTCCCATCTGTTTGTCGTCCGGTATTAGCATCTTAGCAATTGACTTTCCGAACGTTGTAACCTGTAATTAGTTATTGTTCAGTTTGCAGATTTGTTTGTAATTTGTACCGTTGCAAATCTATTTCCCAGATCATCGACCTGTTTCACTAATCTTGGATCTGAACTGTAGTTACTTCTTTTTATGAAATTTATGGACATCTTTCGGAAATCCTTGAATTCATTCAACACGAACATCAACTTACTATTAATATCTTCGAGGAGGTTCATTTAGTTCCAATTTTATTTTCTGCAATCGAGAACTTAATCAATTTCTAATTCTTTTGAGACTTTAAAAAAATTTCTCTATAAATTGTTTATTGCCATCATTAAAGTTTTACCTAAAATAATGCAAATTCTTGAGGTAACAGAAAGACCTGAAAGAGGAAAATGTTTACAAACTAAAATGTCTCATCATTCAGGGAATAAACGACGCAAATATCAATAAACTTTGTCCACGAATTCAAATTCAAATCACAATCTCGAACACAAAGACAACACCTAATCGAACGGTTTGCTAAGTTATTTCAGATATTTTTGGCAAGACCAGATAAACCAAGAAAAACTGGAATAGTCGGTTTATCGGCATTCGTCTGCTCATTTTATATAATTCTGGTAAAGTTACAGTGCGATTTTCGTAATCTTATCATAACTAATCCTCAACCCCGGTAACCCGAGTAACCCGATGTACCTTTATAGGAGCCGTTAAAGTATTACATAAACAGAATTTTAGCTATTTGTAACCCCCCCCCCCATAATACTTGTTATTTTGATATTTTAGTTATTTTTTTTAAATACTAGTAATAATTCATAAACAAGTATCATTGACATTAATTTGAGTCTCTTTCAACGAAACAAACATTTTACTAGTAAATTAAGTTTTACTTATTTTCAATAAACTGCAATGTGTACAGAACGCGCTCGGTTGTATGAACATCCATTATATGAATTATTGATTATAGTATACAGAATACTACCTTCTAAAGGGTGAATAAAATCAATTTCGTTTATGTGAACAACCTGTTTTGATCCCAAAATCTTGTCTTCCGTAAGTGTACACATACATACATATATACAGAACAGAAAAGTGTTCACATTGTCAGAGAAAAACTTGGAATGAAAGAAATATGTATTTTTAATTTTTAACGAATTGCTGGTATTGTAAAAATGCAGGAAAAAAGCATTTCTGAAACGTTTGTCTGCAAAGAGAGTATAAACACAAATAACACAATATTTTAATACACTCTAATCGTGGAAAATCATAAATAAAAAGGACTGTTATGATACTTTCGATTATGTGAACTATTTGGTTTTATGAACAACCCTGGTATTTATTAGTTCATATAACCGAACGGCTACTATCTGTTCGAAATTATTTAACTGTCCTCACTCCAAGACACTTATTTGCTGACGTAATCACAATTCGACGCCCCCCCCGGCCCCATTATCGTCAAAAATAATCAAAGACGTAACCCCTCCCCCCATACTGATGCTTACGTAATACTTGAATGGCCCCATAATCCTAACCTATACTAGACTTCAATTAACATTAATTATTTCTCCCCCGCCCTCCACGATCAATCTACTCATGTCCATTACAACCCTGCGTGGCTTAGTCGAATTAGCACATTTTCTCAATTATTACTAAATTGTAATGACAAGACGTTTGAACAGTAGAACGATTGATTGAAATGAAAAATTACAATAAATTTTCGAATTTTCCTCCTTCTCATTATAAACAGTACGCTAAACGGTTATAAAATCCCTGCATAGCATTTCTTAAATAAATTTGCTTTAATTCATTACTGTTCTGTTGGGATAAGTGATGGAAAATAAATCTCTGATTTGTCTGAAGCTATCGTTATTTTATACCAATTCACAATATTAATTTTTTCTTTTTTTGAATACGTTTTAATAACTAATTTCCAAACTTCAACAATTAAATTTATTATTCCTCAATTGAATATTATCAAAATCATTTGTATTGTCAAGGATTCCTGGAATATACGCTACTGATTGACTTAATTTTTTTTTCATTGAAAGGAGAAACGGTAGGTAGATTTATACCTTCCTAGTATGTAAAACAATTTGTGGAATTTATGTGAAGTGATAAATTTGACGTAAAAAAATATTATTGATATTGGTAAATAGCCGATCCGGATTTTATTTGTAAAAAGAAATATATCCCCTTAATTTAATCAGAAAATTTTTCTATTCAAGCTTTTAATAAAATCTTAATTTCCATCGTAGTATGTAAAACGACCTGTCGGATTAGTATCACAAAAAACGGAATAGTTAGAATGACGCCTTCCACACTTTCAGACTACTACACCGATCTTGTAAATGTTATAATCTACTCATAGTTGTTGAATTATAAATAAAAACTTATAAATTTAGTGTCACAGACTGTTTTGAACAATTTTCAGCCAAAAAATTTAAACGAAAACGCGGGAATAAGAAAATAATTAAACATTTCTTTAACATTTTACAGTGTACAAGTTCGGCCCTGTTTTTAGGCTACTTCTGCGGTAGTTTAATTTCAATCCGGCTGCGATAAGTACCATGCTAAAATGGCCGACGAGGTCTAGTAAAATTGTCAAAGAAGCATGCTTTGACGTGAGGGAATGTTCTAAATTTTTTTTTATTTTAAAAGCGTGAGATGTTTATTACCTATCGAATTATTGAGGTTAGATTTAAAAGTTTATTTTTGTGATTTGTGTACCCAAATTTACGGCACTGTTCATATAGATTTTAATAATAATTGTGTTCAATTTCAGATAAACGTGGATAGTCAGGATGATTATAATAATAATAAAAATTAGAATAATCCGATGCCATGGAACAGCAGTGTTCAATCCTCATTATCAAGTCTGAGACAAATCCTTCTTCCGAGGTACATTTGTTTGTTTTTAGTACTCGTTTCATCTTAATTGTTGCTTGATTTTGTTTAAGTTGATTAAACTTGAAATTTGTGATCTTAGTGCATGATGTGTTGACTATTTTAAAACGAAGCCATTTATTTTCTCAATGCCAATGTCCTTCATTATGTTATTGTTATTATAATTATTATATCATTACAGATTAAAGAGGATATTTTCAATGCATTTGAAATTAATTCAGAAATTGAAGAAGTCCTAATCAAAGGTGAACCAGAAGAAATTGACGAAGAATACAGTTCATTTGTTGTCACAAAGTCGGATACAAATATCAAGCAGCACACCTCTCAGGTACCAACTAAGTAACAATCTTATTTCTGTTGATTTCTTACATTCGCAAGCACCCTAAATACAAAAGTTACATGTACAGGGTGCGCCAAATTTTACCTCCACCCCGAAAATAGAAACTGCTAATTATGTAAGGGTACCCAAATTTTACATACTCAGTTGTATATTAATGAGACTTCTTATTTCGAAATTCTATTTATTTTTAATAATTTTTAGGGTCATTACTAATTTTTTTCGCTTTATAGGAACAGTTATATATTTATTTGTGCCTACAATGTTCATTATGGAATTTCGCACCACACCATTGAATTTAAATTCAAAAATATTTTTTAATTTCTCAAAAAACAAATCCGGTTAATTTTTCAACACTGAATACTTGATGAATTTATTGACAATTTCTCGACAATGGAAACGGTTAGCTCTGCCCTGGGATTCTGATTCCTCGATTCGAGTCGAGTCGACTCGAGTATCGAGTTCGCTACTCGACACTTGACCGAATTCGACCTCGAGTAGAAATAGTGATTCTCATTGAAAATCGAGTCCACTAGGGGATCGTTACTACCAACTGCTATTCTTGTGATTTTTGTTTAGCTGTACTGGTACCCTGTGATTTGTAAATCAGCGGTAATTTTAAGTACGCCAAAATTGTTTGGTCCGTACGGCAAACCTATTCGAACGCTGTAGTTAAAATTTGATATTTTTAATTTGTAATGTTACCAATTTTTAATATTGAGTATCGTTGAAGCTGGACGAATGAAGTAAATCGTTAATTTATTGTGCAAAGGTTTTTAAGGGAACGAAAAAGTGCGTTTGAATTTTTGGAAGAACGGTTTATAGTATTACAAATTTAGATTGAATAAACAATTAGGGCATCTTTGCAACATCTGCAAAAAAACAAAAATATTGATTCCTTTGCGATATTTTTGCCATAGGGGGATATCAAATATCAGTGGGAAAGATTTACATTTGGCCCCAAGTCAAACATCTGCTCATAAGTACCCAATATAATTTGTAAGCCTTCAATTCAGATGATACTGTTTAATTAATCTTTGAATAGCGAAAATAAAAGTCCCCTTTTTTATCGAAAAACAGTAATTAAAGTAACCCTTTTTTAACTGTTTTACTGAAAACCAACAAAATTTGTCAAATTCATGGTTAAAAATTTTAAATCCTGAAATCTCTTTTTAACCAAACTTCTATACGTTCTAATCTGTAAAAAATACGGTGTACAATATACTGCTATCTTAAAAATTACTTATTTTTCATCATTAATGTTATATCTACAGTAGAATCCGGTTATAACGAACCTCAAGGGACCGTCAAAATTGGTTCGTTATATCCGAAGTTCGTTATAAGCGTTAATGAGAGAATAAATGCAAGAGTGTTTTATGAAACCTTTATTGTCTAATATACATATGCAAATGAATAAAACAATTATAAATATAAGGACTAAACTTAAGTAATTTTATTTGAAATAATTTGTTATTTTCGACTGAACTGTCGCATTTTTGAAGTGTAAATTGTCCACATACATTTCAACGGCACTAAAATGTTCAATAATTGAGTTCGGCGCACCATAAAACTGTAAAAAAATTCGAACGTTTTTAATATTTCTCACAGCTTCGTGTGTAGATACAATGTTTAATGCTGGTGCTTCCGACTCATCCTCACTGGCTCTTTTGCTCACTCTTTTGGTCACTTTTGCCTTCATCTACCACAGATGCAACAATATCTTCGTCGCCCAAATATTCTGTTGTGACTAATAAATTGTCTACATTAATATAGTCATTCATGTTTAAGATTTCTAAAAAGTTTGAATTTTCTAATTGTTCCGTTTGCTTTTCTTTTTGCAACCACTCATTTATAGGCAAGTCATCATCAGATCCAAAATCTGATATGGTATCATCATCAAAACGAAACCCACCTTTTTGGAAACACTTAACTATTGTCGTTTGTGTAATTTTTCGCCAAGATTTATCAGCTAAATTGATGGCTTGAAGGATGTCAATTGAAAAACTTTTCCCCTCATCAATGCTACGCACAATTTCTAGTAAAAACATCTGGCGATAGTTAGCTTTAAAAGAGTGAATTATACCCTGATCCATGGGTTGTAGCTTGGAGCTGGTGTTTGGTGGTAAAAATATAAGTTTGATGGATTTTAGTTCCGTAACATTAGGATGCGCTGGACAATTATCGACCAACAATAAAATTTTTCGCTTTTTTCTTCGCAGTTCTTGATCCCATTCACGGAGTTCGGCAGTAAAAATTTCACCCGTCATCCATGCTCGCCGGTTGGCTTTGTATTTAACGGGTAAATTTTTAACATTTTTTAAACAGCGTGGATTTTGCGATTTCCCAATGATAAGAAGTTTTCTTTTTTCTGTACCGGACAAATTCGCACAAACTAACACTGTTATTCTGTCTTTGGATAACTTTCCACCTTTGCAGTGTTCTCCCTTGAATTTTAGCGTCTTATTCGGGGTTAATTTGTAGAACAAACCAGTTTCGTCCGCGTTAAAAATATCATCATCGTTAAATTGTCTGCGAAGTTCTGGCCACACTGTATTTAACCAATTTACCACTATATTATCATCTACTGACGCTGATTCACCAGAAATTGTGCCGCCACAAACGTTGTGACGTTTTTTCCATCGGTTTATCCAGCTATCACTGCACGTAAAGTCATTTTCTTGAGTAAGTCTTTTGCCAAAGTCCTCAGCTTTTGTTTTTAAAACACTACCACTAATCGTTACATTATTTAGTCTTTGTTGCGTAAACCACTTTTTAAGAGATTGATCCACATCATCGTTCTTAGATTTTCGTATTTTTTTAGCGTTTACATTTTTACTTTCAAATGCCGCACATAATTCTTTCTTCTTCTTCCAAATTGTTGCGACGGTGGATTTACGTATGTTTTTTTCACGACAGATTTCTTGTTGTGGTTTGCCATCTTCTATCTCACGTATTATTTCGAATTTTTCTTTTAACGAAAAGGATTTTCTTGAAAATTAGCCATTTGTACGAAGCTGTTTAAACGTTGGCTCGTATTAAACTGATTTTAAAATCGAAGTGAAACTCTGTTTTTTTTTGTAATACATAATTCACATGTGCTCATGGGGTTTAGTGTGTCCGATACGGTCATTTCTTAGAAGGTTTTAGCGATAATTTGAAATCCGTAACATCCGGTCAACTGGGCTTTTCTGTTGAAATATGTTTTATTTAAAGGGCATAGTAATAAATTTGTCAAAGTCGTAAACTAACGCAGTGGCGATACCCTCACAAATAACCCAATATGAAAGACAAAACGTACAACGGAAAATTACCGACCAAGGTTATTGCGCATTATATCCTATGCAAAGTTCGTTATAGCCGATTGAAATTTTATTAATTTCGGCTTTTCAGGTTCGCTATATCCGATAGTTCGTTATATCCGAGTTCGTTATAACCGATTAATTTTTACATTGTTATATAGGGAAAAATGTCGGGACTTGGAATAAAGTTCGTTATAACCGGTGGTTCGCTATAACCGGAGTCGTTATAACCGGATTCTACTGTATATTGATATTTGGTTACATTGGTTCATTACAAGTGGAGGTTGTGTTTTAGGCACAGATCACACGCACGTTATTATAAACATTATATTGTCACTTTCTCAACGCCCTCGCTCTATTAGCTTGAGCATCGACATACACACACAGGTGCATTCCAACACTCCCTCTCGATGCGAAGGCGGCCGATTCTTTCATTCCCAAACTTGGGACGCACCTATTATGCTTAGGGCCTGATAATCCCTTAGTTAGGATGTCTGCTGTCATGTCTTCGGTGGAGATATGTTTGATCTTCACCAATCCGTTTTTCAGCGCGTCCCTTACGAAATGGTGTCTCACGTCGATATGCTTGGTTCTGGCGTGATACATCGGATTTTCGGCGAGTTTTTGTGCTCCGAAATTGTCGTTATAGACGACTACCTCTTCAAGCCGTTTACCCTCCAACTCGGCTATAAAACTACGGAGGTAAATAGCCTCTTTTACTGCCACCGACAGTCCCATGTACTCCGCTTCTGTTGAAGAGAGTGCAACCGTCGGCTGTTTCTTGGCCTCCAGGATACTGATCCATTTACAGCTTGCTGCATGGGGATTTCCGAAAGGTAAACAGACTCAACTTCTGCACGATTGGCATCATCGTTGGTCATGTGAAATAGCTTTCGTGGTCTCCCCCTTAATCCAGTGTGTTGGATTCTCGGCCGCCCCGGTGCTCGCCTCTCTGTGGGTAGCGACAAATCTTCTCTTTGATGGTTCTCATTACGTCCATCAAAGTCATCGCCTCCCACGTCTTCTGCGAATTCCTCGCGTTTAAGTTGTAGGAACTTTGGTGATGCGGAAGATGTTTCTTCCGTTTCCTTCGTTTCGGTTTCCATGGACGTTCCCTCTTCATCATACTTCCGATCAAAAGCAACCGTGTTCAAGAACTTTACGTCCCGACTCACTATTACTTTGTGTAATCGTGGTACCCGTACACGATAAGCTTTTGATTCATTCGAGTATCCGATAAAGATGCCTTCTTCAGACCTTGGCTCGAACTTCTCTTTTTCTTGTCCAAAACGTACACTTTTGATCCAAACATTTGGAAATATGCCACGGTAGGGGTTTTTCCTTTCCACGGTTTGTGTGGTACCTCACCGGTCAATGATTTCGTTATACATCTGTTCCTGACGTGACAAGCAGTATTTACTGCCTCCGCCCAAAACACTGGGGGTACATTAGCTTGTCGCATTATGCATCTGGCCATTTCTACCAGCGTCCGGTTTTTCCTCTCAGCCACTCCATTTTGTTGAGGGGTATGAGGTGTTGTTAACCGTCTCACGATGCCGTTCTGTTCTAAGAATTGATCGAATTGTTTGTTACAATATTCCTTCCCGTTGTCTGACTGCAGCGCTTTTATCTTTCTTCCCGTTAATGTCTCTGCCGCGGCTTTGTACCTTTTAAATGCACTTAAAACATCGCTTTTATTTTTCATAAAGATGATCTCACACCAACGCGATTTATCGTCAATAAATGTCGCGAAATATTTTGATCCAGAATGAGACGCAGTTCTCATCGGACCACCCACATCTGTATGCACTATTTCTAATAAGTCTTTTGTACGACCGCTTTCACTTTTCGGAAATGGGGCTCGAGTTTGTTTCTCGCGAATACATACTTCACATTTCGACATTGTCTGGCCAACTTTAAACTTTAATCCGTGTACAACTCCGCTTTTCGCCATGTTCTTCAAATCTTGTTCATTTAAATGTCCCAATTTATAATGCCATTCGTCGATCTCGCTCACAGTGTGATTCGCTGACATTACCGTGTTATTATCGTTCCTAGCAGAATCTCGTCGACTTTGGACATAGTATAAATTTCCGATCCGGTTTGCTTGAAAAATGACTTCCTGACAAAAAAAATAAAGAACTACTGATTGTTAGGTTAGAATTCCGCACTCGATACCAAAATATATATCGAGTAAAAATGGCGTCTGTATTCGATACTGTCGACATCGAGTAGTCATTCAGAATTCCAAATTTTACGAACTCGACTTGACACGAGTCGAGTTGAGCATTGGTCAGACCTTTTTTCTGTCAGTTATTTATGATATCCCATAGAATGAATCCATGGCAAATGCAGGCAAGTTTCACAGGACCGGTTTAGTCTTTCCTTCACATCTTGACCATCGTACCATAACTATTCAAATTATTTATAGTGATAAAATTTGTAATACTGATGTACGGGAAAGTAAAACGGTTAATTATAGTTGACGTAATTGTTTGAAGTTATCCAGTTGGCTCCTTGATATTCGAATTGTAAAAATAACGTTGCGATCCTGGAAACCTTTACCTACTGCAATACTAAACGCTTCCATTGCGAGAAGGTCAGTCTTAAAAGCCTCGATTTTCGCTATCCGCAGTCTATTGCCCGCATAATTTATGATTGTCGAACCAAGAGGCTGTAAATAAAACGATAGTTGATCTTCGTTATGTAAAACTGCGATTTACTTGAAATCTAATTAATACTTTTCAATTCTGATTTGAGTCTTCAGTTCTGGAAGTTAAAATGGATATCATAGCTTGGTGAATAATATTTGCAAATCTAATTTAGTTAATTTATGGACTTTCTATAAACAATCTAAAAAATAATAGGCACTCTCTAAAGGCTAATATCTAGTAGGTATGCTGTATAAGTTTCGTCTTTTTCCTGTAACATTTAAGGCCAAAAAGTGGGGTGGAGGCGCCCTGTATATAACAATAGGCAAATTAAATTTAATTTGAGTACTTCACAATGAATTTATATAATTTCCTCTCAGACAGAGACGGACATCAATTCATCTGAATTTAAATTAGAACAAGAGGAACTCATAATTAAAGGTGAAGGGGAAGAAGTTTCTGAAGGAATTGGAGTAGAAGAAGATCACAAGATTCCACAAGCTTCCACTTCAATTGCTAATCAAGAAATATTTAAATGCAACCTATGCGGACGTTGCATGGCCCAAAGTTTATTTACAAAGCACTTACTTCGTCACAATAATCCAAAATACAAGTGCAACAGTTGTGGAAAATGCTTCGGTCAAAATAACGATCTAAAAGTGCACCAACGAATTCACACAGGCGAGAGACCGTTCCAATGTCCGAAATGCCAAAAGAGTTTCACCCAAAACAGCCATCTTAAAACGCACATGTTGTTTCATGAAGGCAAGAAACCGTTCAAATGCCAACAGTGCGACAAAAGTTTTGTCCAAAATGATCATCTCAAAAGACACACGTTGATGCACGAGGGCAAAAAACCATTTAAGTGCAAACAGTGCAACAAATGTTTCATTCGAAACGGCGATCTCAAACAACACACATTGCTTCATGAGATTAACAAACGCTTTAATTGCCGACAGTGTAATAAAAGTTATACTCGCAGCAGAGACCTAAAAAGGCACTTATTGATTCATGACGGCAAGAAACCTTTTAAATGCCAACTGTGTGACAAAGGTTTCACTCGAAAGTGCGATCTGAAAACACACATGTTGTTCCATGAGGGCAAAAAGCAGTTCAAGTGCCAACAATGTGGCAAAGGTTTTAATCAGAGTTGTGATCTCAAACGGCACATGTTGTTTCACGAGGGTAAGAAACGATTAAATTGCCGACAATGTGATGAAAGTTTTGCTCGGAGCACTGATTTAAAAATGCACTTATTGATTCATGACGGCAAGAAACCTTTTAAATGCCAACTGTGTGACAAGGGTTTTACTCGAATGTGCGATCTGAAAAGGCACATGTTGTTCCACGAGGGTAAGAAACAGTTCAGGTGCAAACAATGTGACAAAGGTTTTAATCAGAGTAGTGATCTCAAAAGACACATGTTGTTCCACGAGGGTAAGAAACCTTTCAAATGCCAACAGTGTGGGAAAGCGTTTACAGAAAATTACAGAGTTAAGAGGCACCTCGTGAACCATAACAGCAAGAACTGATCTACATATATGTGACCAGTCATTTCTCTATATTTACAGTCCCAAAGGGCACGTGTTTTTTTATTATTTGTGGTCAAGCTTTTGCCAAAAATTTCATTCACTAGAGATCTGTACCAGAGATCTTAAATACTGCAGTGGTTTATAGCAGTGCAAAAAAAAGTGTTGAATTTTATGATATATTTATGGGATAGAATATACAGGATGTCCACTATAACTCTGGCAAAACATGACTAACAATAACAATGAATTGATATTTCCTCGCCTGCCTTTTTGTCTTCTATATTTTCCAATTCTGAACTTATTATGTCCATTCTACCTTCTAGTTTTTCTAATTTTGAAATTGCATCCCTTAACGTGGTTGTTGATTATTGGAAGGAAATTTCTAATTCGCCTTTACTTCCAAAAGAGCTTTCTATTCAAAGAAATTGGGACTTGCCTATCTGTGAGAAAATATTTCAAAATTTATTATCTTCCTCAAATATCACAAAAATAGCTATCTTATTAGCTGGATCTGAACTTGAACCTGGAGCTTGGCTTGAAGCTCTTCCATCTTGTAAATTAGGTACTCTTTTAGAAAAAAACTTTTTACAAATTGCAATTTCACTTAGATTGGGCATCAATTTCTGTCATCCTCATATATGCTCGTGCGGTTCTTCTCTATACTCGTTGGGTCGTCATGGTTTATTGTGCATTAAAAGTGCTGGTAGACGCTCTTGTCACAGCTGTGTTAATGACATTATTAAACGTGCTTTCTCTTCTGCCAACATCCCTTGTATCCTTGAACCTAATGGTATTCTGAGGGATGATGGCAAACGTCCAGATGGTATTACAGTTATTCCATGCAAAGTAGGTAAATCTTTAGTTAGTTTTACTTGTACGGACACACTTGCCCCTTCTCATTTGACTGATTCTTCATTTTCTGCAAGATCTGCTGCCCAATTGGCAGAAAATCTTAAGAAAAACAAATATAAGGTAATTTCTGATGATTATTTTTTTGTCGCCTTCGCTGTGGAAACTTTTGTTGAAAAACATAGACTTATTCTTTCGAGTTCACAGTGCAGACTGTGCCATTTTTATTATGTTAAGAAGTCAGATACATAACAGGTGTCGCTACCTTACATCAGTTTTGATATATTTTCAACACCCCCACTATATCAAAAAATGATTTAATTGCATAATCCTAAGTTGTTAACATAATATCGATGTTTTTCGCTAGGCAACGCCTTGGTCAAAACATCAGCCGTCATCTCATTCGTCGAAAGATACCTTATATTAACAAAACCGTGTGTTATTGCCTCACGAATGAAATGATTCCTCATCAATGCGTTTTGATCGTTTGTGGAAAACTTGATTTGTTGCCAACTTTTGGGTACTTTGATTGTCATTATATATTGTTATGCAATCCAATTTTCCGGCCAATTCGAGCAATAAACCTCTGAAATATATTGCTTGTTTCGAAGCTTCACTTAATGACATACAGGGTGCGGCCGAAAAAACGCCGCAAGCCGTAAGTCCGTTATTTATGGCTCGATTTATATGGAACAAAAACTGGAATAAATCGTTTTATAAACACTACATGTGTATCATAGTTTAAAATTTTTCAAGGTCAGATGATAATTTTATTTTTTCAAATCAATAGGTATATTTTTCTATTTTTATTCCGAAGGAGATTTTTTTACTGAATCCAACAGTGTGTCACATATTAGAATTCATTTAACAGTAACTTCAAAAATAAGTAACTAAAATAATTGGAAATTTCTCCTTCCAAAAAAATCAGGTATGCCATGGAAAACAATATTTATTACACGTTGTCATTTAAATGTTTTGTGATATTGAAAACAATCAAAATGTTGAAATTATTTTAATGTTAAAGTGAAAAACTACACAACGCAAAAGGAAAAAACTATCTACAAGTATTGTTCAAAGTGGCCGCCACCTTGTTGTAGACACAATTGACACCTTCTAGCTACACCACGACGTGCATTTAATATAAACGTACGAGGTGTTTCTCTACAAGCGTCGATGATCCTTTCTCTTAATCCCTCTTCATTTTCTGAAGTTGTCAAATACACCTTGTCCTCTACATAGGTCCAGAACCAAAAATCTAATGGGATAAGGTCGGGTGAACGTGCCAGCCACCGAATTGGTTCAAATGTTTCTAACCATCTTGGTCCAAATTTTCTGTTAATCCAATCAACATTAATTCCCGCGTTATGTGGGGGGAGCCCCATCTTGCTGATAGCAAATTCGGTTTAGATCCGCCATCGGTAAATTATTCAGAAAATTATCTAAATCTTCTGATAAAAGTTGATGATATTTCTCTTTATTTAACTTGCCATCTATGAAAAATGGACCAACTAATTGGTCTCCAAAAATACCGCACCACACGTTGACACTGAAACGTCTCTGGTTATTACTTTCTACAATAACTCTAGGGTTTTCCTGGCTCCAGTATCGATGATTGTGCCTATTGAAAATTGCATTATTACTAAAGGTACATTCGTCAGACCAAATGATTTTTCGGTAAAATATCGGGTCTTCTTGCAACTTATTAAGATAAAATTGGCAAAATTGTTGCCTTCTTGCAGGATTATTTACTTCTAGAGCTGGAACTTTTTGGGGTGTGTAGGGAAAGAAATGGTGTTTCTTCAATACCGATCGTACTGTTTTTTCCGATGTTTCAAGGTCACCAGCAACTTCTCTTGTGGACGTTCGTGGATTTTCTGGAACACGTAACAGAATGTTCAATTCCATATTTTCATTAAATTTGCGTGCTTGCCGCTTCGGTTTCTTAAAGGCTCCGTAGTTTCTTAGATTTATTTCG
This sequence comes from Dascillus cervinus, assembly GCA_949768715.1. Taxonomy (NCBI): domain Eukaryota; kingdom Metazoa; phylum Arthropoda; class Insecta; order Coleoptera; family Dascillidae; genus Dascillus; species Dascillus cervinus. The sequence continues at coordinate 6,525,508 of OX458320.1, read as the reverse complement.
AGACGGCTAAATTTTCGAGCCTCTGAGGTTTTTCTGTTTGGAAATCGAGCATTATAAACTGGTACTGCTTCATAGCTGTTTTTATTACATTGAAAGTAGACTAGCAACATGTCGGTTAACTCACTGTTATTCTTAGTTTTGTTTTCCAAAGAAAAAGCGAGCAAATACAAAAAACTTAAATGACAACGTGCAATAAATATTTATTTTAGTTTTTGTTTAATTTAAATCGAGTCATAAATAACGGAGATACGGCTTGCGGCGTTTTTCAGGCCGCACCCTGTATATTCGGCTTTCGTACTTGATAAAGCTACGGTTTTCTGTTTGCTACTTTCCCACGAAATGGCCGACCCCGAAAGTTTAAAGACAAAACCTGTATAGGACTTTCGATCTCGTTGATTTGAGGCCCAATCAGCGTCAACATAGCCCTCTCAATTCATCTCATTCTTTTTAAACTTTAAGGAATGAGTTTTTGTGCCTTGTAAATACTTTAGAATCCTCTTCGTACATTTCCAATGGTACTCGTTATAACAATTATTAAATTGACTCCGAAAACTTACGGCAAAGCAATGCCCGGTCGCGTTAAAATCGCCAGATACATTAAACTACCAATTACTTTTTGGTATGGTAGATTTTCATCGAGACTTTTAACATTGCTTTCATCAAAAGAAAAACTTTCAATAGGGGTCGTCACGCTTCTACATTCTGTCATATTGAATTTCTTTAACAATTGATCTACATAACATTCTTGGTCTAAAGTAATGAATCCTTCATTATAATCCTTTTTAATTCGTACTCCGAGACATTGTTTAGCCTCGCCTAGATTTTTAATTTGAAACTCGGAACTCAATCGTCCTAGAGAATTTGCATTTTCAACATCATTAGAAAAAATGAAGAAATCATCTACATATAGTGCAATTACAGTTAATAAATTCATATTTTTCTTAATGTATATACAAGGTTCTAGCTTTGATTTTTTATAATTTAAACCTAATAAAAAATCGTCGACTCTTTTGTTCCATGCTCTAGGTGACTGCTTTAACCCATAAATGGCTTTGTTTAGCTTGCAAACCTTTTCTACATTACCTTCTAATACAAAACCTTCAGGTTGTTTCATCAGAACAAATTCTTCTAAATTACCATTTAGGAAAGCTGTCTTTACATCAAAGTGACTTATTTTTAGATCTAATCTTACAGATAAGGCTATTAGTAATCTTAAAGTAGAATGTCGCACTGCAAGTGCGAAAGTCTCATCATAGTCCACTCCTGGTGCCTGGGTGAAACCCTTCGCCACAAGGCGAGATCTGTAGCTAATGTTGTTTTCACTGTCACGTTTCTTTTTGAACGCCCACTTGCACTCCACTATTTTAACATCTTCTGGTGGACTGATTAAGTCCCACGTTTCATTTTCTTCAAATTATTTCATCTCATCTGCCATTGCCCTTCTCCAATCTCCACTATCTGGTCTTAGGAGGGCTTCGGAAACTGTTGTCGGGACGTTTTCTACATCCGCTATATCACCCGTGCACATGTAAGTAACGTAATCATCGAAATTTTTCGGTTTTCTTTCTTGCGTAGATCTTCGTATTGCTTCAGGTAATTCTAAACTACTCGGCTCAGTCTCTTGTGTTTCTTTTTTATTGCCAAGGTTATCAGTGTCTCCCACTGAAACTGTGGTTTCCATAATTTCCTTGTCTGTACTTCATACGATCCTTGTGTCAGCTCTCTTTTCAATTATTGTGACATCTCGGCTGATCACGACCTTTCTTTGCTCTAGATCGTACAATCTAAACCCTTTCGTTGTTTCACTGTACCCCATCAGAATCATCTTTTTGGATTTCTTGTCCCATTTCAGTCGCTTCTCCTTTGGGACATGGGTCATTGCTTCACTTCCAAAAATTCTTAAATGGGCGACATTCGGCTTTTTTCCAGTCCACATTTGAAATGGAGTTTTCTTTGCTAGTACAGTGGCTACTGAGCGATTTCTTAAGTATACGGCAGTATTAATTGCTTCTGTCCAAAATTTTTTGTCCAATTCAGCATCAAATAATAAGCACTTTGCTCTCTCAACTATGGTTCTATTCATCCTTTAAGCGGTGCCATTCTGTTCAGGAGTATAAGGGTTGGTTTTTTGATGTATTATTCCATTTTTGTTTTTCAGAAAACTTTCGAATTCATTTCCACAAAACTCTCCCCCGTTGTCCGTTCTTAGAATTTTTATGCGTCGAGTTGTCTGATTTTCAGCCATATTCTTGAAATCCTGCAATCGGACTAGTCCTTCTGCCTTTGACTTCAAAAAATATATAAATGTCATTCTGCTAAAATTGTCCTCAATGATAAGAAAATATCTTGATCCACCAATTGACTTTACTTCCATTGGACCATTTAAATCCGCATGAACAACGTCCAGGAGTTCTTCGGCTCGTTTTCCTTCTCGTGGAAACAGTTGTCTTGATTGTTTACCTTCATTGCACGTAATACAATTCCCTTTTCCTATCATTATGTTATCTTTACAGTCTAGACCTTCTACAGCTCCATCATTCATTCTTACTAGGTCAGCACCATTTAAATGGCCTAGTCTTCGGTGCCAAACATCACTGGTTGCTGTCGATGCTGTCCAGAAACATTTTGATTTACGTAAACCTCCATTGAGTCGCAGCCTTCTGAACGAAGAGAAATTAACAACCTCAGCAAGCTGATTTTCCGCGAAAAACCAGAGTCGCTATAGAGGGATTTAAGTTTTCCTACGACTCTTTCGCTGTCTTTGCTTCCCGCACATGCACGAACAATGTTGGGTCAATTGTTAAAACCAATTTCGCCCTTGCTTTGTTGTCGTTTTCTTTTTCTGACGCTGCTGCAGTTGCTTCTGGCGCGGTGTCGAGGTGTTTGGACAATCCTTCCAACACCAAGAAATTCTCCACCGCAAACGACCAGTCATCGTAGTTTTCTCGCCCCAATAACTTTGGAACACCCGACATAAAACTTACAGCCATTCTAGCGTCTTTGTTCACTTCACTCACTATGTTTTTACTTTTTGGTTAAGAAAAAAAACGTGGTCTGGGTCCATAACCTGTTGAAAAACATGGACTTACTCTTTCGAGTTCACAGTGCAGACTGTACCATTTTTATTATGTTAAGAAGTCAGATACATAACAGGTGTCGCTACCTTACATCAGTTTTCATATATTTTCAACAACTTTGGGTCCTTGGAGTGCTGTTGTCCTTTCTCTCCTTGAAGATTTGGGGAGGCGTATTGTTCAAACAACGGAAATTTCTCAAGCCAAAACATATTTGAAACAACGAATAAGTTTGACTATACAGAAGCAACGTTGCTGGTGTTCTTGGTACAGCCCCGCTTTCTTCTTCTCTTAATGAGTTATTTTATTTATTCTAGTTATTACTTACGTTATGTTATTTTATATTATCGTTAAGCAAATGTGCCTATTTTACAATGAATTAAGTATATTTTTTAATTTTTCTGTCAATTAGAGATCAGTTACTGTTTTTAATTTGATTAGTGATCGTTTCAAATATTTGTACAAAATTGTTGGAATATTAATAAATGGAAATCAAGAAAGGTTTTGATACCTATAATATGTTTTATTTATAAATCTCATTCAATTCTTAGCATTTATGTAATAATGCAATAAAAATGTAATAAAACTGGCTACCATATTACTGGTTTCAAGATCTGATTGTAAATCAGTAGTTTGTTGGCTATTGAAAGTTTGGAATTTCTTCCAATCAGCCAATAGTGATGTCTATATTTCAGGCCCAATTCCGCTCTTTTCTTCACTTTAGTTTGGTGTCAAGAGTCATGCCTGGGTACTTGGCGTTGTTTTCATGCGGCACTTAAATAATTTCGTTGTAAAGTTTAACTTTATCTTCCATTGTTTAATCCAGTTTATTGCATTGATGGCTGTTTGCAGTTTCCTAGTCAATAAACCTTGATCTTTCTCTAATGTTAGTAGTGCGATGTCATCTGCAAAAGTAGCTGTACTGTACTGTACTGTACTGTACTGTACTGTACTGTAGTTTCTTCCAAGTTTGATATATCACTAGTATATAGCAGATAGAGGATAGGACCCAGCACGCTACTTTGATGCACTCCTGCTATTATCTCTGTTAGCTCCGAATAATTATCTTGTTTAATTCTACAATGTCTGTCCTTGATGTATGATGTTAATATCTCTACATATTGTTTTGGAAGCATTTTGCTTAATTTATATATCAAGTCTTCGTTTCGACAAAGGCTTGCGCAACGTCTAAAAAGATTGCAGAGCAGACCTGTTTTTCTTCAAAGGCACGTTCGATGATGTCTGTCATTCTATTCACTTGGTCTATTGTTGAATGCTTTTGCCTATTATTGGCCACAGTCTTTTGAACAGTAATTTCTCACAGAGTTTTGATACTATTGGCCGTAGAGAGATCGGTCTGTAAGATTTGACATAATTGAGTTGTTTTCCTGGTTTTGGCAACATTATTACTTCCGCAACTTTACAGCACGTAGGGACGTGTTTCAAACTAAAGGCTGCATTAAATAAGTAGGTGAGCATTACTATACCCTTCCTCACCATAGATTAAATCAAATCCTGGTGCTTTCTTTGGGTTCAGATTAGTTCCTATCTCTTCAGTTACTTATTATTACAAAAAATATTTGAAAATGAAACTGTATTTTACAAGAAATGCCAATAAATAGAACATAGTTTCCCTTGCGTTTGCAACATTTATTATCTTTTGTACTATTCTTTTTCTGGCAATACCTTAGTGATTCTTCGGAACTTAGAACCGGCTGTGCTACCTTAAACTACCATGGGCGCAGTTCTTCAGCCAACACCGGATTGAGTCATCTAGATGATTTCAATGCCCTGGAATGATCTGTTTTTGAATGTACTGGAAGGACTGCAGCACTTGAAATGAAAACTGGTTACTTTATTCCTAGCTGTATTCCAGTAATCTCTGTTAGATTTCCAGAGAGCACAAAGATGCCTAAAAGATGTCAAACTTTCCGTAAAGTCATCCCCATATCGTCTAATTTGCGTTTAACTCTGATGAAGGCGTATTGTGCTTCCGCTCGTAGCGCATCTTCAGATTTAGCCTCCACAACTATCGCTAAATCGTCTGCGTACGCCACGAGTGTCACATCTTTTCTTACTTGCTCTTCTATATCAATAGAGCGCCTGTACACAACATTTTTAACGTGGCCCCAAAGAAAGAATTTCCAGAGAATTTAAATCGGGGGACCGCCACGACCTATCCATCGATCAGGATACTGTTGATCCAAAATTTCTCTAACTCGTCGACTGAAGTGTGGTGGTGCGCCATCGTGTTGCAACAAGTCGTTAATACGGAAAACAAGTGGAATGTCTTCAAGCAAATTTGGAAGTTCTGCGTCCAAAAAATCTGCATAAATGGCTCCCGTCAACCGTGCAGGAAATTCAAAAGGTCCTACCTAAAGAGGGAAGTTCGATGACATGTAAACTAATTTCTATTGCAGACATACCACACGATTCCCTAATAGACCAGCCCACAAATTTATGGAAAATCTTTCTTGAAATGCTCTTGGAAATAGAGCATGTGGATTTTCTTCCGCCCAGATGTGTCAATTATGTGCATTGAAGCATCCTTTTCTCCCGAAAGTTGATTCATCAGAAAACAAAATCCGAGAAACAAAATTTGTGGTGGTTTCTTCTAGATTTAAAAGCCAAGTACATAATTCCCGTCGGGCAGGGTAATCTTGTGGCTGCAAATGTTGCACACGCGTATAATGATACGGATGTCGTCGTTCAGTCTTCATCACTCGATGTACAGAAGTTTTCGAAATATTCAATTCCTGTGCAACTTCTCTTATGCCTTCGGTACCTTCTTCAAATGCATCTAAAATAGCCTCTTCGTTTTCAATAGTGCCTACAGTCCTGGGACCCTACCATTTTCCTTCCTAATCGGTAAAATGATTCGTGCGATAGCACTGAGAATCACTTTGTGATTGGGACGATTCCTGTTAGGAAAGCGTTGGGCATAAATTCTTGCCGCTTCTTTGTCATTTCGTCCACATTATCCGTTAATTAACAACATTTCCACATAATCCGCTGCAGAATACATAATTTAAAAAGCATAGGTGGTACTAAATCGATTTGAAGGAATTCGAACGAAATCTTGAAGTTTTTGAAAAGTTTCATAGCCGACCAGTTTATTGAAAACATATTAAAACCAATCACCTAGCAACAATGTTGGGAACTACACCTGGATGGCTTACGACGCTCTGATTTGTCGAATAAAAATGTTCTTATTTTGAATACCGTTCAAGCTACAAAGTTTTTTCTTTGCAAATTTTTATTTGTCTTTTGATGCGAATTTCTCCTTTTTTCTCTGGGGCGCGAGTTCTGGGACAGCCTGTATTTTAATAATTAAATAGATATTTTTTCCATACCAGCCTTGGTATTTTATTTTACGAAAGTCAATACAAAAAACACAAATAAAACAAGTAAATTACGAAGTACCGATATAGTGATGGAAAGTATTGTCCCATTGATTCAATTGATACCTTTTGGTTTGACGTAGAGTTTGCAAAACTCTGGCGTAAAGTCGTGCAGCTTCCAGAATTTTTCCTTGGCGCAATTTGCAAACAACCCAATTGTCTCTTGTTCTCGTGCTGATCGGATGGGTCAATCCAAGTTCATCTTCATAAATTATCAGCGCTCTCCCATAATACTGTCCAGCACCGTTATATTTCTTCTACAAATCACCAAATAGGAGAAATGAAGCAATATTGAATTAAACTTACTTGATTCTGGTACAATGCGGCCATGTTGTATAATTGTTTCGCCACAGGAAGGCCATTGCTGCTAAAAAGTTGTTTTTTAATGCTCAGAGAACTTCGACAAAAATTTTCTCCTTTCTTGTAGTCTCCCCGCTTTGCGTACAACACTGCCAAGTTATTAAGGGTTACTGCCACAGCATGATGATCATCTCCAAGTCGTTCCTGACGAGATTCTAAGACATCACGCAGTGCGTTGATGGCATCGCCATATTTATTGGCATAGCTATTAGAAAAATCATTAAAAATTGACACTGTCAATATGTTGTTATTACCTGTAAACTAAAGATAATGTATTCAAGACCCTTTCCACATAACCACTATCTTTTTCCATTGCACGAAGAACTATGTTGCAGCAATCTATAGCATCTTGATGTTCTCCCTTCGCACACATTTTGAGTGTCTCTTGGTGTACTACACCTGTCGAGCGAATAAGAAAAGATTCAGCTTCATTTGGGTTGTACCATTTCGGAGTCGCAAACATATCTAAAACAATTATAGTAGGTTTTGATACACTGACAAGTGAACTGTTGGTACTTACCTTTTAGTTCTACGAGTTCATCATCGGGGATTAAATCGACTGAAGCGTCTCTTTTTTGATGAAGTGGATCTGCTTCTTCATGATCTAAATCTGCTTCTTCATGATGTGGATCGGCTTCTTCAGGCGCAAACGTATCTGAAGCAATTGGAGTAGGTTTTGATACACTGACACAAGTGAACTGTTGGTATTTACCTTTTAGTGCTACGAGTTCATCATCGGGGATTAAATCGACTGAAGTGTCTCTTTTTTGATGAAGTGGATCTGCTTCTTCGTGCAGTGGACCTGCTTCCTCGTGATGTGGAACTGGTTCTTCATGACTTGTAGCTGTTCCTTCATGAAGAGGATCTGTTTCTCCATGAAGTCGATCTGTTTGTTCGGAGAGTGGATATGCTTTTTCATGATCTAAATCTGCTTCTTCATGACTTGTAGCTATTCGTTCATGAAGTGGATCTGTTTCTCCATAAAGTGAATCTGTTTGTTCGGGGAGTGGATCTGCTTTTTCATGATCTAAATCTGCTTGTTCATGATGTGGATCTGCTTCGTCAGGCGCAAACATATCTGAAACAATTGGAGTAGGTTTTGATACACTGACACAAGTGAACTGTTGGTACTTACCTTTTAGTTCTACGAGTTCATCATCGGGGATAAAATCGACTGAAGTATCTCTTTTTTGATGAAGTGCATCTGCTTCTCCATGAAGTGGATCTGTTTGTTCGGGGAGTGGATCTGCTTTTTCATGATCTAAATCTGCTTCCTCATGACTTGTAGCTATTCCTTCATGAAGTGGATCTGTTTCTCCATAAAGTGGATCTGTTTGTTCGGGGAGTGGATCTGCTTTTTCATGATCTAAATCTGCTTCTTCGTGATGTGGATCTGCTTCGTCAGGCGCAAACATATCTGAAACAATTGGAGTAGGTTTTGATACACTGACACAAGTGAATTGTTGGTACTTACCTTTTAGTTCTACGAGTTTATCGTCGGGGATTAAATCGACTGAAGTATCTCTCTTTTGATGAAGAGGATCTGCTTCTTCGTGCCGTGGACCTGCTTCCTCGTGATGTGGAACTGCTTCTTCATGACTTGTAGCTGTTCTACCATGAAGTGGATCTGTTTCTCCATGAAGTAGATCTGTTTGTTCGGGGAGTGGATCTGCTTTTTCATGATCTAAATCTGCTTCCTCATGACTTGTAGCTATTCCTTCATGAAGTGGATCTGTTTCTCCATAAAGTGGATCTGTTTGTTCGGGGAGTGGATCTGCTTTTTCATGATCTAAATCTGCTTCTTCGTGATGTGGATCTGCTTCATCAGGCGCAAACATATCTGAAACAATTGGAGTAGGTTTTGATACACTGACACAAGTGAACTGTTGGTACTTACCTTTTAGTTCTACGAGTTCATCGTCGGGGATTAAATCGACTGAAGTATCTCTTTTTTGATGAAGAGGATCTGCTTCTTCGTGCCGTGGACCTGCTTCCTCGTGATGTGGAACTGCTTCTTCATGACTTGTAGCTGGTCCTTCATGAAGTGGATCTGTTTCTCCATGAAGTGGATCTGTTTGTTCGGGGAGTGGATCTGCTTTTTCATGATCTAACTCTGCTTCTTTATGATGTGGATCTTCTTCTTCATGAGTTGTAGCTATTCCTTCATGAAGTGGATCTGTTTCTCCATGAAGCGGATCTGTTTGTTCGGGGAGTGGATCTGGTTTTTCGTGATCTAAATCTGCTTCTTCATGACTTGTAGCTGTTTCTTCATGAAGTGCTGCAGCCTGCTCGATTTTTTCGCGATTGCGATTGCAAGTATCCAAATTGTATATTATTTGCCAGGTCAACGGATGGACAGGTCCAAATGACACCTTTAGAAGTTTCAGCGTTTTCTGATAATACTGAACAGCTTCTCCATATTTCTTCTACAAATCACCAAATAGGAAGAAATAAAGCAATGTTAAATCAAACTTACTTGATTCTGGTACAGTGCAGCCATGTTGTACAATTGTTTCGCCACAGCAGGGCTTTTACTGCCATAATTTTTTTCTTTAGCTTCCAGAGACCATTGACACAATTCTTCTCCAACGCTGTAGCTTCCTTTCTTTGCGCACAATACCGCCAAGTTATTTTGGGTCACTGCCACAGCAATATGATCAGGTCCAAGTCGTCTCTCACGAGATTCCCAGACAAGACGCAGTGCCTTGATGGCATCGCCATAGTGATTGGCATAGCTGTTAGAAAAATCATTAAAAATTGACATTGTCAAAATGTTGGTTATTACCTGTGAACTAAAGATAATGTATTGAAGAGCCTTTCCGCTAATACTTGATTCGGTCCATCTTTTTGAATTAATCGAATACTTAATTTGCAGATTTGTACAGCTTCTGGGTATTTTCCTTCCGCAACATTAGCGAGTGCTTCTGCGTGCACCCTATCTGGTATTTTAAAATGTTTAAGTCTAGGTTCATGTGGCTTGTACGATGCCGGAGGCGCAAACATATCTGAAACAATTGGAGTAGGTTTAGATACACTGACACGAATGAACTGTTGGTACTTACCTTTTAGTTGTATGTTTTCATTATCGGGGATTAAATCGACTTGAGTATATGCTTCTTCGTGACGTGTAGCTGTTTCTGCAGCCTGCTCGGTTTTTTCGCGCTTGCGATTGCAAGTATCCAAATTGTATTTTATTTGGCAGCTCATCGGATCGCCAGATTTAAATGAACCTTTTAGAAGTTTCAGCGCTTTCTGATAATATTGATCAGCATCTCGATATTTCTTCTACAAATCACCAAATAGGAAAAAAGAAACCAATGTTAAATCAAACTTACTTGATTTTGGTACAGTGCAGCCATGTTGTATAATTGTTTTGCCACAGCACGGCTGTCGCTGCCAAACTGTTTTTCTTTAATTTCCAGAGACCTTTGACAAAATTGTTCTCCATCCATGTGGTTTCCGCGCTTTGCGTACAACACCGTCAAGTTATTAAGGGTTACTGCCACAGCTATACTATCATCTCCAAATTGTTTTTCGCGATTTGCTAAGGCTTCACACAGTGCATCGATGGCATCGTCATAGTTATAGACATAGCTATTAGACAAATCATTAAAAATTGATATTGACAAAATGTTGCTATTACCTGTGAACTATAGATAATGTATTCAAGATCCTTGCCACATTAACATTATTCGGTCCAGCTGGTTTAATTCTAAGAAGACCTCTTTTGCATTGTTGTATAGCTTCTTGATATTTTCCTTTCTCAAGCATAGCGACTGCCAAGTTGTGTACTACATCTGTGATGCGAGAAAATTCAAGTTCATTTGGGTTGTCCGATGCCAGAGTCATAAACATATCTGAAACAATTGCAGGAGCTTTTGCTACACTGACACGAGTGAACTGTTCGTACTTACCTTTTAGTTCTATGTTTTCATCATCGCGGATTAAATCGACTTCATAATCTGGATCTGCCTCCTCATGATGTGGATCTGCTTCTTCATGAAATGGATCTGCAGTTGATTTTTCTAAGAACAAATTATCACCTTTCACCCATACTGATGTACTAGGTAGTGGACACGCTTCGATTGAATCAAATTGGTCTTGACGAATTATTTCGTCCAATCTTTCCGGGTCTTCCAATTTTTCAGATGTCAGCAGTAGCGATAACATAGACATAATAATCTGAAAATATTAAATCGTTACCTTCCAAATATATATGTAATTTGAAAGTGTACCTCAGCTTCCCTTAATTGTGTCACGAGCATGACAAAACCTTTTTTGGCAATCATGGCCAGTTTTAATGCTGTGTCATCAGAAGTTCCTTCAACTAAATTTAACGAACTCCTTGGTTTCGGGCGAAGGTCCTTTATCCCTTCAATCAAGTTGCGGATCGTAGATTGAATTTCTTGTAAGTTCATTATGTTAAACTATTTTTCTTTCTGGAAGGAAAAATAAGTTAACCCAGAAGTCAAAGAAGGAATTAATTTGTGAAGTCGTTTCGATCATTGTTCTATATCAACAATCGCCATCTCCAACTTAATAAACCGTTCCTGGCTGATCAAGAAAGACGTCTCCAGAGTTTATCATTTTAGATAAAGTGTTTAGTTTTTTATTTTTGTAATATTTGCTAAGTTTTATTTGTCGGTTTTAATTAAACGTGAATTAAATGCCCTTCGTTATTTTCAAATCTAAAGTTGGATAAGGCGACTTTTGGATAAGACAGGTTTTGATATGGAACAACTCTATTATCGTATTGAAAAAATTGAACGACTTTCTTAGCATTAAAAGGTCAAAATAATTAAATAATAAATTGGTGAGCGATAGTAGCACTAATAATACTTACCAAATGAATAAAAGATACTATTTAAAAAAGATAAAATAGGTTACACACTAATTACAACAAACTACAATTTATCACACAATAAAATTCAGGACTGTCTTGCGAACTGGCAAAACTTCCACGCACTATTGACTTTAATCTGAGTTATTTCACAACAAAAAGCTTGAAGAGATAGTTACTTGGTTTTCGACTACAAGAATATAACGTATCTGGGATTACATTTTTAATATTATTTTCTGGATTAATTAATTAATTCTAACTCTCAATGATTACATTACAAAATGCAATATTGGAACAACTTAATTGCAAATGCGACTTCCTTCTTAAAACCTACGATAACACCTCAGACAAAATTGCCCTAAGATATCATATCATACCCTTATGTGCCCAAAAAAATTATATCAAAAGAGCGATGAAAAATCATCCATATTATCAACCACCTGGTGGGTATTATCTCGGTCGATATCCACAACAACCCTTAACGAAAGATGCGTCGATTGAGAAAATTGTTGAGCAAACAAATTGGTTGAACAATGCAAAGTAATCCTGGTCAAATTCCGGTCAAATTGTAAGAGCTGCTATCGGTGAAATATACTTCACCGACGCAGAGAATTCAACTTAACTGTTGTTGAACTGTTTTTTTTTTTTATTGCAGGTGCAGTCAGTGGATTTTTTAAAGGTTTTTCTGAAAATTTTAATATTTGTAGAATATATTTTTTACTTTAGTTACATCTAATTATTTTATAACAAGCTTTTCCTCGTAAACAGTTATTGATTGAAAATATATTAAAATTAAAAAACTATATCATAAGTACTTTGAAAAAATTGTGTTTTATCCCGAACTTATTATAGCAATGAATGACTTCACAAAATGGAAGTAAACTGGTACAGAAACACAGAACCAACACAGTGCGCATAAGGGATGGTAACGAAGAGTCTTCTATAGCACGCTCTTAATGTAATTTTCCTATATCACGGCTGCCACAAAACCCCCTTCAATTATTAAAAAGATTAACTTTTAACGCCAAATTATGAAAGTTTGAATCTTTATCTACAAAATAACCGGATGTTTTTCTCTTAAAGTAAATTAGACTAATGTAATAACACTTTGAAACTTTATGGTTTTATGCTTGATTTCGACCAAAACGGTTTTGATTTATTGCTAAGGACAGAGCTCATTTATACAAAAAGTGGTCCGATAAGTTTGTGGTAAAGATGATTTTCAGCATTCATAAAAAAACTAGATGCGAAATTTGGATAAATAAGGTCCCAATCGTGGCACCTGTGAAACATTAAATCGGCATCGTATCCTGGCGCCATCTCTTCTACCCTACTATTGCTGATAGAATCGGCAGACGCATGCTTTCTCTCTTTTGTAGTGACAACCCGAGTACGGTATGGTAAAGAATAATAATTTACGAGTCGTTTGAACGTCTTCTCGAATATGAATGCTGCACGAATTATGTGAAACGGTTTTTTATAAAAGGCAACTATTTTCACATGAATTTTATAATGTGTGATATTCAGGTTTCATATAGGGGTAATATTTTAGAGCGGATTCCGTCCAGTGAATTATTTTCTGAAGACTCATTTGACAACAATAATGCTGATACTTTTGAATCATTGAAATCTAAACATCCAATTCCTTCAAGATTACTCCAGTTTCCTGACCCACCTGAAGAAATGGTAGAACATCTCGCTGTCTCTGAAAATCAAGTTTATAAAGCGATTATGTCATTCCCTAACGGTTCTGCTGCTGGAATGGATGGAATAAGACCACAACTACTCACAGATTTATTAGGTAATGGTACAGGTGACTGGTCGTCACTTATTGAAAGCCATTTCTAGTCTTTGCAATCTCATGCTAGCTGGTGAAGTTCTTTCTGATATTAGACCTATTCTTTATGGTGTCTCTCTTTGTGCCCTTTCTAAAAAAGATGGCGGTATCCTCCCTATTGCAATAGGTTCAACTTTTAGACGTTTATCTTCTAAATTATGCAGTTTCCACTTTAAGGATTCGTTATCTTCCTTTTTTCATCCTATTCAATTAGGTTTTGGAATTAAGGGTGGTTGTGAGGGAGCTGTTCATTCAATTAGAACTTATATTAATAATCAGTCTGATTCTGAGGTTTTTCTTAAAATCGATGTTAAAAATGCTTTCACTTGTATCGAAAGAGACTCGCTTCTTTCTGTTATCAAGTCTGTTACTCCAAATATATATCCTCATCTCTGGCAATGTTACGCTTATCAATCAAAACTATTCTTTAGTGGAAATGTTATTGAATCCTCGGTAGGTTGTCAACAAGGTGACCCTCTCGGTTCTGCAATTTTTAGTTTATCTATTCATCAAATTATTAAGAATTTGAATTCAGAATTGAATGTTTGCTACTATTTACACTGCTGTACATGATATTGGATTTTGAATATAACATATTTATACGATAACATAAAATAACATAACATAAGTAATAACTAGAATAAATAAAATAACTCATTAAGAGAAGAAGAAAGCGGGGCTTTACCAAGAACACTAGCAACGTTGCCTTTCTGTATAGCCAAACTTATTCGTTGCTTCAAATATGTTTTGGCTTGAGGAATTCTCGTTGTTTGAACAATACGCCTCCCCAAATCTTCAAGGAGAGAAAGGGCATTAGCGCTCCAAGGACCCAAAGTTTCCACAGCGAAGGCGACAAAAAAATAATCACCAGAAATTGACTCATATTTTTTTTTCTTAAGATTTTCTGCCAAGTGTGCAGCAGAACTTGCAGAAGAATCAGTCAAATGAGAAACGGCAAGTGTATCCGTACAAGTATAATCCCAAACTAAAGATTTACCTACTTTCCATGGAATAACTGTAATACCATCTGGACGTTTGCTATCATCCCTCAGAATACCATTAGGTTCAAGGATACAAGGGATGTTGGCAGAAGAGAAAGCACGTTTAATAATGTCATTAATACAGTTGTGACGAGAGAGTCTACCAGCACTTTTAATGCATGATAAACCATGATGACCCAACGAGTCTATAGAAGAACCGCACGAGCAGATATGAGGATGACAGAAATTGATGCCCAATCTAAGTGAAATTGCAATTTGTAAAAAGTTTTTTTCTAAAAGAGTACCTAATTTACAAGATGGATGAGCTGCAAGCCAAGCTCCAGATTCAAGTTCAGATCCAGCTAATAACATAGCTTTTTGTGTGATATTTGAGGAAGATAATAAATTTTGAAATATTTTCTCACAGATAGGCAAGTCCCAATTTCTTTGAATAGAAAGCTCTTTTGGAAGTAAAGACGAATTGGAAATTTCCTTCCAATAATCAACAGCCTCGTTAAGGGATGTAATTTCAAAATTAGGAAAACTAGAAGGTAGAATGGACATAATAAGTTAAGAATTAGAAAATATAGAAGGCAAAAAGGCAGGCGAGGAAATATCAATTGAAGGGCTGTATGCAAGAAGTCCCTAAGTGACGTTGAGATTTTCTACTATTTGCGCTATTTCTAATAAGAAGGGATGAACTTTCGGTCCCTAACCATGTTATTTATTAAAAACAGATCAATCAAAACGAAACAATGTGATTTCCAGATCAAATTGAAACCTAAAATCTTAAATAGTCCAGAAAATGATAAAGTGTATGTTTCGTCCTGATGCAGTTTCAATCGCTTCCACAACTACTTCCTTCACCGCTGGTGTACTAACTTCACGAAGTTGTCCTCTATTTACAGAAATCGGCATTATTTGGCCATTTTCTCTTAATCTTTGCTCCACTCTTCTAATTACGTTAGCATGTGGATGACGTCGATGTGGATACAGTCTAGCATATTCTGTAGCAGCTTCCGATGCGTTATTATCTGACTCCCCCAAGCGAAGCAACATGTCTAGATATTCACTAAAATTGTATTCCATTTTAAGACTTTTTAGGACATTTGACTTGTATCGTTCAAATGTAACAAGAGAACTCATCTGGCAGCATATCTAGTTTTTGACAAGTTTCACCGTAGTCCTCGTGACAGTCCTTCTCTTTGGATCCAAAACAAAGCTTCTATTTAGGTGACGGTCCTCCTGCTCTTATTTCGAGACGATTTTTTAAAGCTCTCTCGACTTTTTGTTTTCTATATTCCTCTAGGCGTTTTACTCTCTTACTTGGACTCGTTAGGTATAATTTTTTATGCAGATCGTAAAGAGGACGTCCCGCGTTAAATGGTACCACTGCTGCAGAACATCTGGCAGACTAAGAATTTCTCAGGGAATAGTTTATTCTTTTTCCACCGATAAATTTTGCCACTTTCGAATTGAAATGCTCCACAACACCACTATCGACATCTTCGAATTATGGGTGCTAAGAAAGGGTAAGCACAACTTTTCTCGACACATATTGCATTGGAATTGAATTTCAGACGACAGACCCTTTCGATTTTCCCGTTCTTGGAATTTATTCCAGTTTGTTGAAAGTACATCCAAATTTGGATCCATGAGAATTAAGTCTTTTTAGTTCCAAAAATAAATGTTGAAGGTCAACTATTCTTCTTCCTTCAATTTCGTTTGATGAAGTACAAACCTACATTTGAGCTGTTTTAGTAAATATTACTTTTTTCAATTTATGAAAATACTTCTTGCTCGTATGGTAGATTTTCATCACAATTTTCTACAATCGCACCTGTAAAGGCTAAAGCTTCGGGGACTAGGTACTAGAGGTACTAGGACAAATATCAGGACGATTTTGAACTGGATTGGTTTCGTTATCCAATGATTTAGCTGGAGCATTTTTACATTGTAGGCCTGAGAATAGATACACAACAGGTTTAAAACAAAAACTGAATTGAACGTTGTCATTGACAGGTAGTATCTATGTTAGGCGCAAAGACCGAAAACGGCCACTGAGCGAATCACAGACCATATAATTAATATAGATGGACAACTCTAGTATAAATTGGGCGACAAATTTTTCGCCCCATCTATAAAAAAATCAGAGAACTATCAACTGTAAAATCGATTAAGAAAATATCTATAATACACCCGTTTTAAGAGTGCGAAATTTTAAAATGTTTTTATTTCTTTTTGGGGTAAATGAATTAAATAAAATAATAATAACAATTACATATATTCAATATTCATATATTTATAGACATATATCCACAATATATACAAATACGTACCATATAAACAATATATACCTACGATACATAATTATCTCAATTATTGTGCATATTGAAAAGAAATCCCGAAACATGTCGTTTTTAGTCTATCACGTGATATCCTGTGAAGTGAAAATTCCATCACTAACCTGAACCCCCTTTGAGTGACAGTTGCAACCCGCAAATTTTTAAATGGGAAATGGGGGGGGGGGCTTGTGATACCTTATTTGAAAGGTCTCTTCATGCTCTATTCAAAAATGCTATAGTTTAAAAATTAATTGCAAAAATGAATAGTAAAAAAAAATTAATCTGTTTAACGAAATTCGTTACGACACACTAAAAAAATCAAAATGTGTTTTAAATATAACATAATTGAAATTTATTTATTCTTACAAGAACCATTGTTGTGACATTTCGAATTGCATTTTATATTTCGTAATGAAACCAAAAATTCTATGATTTCCTTGAATTGTCTGTTGGACCGTTTTAAAAAGTACCTGACTCAAAGTACCTAATGACTCAACTTAACACAAACCTGCAAAATTAATTATGTCGGCTACTGGAAACTTTTCTCACAAAGTGGACCAATTTATGGTCATAACAAGATAATGGAAAGTGCTCGTTCCTTAGAAAAAAAGTTACTTTTCTTTCCTACTAGCGACGAAAGTGATACTTTTCTTTTCGTGAACTTTTAAAAAATTGTATGTTCTATGGGGTGTTTATAAATTAATTTGCAAAACAGTTTTAATATCACAGGTTTGTGGTAATCACGCATTATTATGCTTTTTTTGGCCCTAAATTGATTTAAATTTTGTAATTGTTGACCATTGCTTCGTTTCTTTCGTCCAAATTTGGTTACTTTGCGTAAATCGGCACTAGGTTTACTCATTTTTTTTATTAGTTAGGTAACCGATATCTTCTGTAAAATTGAGACATGGGTGGTAACACAAACTCAACTAAAATAATTATTCAGCGATTCACCACTGTTCCTATTCTGTTGAAAGTAAAAATTTGCACGTGTTTATGAAGATTCTTTGTCGGCTCCCGCACCACCCCATTTTCATTTAATTTACTCCGTACGTTAGCTGCATGGATAATACAGGTAACCCCCGCCCAATGCGCCGTCGGCAAACGCGAATTCGTTATACCGCGAATTGTTGTTTTTTTTTTTTAAATTTGTGTAAAAGACTGATCCCTTTTAACGATTGGCAGTTCTAGAATCGTGAGGTTTTTATTAAACGACCTTCCTACAGTTTCACTTTTATTGGAGTATTCTTCGCCCAGAGATTTAGTACGTTTCACTTATGACTTCACGCTTTAAGCAGTGTACACAATGAAAATTTGCTTACCTGCAGATCTTTAAGTAAAGCTACACAATAAATTTACAATTTACAGGCACCGCTCCTTGTGATAATAAACACATTTTAAACCCAAAATCCATCCCCTAAAAAATACTCTGGGAGTATAAATCTTCGTCAGTGTATGTAATCTTAGCTGCAGTGTCAAACGCATGCAAATTAAATTGACTACATATTTTTTATCCCTTCGTGATTTTTAAAATGCCAAAAAGGCAACGTGAAAATTCGAGTAAGAAAATTTGCAATGTAGTGACTTTAGAAAAGAAACTAAAAATTATATAAAATGTAGAAAGTGGTGGTAAATTTATAGTTGTTCATTTGCTTCAAAGTGTCAAACTAATTGATCCCACTTCACCAAATGAAATAAGCTTGCAAATTAAAAAACTTCGGTTAAAAAAATCACCGGGACCCGACCTGATACCCAATGTCGTTCTTAAAAATCTGACAAGCAGGGCACTAGCCTTTTTGGCGTCCATATTCAATGCTTGTTTAAGGCTTGGATATTTTCCAAAATTATGGCGGCATGCACATATTTTACCGTTTCACAAGCCAGGGAAAGATAAAAGGAACCCAGCAAATTATCGGCCGATAAGTCTGTTATCAACACTTTCAAAATTATTGGAAAAAATAATTAGTAAAAGACTGTCTGAAGTCATTGAGGTCAAAAAGGTACTACCCTCATTTCAATTCGGCTTTCGAGAAAAGCATTCTACAACGCACCAATTACTTCGCCTAACGGAAGAGATAGAAAGAGGGTTCGAGACAAAAAAGTACACAGCGGTCATCTTCTTGGATCTACAGCAAGCATTCGATAAGGTTTGGACTGAAGGCCTAATATTCAAGCTTCTTCACTTAGATATTCCTTTCTACCTAATTAAAACAGTAGCTTCTTTCTTGCGGAACAGAACATTTCAAATTAGGATTAACTCAACCCTCTCAAATATTAGAAATATCTCCGCTGGCGTCCCACAAGGTAGTATCCTGGGTCCGCTACTTTTTAATATATATATACGCATGACATTCCTGAAACACCTAATACTAAACTTCTGATGTACGCGGATGACACTGCCATTGTGGCTCAGGATCAAAACCTGGTTTCCGCAGTAGAAAACCTACAAGCAGCGGTAAATGAACTGATTAGCTGGTACACTAAATGGAGAATCGCCATTAACCCATCTAAGTGCGAAAGCAAAATTTTTGCATTAAGGAGAATCATAAACCCACCAGACGTTGAAATTAATCAAGCCATAGTTCAGTGGAACCCCAATGACTCTGCAGTTAAGTACCTTGGGCTTTACTTGGATACCCGCCTTCGCTGGGGATTTCACATAAATAAAAAATTGAATCAGTGTAACACACGTCTAGCTCAACTGTACCCTATCCTTAATAGAAAATCTCCTCTCAAAATAAAATGTTCTCTCCTTCTGTACAAATCTATCCTAAGACCGCTCCTAACATACTGCTGCCCTGTATGGAGCAATGCCCCCAAAACCCAAATTAAAAAACTACAAGTTATGCAAAACAAGATTTTGCGTTTAATTGTGAATGCCCCATGGTTTGTGACGAATAATAAAATTCATGAAGAACTAGAAATCCAGGCAATTGATAAATTTATTAAAAATTTAACACAAAACTTTATCTCCAATATCAGAGCGTGCCCAGGGACAGTGATATACAACATGGGAGAACGACAAATTCACACCAGGCTAAAAAGGCGCCTCCCGCAAGACCTGTGTTTCTCATCAGAAGACAGTGAATGAACATTAACAAAGTGGTATCTACGCCGAAAATAGTTACTGGGTAGCATATGCTGATCCCGCTCAGATATTTCTACTGTCAAAAATTATGTTGTCAACCGAACCATGAATAGCAGTTAGTCTGTTGAGCTGGTTAAATAAATTTAAAAAAAAAAAAAAAAAAATTTATAGTTGTAGGAAGAGATTTCAAATTGCCTGAGTCTACAGTGTCCAACAAAAAGACAAAATTAAAAAGGCGGCTGGAGTTGTTAGAAGAAAGAGAGTAGTGAGTGCTGTAAAACATGGTTACAAATTTTGCATAATAAATGTAGAGAGGCCAAACAAGTGGAACAAAATGAATGAATTATAAATAATTATGTTTTTATGGCATTTATTTCTATTATTTTGTTATGCATGAGGTTTTTTTATATTAATAAAATGTATTTATTTTATTAAGTGTTTTTTTCTTTAGAATTTTAATGATCTTTTTGTAAATCTCCCGTTGAACGCGAAATTTCGTTTAACGCGACCAGGTCCAGAACGTATCCTTCGCGTTGAGCGGGGGCTCCGTGTATAAGAAATGTTTTCAATGCGTCATCTATTGGTACCCTATTCTGAACTTTGCTTGCTCTCTCAGCTCACCGTTCACACGGGGGCATAGAAGAGTCTTAAGTTTACATTGAAACAATTATAAGTCATATAATTTGCCATTAGACCCGTGTCTAATTTAGATTTCATAATTGCAATTATGGTAATTGGCAACACAATTATTTTTTAAAGATAAATTATAAATTTACAGTTAATTCAATCGAAAGAACAATTGGTGATAAACATTCGGCGAATTTGTACATTAAATTAAATTTTACCAATGTTGTGGTTAATATATATATATATTTTGTATTCTTGATTATACAGTAGGACAGTACCAACCGCCTCAGTATTTTCCTCAACCACCTAGTGGGTACTATCCCGTTGTATCTCCGCAACAACGCTTAACTAAAGACGTGTCCATGGACACAATTGTTGACCAACTTCACACTTTACCTACGCAAGTTGGTTGGGGAATCGGATCTAATCTGGGTCAAGTTGCAGGAGCTGTTGTCGGTGGAGTATACTCTACCCTCGCAGGTAATTTAAGTTAGCTGTTGTTAAAGCGTTTTTAATGTTTTTACTGCAGGTGCAATCAGTGGAGCGTTAAGGGGTTTGGGTGAAAATATCGGATAAAATTGGTAAAATATTTCATTTATTTAACACTACGTGCAATTTTTGCATAATAATATTTACTTTGTAAATACCTCTTGTTTCAAAATGTGTTAAAATTAAAATACAATATCATAACAACACCGAAAAAATTGCGTTCTTAATCCCTACTTATATGGCGATGAATGACCTCGCAATAGAACATTAAACTGCTGGAGAAACGCAGGACCAACACAGTGTCCAAACGGGATAGTGATGTAAGATTTTTAATGTTACATCGTTAAATTTAAGTTTATACATATATTATGGTTAATAACTACATTTTATTTTCGTGATTATACATTAGGCAGTACTGCATTCCTAATTATCAAATGGCCTATCTTTCATATTAACAACCACCTGGTTGGTCTTCTCCCGGTCAATATCAGCAATATCCCATTACAAAAGACGTGTCGAAAAGCAAATTGTTGCCCAATATTCCATGTTACCAAAGCAAGTTGGTTTTAAAATGGGAAGGTAGTGTGGGTCAAATTGCAGTATACTCCACCGTCGCAGATAGTTTAAGTTAGATGTTGTTGAAGCGTTTTTAATGTTTTTACTGCAGGTTCAATTAGTACACTTTTCAAAGGTCTTGGTGAAAATCTCAGATCAAATTGGTAGAATATTTAATTTACTTTAAATCACGTGTAATTTTTGCATAATAGTAATTCCTTTGTAAATAGCTCTTAATCAAAACTGTGTAAAAATTAAAATACAATAGTACACAGGAAAAGTTGAGTTATTATACCGTACTTGTATGACAATGAATGACTTTATAAGAGAACAGTGAATCGTCACAGAAACACAGGATCAACACAGTGCCCATAGGGGATGGCACTGAAAGATTAACAATGTTTTTATTCCTACATTTTACTTCATGAAGTTTACAATGAACACATTCTTTAATAAACGGCCAAAAAATTGGCGTTAAAGGCCGAGTGCTATTTTGTTTTCATAATTAGAATTATTTTAATTGGCCATACAATTATTTTTAAAGATAAATTATAAATTTACAGTTAATTCAATCGAAAGAACAATTGGTGATAAACATTCGGCGAATTTGTACATTAAATTAAATTTTACCAATGTTGTGGTTAATAACTATATTTTGTATTTTTGATTATACAGTAGGACAGTACCAACCGCCTCAGTATTTTCCTCAACCACCTAGTGGGTACTATCCCGTTGTATCTCCGCAACAACGCTTAACTAAAGACGTGTCCATCGACACAGTTGTTGACCAACTTCACACTTTACCTACGCAAGTTGGTTGGGGAATCGGATCTAATCTGGGCCAAGTTGTAGGAGCTGTTGTCGGTGGAGCATACTCCACCATCGCAGGTAATTTAAGTTAGCTGTTGTTAAAGCGTTTTTAATGTTTGTACTGCAGGTGCAATCAGTGGACTGTTCAGGGGTTTGGGTGAAAATCTCGGATAAAATTGGTAGAATATTTCATTTATTTTACACTACGTGCAATTCTTGCATAATAATATTTACTTTGTAAATACCTCTTGTTTCAAAATGTGTTAAAATTAAAATACAATATCATAACAACACCGAATTTTTTTAAAACAATTAATTTTACGTCCAAAAGTGGATTTTCGTTTAATCGAACAGTGGGCGTTTACGGACACTGCATTATGTTAAGTTATAGAAAATTTTATTGACAGTCTTTTAACTTAATTTCGAGATTATGGTAACGACTTCTAATGAGCAGCCACATCTAATGAGATACCATGGATGAAACAAGATAAAACAGTCCTTTAATATGAAAATTAATCCGAAATGCCGTATTTTCAAGGATAAAATTTAAAAAAAACATTTTCCAGTAAATGCACATTTTACCAGATGACGGCCGTCAGCGCATATTTATCAGCTGGCCATGTATCGGATCGCGGCCCCGTGGTTGACATGTAGTTATTGGACGGCCTTATTCGGTAAACTTGAATATCCATGGAATTTATTAGCATATCACTTCTCCTAAGCAGTTGAATCATTGTAACAAAAATAACCAGAAACAATCGTTTAATTAACACAATTAAAAAATCATTAAACTTCCAACATTGAACTAATAGGTAGTAACTCTAACATCTAGTATTTTAGCTAGTGAATTATTTAACATGCGATCTGATCTGACAAAAAGAATCTTCCTCTACCTTTACTTTTTTTATTGCAGAATTAATTTCTCAATTTAATAGGACGCGTTACAACATTCACTTCATTATCGTTTTCTTGGAAAATTTACGATTAATATTTGTTTAGGACTTTTTTATTTATCAAGTTTACTATTTTATCTATTTTTTACACTATTTTTTATTTCCTTGTAACCTAGGGGATATTAGTGTTTTTTTGTGATAAAATAAACATTGCATAATTTTCTGCCATTGTGTGCAGTCGAAAGTTCATTGCGAGCTTTATTTTCGAATTATATACAGTCCACTATATTTATTTGAGTTCTTCTACTTTAACATCTCGATTTGCCATTGAGTGCAATAGAAGACAAAAACAATATTTCTTTATGGCAAGACGTTGCAACAAAAAACGTAAACATTTAATCAGGCTGTTTTTATGCTCGCGGGGCATTGGGCAGGGTTATTTCCTGATTATTAATCTGAATAAATAGATTTTTAGAAGGAATTATTTATTTGCTTGTCTAAGAATCTTCGATAACGATTGCAAAACAAATTCAGAAGTGATTAAACGTCAAAATTTAACCGCTAGTAATACCATAAAAGCTTTGAATTTATTGATTAATTTACGATAACTTGTTGCGTAGCAACTTAAAACAGTGTAAAATTGATGAGTATTAATAACGCGACAACGAAGTTGGAGTGTTTTTATCATCAAATTTACACGATTTAAAAGTTGCTACGCAGTAAGTTTGAGTTAATTAATCGAAGAAATTCAAAGCTTGAATGGTATTTGATTAGATTATTTTATGAATGTATAAAATTTGACACAAATAAAATTGTTTGAAAATTTTTTGTTGGTGGAAACTACGCAACGTCGATATAAAGGAACTCGAAGTTTTATCAGAATATTATCGCTGGAATTCCGAGTTCCTTCCTCAAATAACAAATTGTGATTGGCTATATTAGCCATGAATAAAATAATCCGGTAAATTTTGACACATTTGTAATATCAAAATTGAATCGCTATAAAACTGTGACTTTTTATGCGCATGAAGGAAATAATCAACCTATATGGCAAATAGAGGGCGAGAAATAATCTGAAAACTATATCTTGTTGCACTATGACTTTAAAGTTTTGCATATATTACTGGATTAAATATACTTACATATAATTGGTTGGTCGTGAGGACGATCGAGGAACTACATATTATTACTTATAAAAAATTGTATTTTGTCTGTAAAGCTTCGCTTACGTCCACTTAGTGTTAGGAAAATTAGAATTAACTGTGGAAAATTGAAGTGTTTTTACATACACTTGGGGCCGGTTAATAAATGAGCCGCTTAATTTAACTGACAGTTATTAACAATTGTTGTTATAACTACAACAATTGTTACTGAACACTTGAACGGGCAGATCATTTTAAACCTGTGGATAAGTTACTTAGTTGCACATTAATAAACCGACTTACCATCTTGAATTGTAAATTTGATTAAATACTTTACTATATTTTCATAACGAAATAGGTATTTATCCCATACCCGCCTTGGTATTTTATTTTATGAAAGTCAATACAAAAAACACAAATACAACAAGTAAATTACGAAGTACTGGTAAAGTGATGGAAAGTTTCGTTCCATATATATGTTTGGGCTACATCTACTAAGGATTTCAAACAATCGGTGTAAACAGCTGCACCTTTCAGGATATTTCCTACACGGAATTTGCAAACAGCCCAATTGTCTTTTGTTCTCAAACTGAGCGGATGGGTATTTCCAAGTTGAACGTAATAAATTAGCAGCGCTTTCTGGTAATACTCATCAGCCTTTTCATATTTCACCTACAAATCACCAAATAGGAAAAAAGGTAGCAATATTAAATCAAACTTACTTGATTGTGATACAGTGCAGCCATATTGTATAATTGTTTCGCTACAGCAAGGCTTTTACTGCCAAAAAGTTTTTCTTTAATGCTCAGAGACCTTTTACAAAATGTTATTCCATCCTCGTAGTTTCCCCGCTTTTCCAAGTCGTTTCTCACGAGATGCTAAGACAACATGCAGTTCCTTGATGGCATCGTCATAGTTTTTGTTAGAGCTATTAGACAAATCATTAAAAATTGACATTGCTAAAATGTTGTTATTACCTGTAAACTAAAGATTTTGTATTCAAGACTCTCTCCACATAAGCACTATTCTGGCTATATTTCTTCATTTTAAAAAGAGCTCTGTCACAGTATTGTATAGCTTCTTGATGATTTCCCTTCGTAATCATATCGAGTGCCGATTCGTGTACTACACCTGGCGTGCGAAGAAGATTAGATTCAGCTTGATTTGGGCTGTAAAATTCCGAAGGCGCAAACATATCTGAAACAATTGGAGTAGGTTTTGATATACTGACACAAGCGAACTGTTGGTACTTACCTTCTAGTTCTATGTCTTCATCATCGGGGATTAAATCGACTAGAGTATATGCTTTTTTATGACGTGTAGCTGTTTCCTCATGAAGTGCTGCAGCCTGCTCGATTTTTTCGCGATTGCGATTGCAGGTGTCCAAATTGTATGTTATTTGCCACTGCAACGGATGGATAGGTCCAAATGATACCCTTAGAAGTTCCAGCGTTTTCTTATAATACTGATCAGCATCTCCATATTTCTTCTACAAATCACCAAATAGGAAAAACGAAACAATGTTAAATCAAACTTACTTGATTCTGGTACAGTGCAGCCATGTTGTATAATTGTTTCGCGACAGCAAGGCTTTGACTGCCAAAATGTTTTCTTTTAATTTTCAGAGACCTTTGACAAGATTGTTCTCCATCCATATAGTTTCCCTGCTTTGCATATAACACTGCTAAGTTATTAAGGGTTACTGCCACAGCATGATGATAATATCCAAGTCGTTTCTCACGAGATGCTAAGACATTACACAGTGCCTGGATGGCAGAGTAATAGTCTTTGTTAGAGCTATTAGACAAATCATTAAAAATTGACATTGTCAAAATGTTGTTATTACCTGTAAACTAAAGATAAGGTATTCTGGACCCTTTCCATTAATACTGCATTCGGTCCAGCTTTTTGAATTTGACCAAGATTTTCTTTGCAGGAACGTACAGCGTCATCATAGTTTCCTTTCGCAATCTTATCGAGTGCCTCCTTGTGTATCTCATCGGATTTCGGAGTCGCAAACATATCTAAAACAATTGCAGAAGTGTTTGATACACTGACACGAGTGAACTGTTTGTACTTACATTTTAGTTCTATGTTTTCATCATCGGAGATTAAAGTGACTAGAGTATAAGCTTCGTCATTGACGGTAGTTGTTTCTTTAAAAAGTGAAGGCTGGTCGAATATTTCACGCATGCGATTGCAAGCATCCAAATTGTATTTTATTTGGCAGATCATCGGATCGACAGATTTAAATGGATCTTTTAAAAGTTTTAGCGTAACCTGGTAATACTCATCAGCCTTTTCATATTTCATCTGCAAATCACCAAATAGGAAAAAGGGAGCAATATTAAATCAATCTTACTTGATTGTGATACAGTGCGGCCATATTGTATAATTGTTTCACGACAGGAAGGCTTTCACTGCCAAAATGTTTTTTTTTAATTCGCAGAGACCTTTGACAAAGTGGTTCTCCATCCAAGAAGGTTTTCCGCTTTGCGTACAACACCGTCAAGTTATTAAGGGTCACTGCCACAGCAATACTATCATCTGTAAATGGTTTTTTACGATGTTTTAAGGTGTTATTCAGTGCATTGATGGCATCGTCATAGTTTTTGTTAGAGCTATTAGACAAATCATTAAAAATTGTCATTGACAAAATGTTGTAATTACCTGTGAACCATAGATATTGTATT
Organism: Dascillus cervinus; assembly: GCA_949768715.1. Lineage (NCBI taxonomy): Eukaryota > Metazoa > Arthropoda > Insecta > Coleoptera > Dascillidae > Dascillus > Dascillus cervinus. The sequence goes on along the minus strand of OX458320.1, from coordinate 6,498,374 downwards.
CCAGATCCTTGCCACATTATCATTATTCGGTTGAGCTGGTTGACTTTTAAGACCTATTTGGCATTGTTGTATAGCTTCTTGATATTTTCCTTTCTTAAGCAAAGCGAGTGCCAACTTGTGTACTACAGTTGCCATACGAAAAAATTTATCCGATGCCTGATTCGCAAACATATCTGAAACAATTGCAAGAGATTTTGATATAGTGACACGAATGAACCGTTGCTATTTACCTGCTAGTTCTATGTCTTCATCATCGGGGATTAAATGGATTACAAAAAAATCTGCTTTCTCATGATGTGGATCTGCCTCTTGATGAAGTGAATCTGCACTTGATTTTTCTTGAACATTGTGACTGCTTCCTGGAGCTGCCAAATCTAAGGACGAATTTTCATCTTTCACCAATGCTGATGTACTAGGTAGTGGACACGCTTGGGTTGAATCAAATAGGTCTTGACGAATTATTTCGATCAATCTTTCCGGGTCTTCCAATTTTTCAGATGTCAGCAGTAGCGATAACATAGACATAATAATCTGAAAATATTAAATCCTTACCTTCTAAATGTATATGTAATTTGAAAGTGTACCTCAGCTTCCTTTAATTGTGTCACGAGCATGACAAAACCTTTTTTGGCAATCATGGCCAGTTTTAATGCTGTGTCATCAGAAGTTCCTTCAACTAAATTTAACGAACTCCTTTGTTTCGAGCGAAGGTCCTTTGTCCATGCGATCAAGGTGCGGAGGGTAAATTGCATTTCTTGTAAGTCCATTATGGTAAGGTATTTTTCTTTCTGGAAGGAAAAATATGTTAACCCAGAAGTCAAAGAAGGAATTAATTTGTGAAGTCGTTTCGATCATTGTTCTATATCAAAAATCGCCTTCTCCAACTTAATAAACCGTTCCTGGCTGATCAAGAAAGACGTCTCCAGAGTTTGTTATTATAGATAAAGTGTTTAGTTTTTTATTTTTGTAATATTTGCTAAGTTTTATTTGCCAGTTTTAATTAAACGTAAATTCTAAAGTTGGATAAGGCGACTTTTTGATAAGACAAGTTTTCATATGGAACAACTCTATTATCGTATCGAAAAAATTGGACGAATTTCTTGTCATTGAAAGTTTAAAATAATTTACTAAATTGGTGGGCGATAGTAGCAATAATAATACTTACAAAATGAATAAAAGGTACTATTTAAAAAAGATAAAATAGGTTACACACTAATTACAACAAACCACAATTTATTACACAATAAAAATCAGGACTACTTTGCGAACTGACAAAACTTTCACGAACTATTGACTTTAATCTGAGTTATTTCACAACAAAAAGCTTGAAGAGATAAGTTACTTGGTTTTCGACTACAAGAATATAACGTATCTGGGATTACATTTTTAATATTATTTTCTGAATTAATTAATTAATTATAACACTCAATGATTACATTACAAAATGCAATATTAGAACAACTTAATTGCAAATGCGACTTCCTTCTTAAAACCTACGATAACGTCTCAGACAAAATTCCCCTATTATTCCCATTTATGGAAAGATATGTTATCATACCCTTATGTGACCAAAAAAAGAAAATATATCAAAAGAGGGATGAAAAATCCTCCATATTATCAACCACCTGGTGGGTATTTTCTCGGCCGATATCCACAACAACCCTTAACAAAAAACGCCTCGGTTGAGAAAATTGTTGAGCAAACAAATTGGTTGGACATTGCAAAGTAATCCTGGTCAAATTCCGGTAAAATTGTAAGAGCTGCTATCGGTGGAATATACTTCACCGTCGCAAAAAATTCAACTTAGCTGTTGTTGAACTGTTTTTTTTTTTTTATTGCAGGTGCAGTCAGTGGATTTTTTAAGGGTTTTTCTGAAAACTTAAAATATTTGTAGAATATTTTGTTTACTTTAGCTACATCTAATTATTTTATAATATGCTTTCCCTCGTAAACAGTTATTGATTAAAAATATATTAAAATTTAAAAAAAATAAGTATCATAAGTACATTGAAAAAATTGTGTTTCATCCCGAATTTATTATAGAAATGAATGACTTCACAAAAAGGCAGTGAACTGGTACAGAAACACACAGGGCGCATGAGGGATGGTAACAAGAGGTTATTTCTTTAAGTTTACATTGAAACAATTATAAGTCATATAATTTGCCATTAGGCCCAAGTCTAATTTTGATTTTATAATAGCAATTATGGTAATTGGCCATAAAATTATATTTTAAAGATAAATTATAATTTAATATATATATGTATATATACAGAGTGGATCATCGTATGGCATTTTTAAAATTTAACCTATTTATAATGGTCAAAAAAAGATGAAAATTGGAGGAAATGATCTTCAGTTTTGATACTACAACATGGCATAATTATTTTTTAGAAAACAAAATTGATGTGAAAGTTGACTTTGATATCGATTTATTATCAAATTATTAAAGCTATCAGTTTGTATTTTCTTCCACTGCATCTACGTAAGGCGTACATTATGATGATATGCAAAGCTGAATTTAGATTGGTATAGTGATTGAATAAATCGAAATATTAAATAATGTAATGCAAAATACTTTTATTTATGGCCGAATCCGACAACTCTCGTTAACTGGTGTCAGGCTGATTTACAACTGTCTCCAGTAAAAGTGGTTCTGAGGTACAATCGACACGAGCTGTGAGTAATAAGATCCAGGCCCGTACTTAAATCTTCTATGGAATGTAAAACTCGCTATTTTTAATTTTTGAAAGTGACCCATTGTTAAAACAGCTTTGCTTGCTCAGTCACTGCTAAGCCAACTTGCCAAATTGTAGAGAAAACACAAATCTAGGTACGCCTAGTGTTTTTTGAATTCCTTTTTATTTATTTCCAATTAAATTCGACAAAATGTTTAATATTGACCTACTTCTGCTGCTAATTTCGATACTTTTTAAATAATTATTTTAAAAAAAATATTTCGGGTCTTACGTAGATATTGAAATTCTCTTTAATTTGACATAAAAAATTGAAAATTGGTTAATATTTACGTTTAATTTTAAGGGAAATTCGAATAGAATAGCCATATTACATTTCGCCTAAACGTTAACAAGCCGTTCTACAGAACAGATGTGCTTTTTATACGGCTAGCCGCTTTGTATTGAGCCTGATTCTACAATCTATCTGCGAAAAATATAACGTATAACTAAATATTACACACGGAAAAACTACAACACCCGTTTCGACGGCCTTATATTTTAAGCGGTTTCTTACCTACTGGTATGGTAGATATGCTATCAGACCCTTATTTCGGCGATTTAAAAAATATCAAAAGCTGGATAAGCAAAACGCATGAAATGGTCTCCAAATTACAATAAAAAATTATCAATGTTTCGGTTCCGGCATTATTTTTCTTTAAATCTATATACCGTCATCGGTGGGACAAACCGTTCATTAATAATTGTGGATCGCGTTTGTATTGTAGTGGATTCTACAATATGGCTGCGACATATGCAACTAAATACTAGAGGCAAAAGTTGAAGTTAAATAAGTAGTTTGATTGTTGTTTAACTCAGATTACGCATGAAAATATGTTTTGATCCAATTTTGTTAATTTTTACTATGTTGGTGGTTCATTTTATTAAAATAATTAATTTTACTTCAAAAAGTGGATTTTCGTTTAATCGAACAGTGTTAAGTTATAGAAAATGTAGCAACAAAATTTTATTGACAGTTATTTAACTTAATTTCGAGATTATGGTAACGACTTCTGATAAGCAGCCACTTCTAATGAGATACCATGGATGAAACGAGATAAAAAGTCCTTTAATATAAAAATTAAACAGAAATGCACCTTTTACCAGATGACGGCCGTCAGCGCATATTTATTAGCTGGCCACGTATCGGATCGCGGCCCCGTGGCTGACATGTTGTAATTGGACGTCCTTATGCGATAAACTTGAATATGTATGGAATTTATTAGCAAATCACTTCTCATAAGCAGTTGAATCATTGTAACAAAAATAACCAGAAACAATCGTTTAATTAACACAATTAAAAAATCATTAAACTTCCAACATTGAACTAATAGGTAGTAACTCTAACATCTAGTATTTTAGCTAGTGAATTATTTAACATGCGATCTGATCTGACAAAAAGAATCTTCCTCTACCTTTACTTTTTTTATTGCAGAATTAATTTCTCAATTTAATAGGACGCGTTACAACATTCACTTCATTATCGTTTTCTTTTTAAATATACTCTAACTCCCGAAGGACCCTTAGGAGAGATCGTAATTTTTGTAATCGTGTCGATAAAAGTTTCTTTCCTATTCGTAAAAGCGCACTTTACCATCTTTATTGCTCAATCAACAATCCGCTTTTCGTCTTCTATGGCCATGATGGGTTGAGGGTTCAGTTTTTTCAAATGATCACATCTGCCATGTAGCCTGTCTTGATTAGTGGGTTTTGGTACTCCAAAATTCCTACTGGTTTTTTTTATTCGAAACCTGACCAGGTCGTATCAAACGAAGTGCCTGTTTCAAAGGCGCTTCAGAATAGTTAAATTATTTAAAATATTTTCTCTATAAGAATTTTAGTGAACCAGTTAGCCAGCCACCTCATTTTCTTTGCAGGAAGAGAGTTTATCGATATTTCAATCATTAAAATGTAATATTCAACCTATAATTACCAGGCTGATTTAATTGAGTACGTATTTAAATTAAAAAAAACTTGGTTAATAATATTTTTGTTCTACCATCTTGAATTGTAAATTTGATTAAATACTTTACTATATTTTCATAACTAAATAGGTCTTTTATGTTCATAGTAAGTTACGAAAATAAGAACAGCGACACTGAAAATTTCACCAAGAAGTGGCACGTTCAGCCTCTCTGAACACCTTGGTATTTTATTTTACGAAAGTTGATACAAAAAACACAAATACAACAAGTAAATTATGAAGTACTGGTATAGTGATGGATAGTTATGTCCAATAGATCTCTTTAGGCTTCATCTAGATCATCCAAAAGTGGGGAGTAAAGTGAAGCTTCCAAGAATTTTCCTTGATGGTACTTGCAAACACCCAAATTGTTTCTTGTTTTCATGGTGATCGGATCGGTGAGTCCAAGTTGATCTCGATAAACTCTCGAATAATACTGATCAGCATCACTATATTTCTTCTGTAAATCACGAAATAGGAAAAATAGTTTAATCAAACTTACTTGATTCTGGTACAGTGCGGCCATGTTGTATAATTGTTTCGCCACAAGAAGGTTTTCGCTGCTAAAAAGTTCTTCTTTAATGCTCAGACACCTTCGACAAGATTGTTCTCCATCCACGTAGTTTCCCTGCTTTGCGTACAACACCGCCAAGTTATTAAGGGTTACTGCTATAGAATGATGATTATTTCCACGTCGTTTCTCACGAGTCGTTAAGACATCATACAATGCATCCATGGCATCGTCATAGGTTTTGTTAGAACTAAATCATTAAAAATTAACATTGTCAAAATGTTGTAAACTAAAGATAATGTATTCAAGATCCTTTCAGCACAACCATTATTTGGTCCAGCTTTTTGAATTATACGAAGACTTACTTTGCAGACCTGTATAGCTTCTTGATGTTTTCCTTCCGCAATCATAGCGAGTGCCAAGTCGTGTACTACAACTGGCCAATGAATAAGTTTAGCGGCAGCTTCATTTGGGTTGAACACTGACGCAAGTGAACTGTTGGTACTTACCTTCTAGTTCTACGAGCTCATCATCGGAAAATAGGGCAACCGCAGTAACTGTTTCTCCATGAAGTGGATCTGCTTTATGATGAAGTGGATCTGCATTTGATTTTTTTTCAACATTGTGACCGCTTCCTGTAGCTGCCGAATCTAAGGACGAATTTTCATCTTTCACCAATGCTGTTGTACTAGGTAGTGAGCACGCGTCGGTTGTATCAAATAGGTCTTGGAGAGGTAAATCGTTCAATCTTTCCTGGCCATCCAAAATAACCTAAAATTATTAAGTCGTTGCCTTCCAAATATTTATGTAATTTGAAAGTGCACCTCAGCTTCTCTTAAATTTGTTTCGACGAAGGCAAAACTTTTTTCCGGAAGCCCGGTTAGTTTTAATGCTACGTCATCAGAAGCTTTTTCAACTAAATTTAGCGAACTCCCTTGTTTGGAGCGAACGTCCCACATACTTTCGGTCAAGGGGCGGTTCATTATGTTAAATTATTTTTCTTTGGGGAAGGAAAAATATATTAACCCAAAAGTCAAAAGGTAGAATCATTTCCACAGTATTATTATCGTTTTGAAAAATTGAACGAATTTGTTGACATTGAAAGTTCAAAATAATTTACTAAATTGGTAGGCGATAGTAGCAATAATAATAATTACCAAATGAATCAAAGATACTAAAAACAGATTAAACAGTAATTACAACAAACCACAATTTATCACACAATAAAAACAACGAATATAGATTTCGTATAGAAGAACGTTTATGGGTTATAAGAAAGGGATGAAGAAGCTCGGAGAACAAGCTAGTTCTGGTCCTCAACCGTTTGGCACCGCCACATATTCCAAAGCACGGCGCGCGTCGAATGCGCCCCTCAAAAGTTTTTTGCAATAAATTTTCTAGGTTTGTGAAATGCTTTGTCAGTTTTTATTTACCACTAGCTGAAGTACCCGGCTTTGCTTGGTGGACAAAATTTGGTGGCTGTAGGACATTTCTTTCACTTCTAGCATGTAGCCTGTCTCGAAGAGTAGGTCGTAGCATTCCAAAATTCCTACTGAATTTTCTATTCGAAACCTGCCCAGACCGTAGTAAACGAGGTGCCTGTTTCAAGGGCTCTTCAGAATAGTTGAATAATTTTCTCTATAAGAATTTTAGCGTAGCAGTTAGGCAGCCACCGCATTTTTTTTTGCTGGAAGCGAGTTTATTGATATTTCAATCATTAAAATATAATATTCACCTATAATTGGTTTACGGTCAATTCGTACCCGGCAATTCGTCCCCGGCGATTCGTCCCCGGCGATTCGTCCCCGGGCAATTCGTACCCGGGATAATTCGTCCCCGGACAATTTGTCCCCAGCAAGCTGTATTTTTAAGAATGCATTCGCAAATATTTAACAAGCATGTCGATTTCTTGTATTGAAAACCTTTACAGATATGCACCTTGTAAAAAAATATAGATAAGTGGAAATAATCGCACGTGTGTAAGTAAACAGTACAATATTATGATGTTAGTGATAAAATGCACATATATTGATGCCGGGAAACCATCGCGTGTTACTATATGCATATTATTTTGAGTTAACCCGTTATTTTTCATTTTTAGACTGATTCTGAGTGGAACAAAAATAATGTAAATAATAATGTTTATAATCTCAATGTAATCAAATTTGTTACATAGATGTTTTTGCATATTTTTGATAATATTCATTAATGATGTTTATACTAATTTTTGCATCCTTGTAAAGCGTTCAACGAATATACGCACAATGTACGTACAAGTTAAATTAAATGGAAATTTCAACCTCTCGCGGTATTTTGAACGTATTTTGAAAATTAACTTCTTATACATCATTTTAAGCAGAATTTAAAACTGTCAGAAATAAAACGTTTCTTTTTTTAGTTTAAAAAATTTTAACAACGTAAGTGGAATTATTATTTCAAGTAACAAGTGACTTGTAATATTTAATACCCCCCTACATTATTTTACGAAAACAGTTCATTGCTACAAGTTTTATGTCCAATCAAATAATGCAACACCTTGAAAATTATGGCAAATTTATTCTATAATTCGTACAAATTAATTTTTGGTAACAATAAAAATTTTTAAAAAAAATAAAACAAAACTACAAATTTATTTTAGGTAACAATAAAAATTTAAAAAAAATAAAACTAAAATTCAAAATTATATGAAATACCTCGTAGGTAATCTAATAATTGCCTATTCTGATAGTCTTCAACGATTAATTTTATTCTTCTCGCAACATCGACACATTTTTTATTTTTGAGGTTTAAAGAATTTCCCGCTAGAAACTGACTGACTTCGTAATGGTGAAAATGTTGCTTTTTTAAGCAATTAACGAATTTATATATGTTTGGGTAAAACGATCTGCAAATAGAAATAAAACCACGATGCCAGCCATCTTTCTACTGAATTGTTGGTCCTAGCTTGATTTTAAGAGCCCTCTGGTAATTATTCCACTGATTTATTTCAAAACGACATACAACAGATATTTCAATGATTGCGTCATAACTTATCACTGAATTAAAACGTACAATATCCAGGACGCCTCTTGAACGATATGCGAGACTAACCATTCGAGTGTGTCTCTTAAAGGGTGCCATTACTTACTTTTTACAATATATGTCAATAATTACTCTTCACAGAATAACTGTCCCGGACACACACATGTGTTAAGGGCGAATTATTCGTTTTAAAATTTGAAACGGACTATTCGGCGAATCAGAAACAAAAACGATGCTCTTCTTTTACCACAAAATTTGCAAAAATTAAATTTTCCAGATTCTGTAAAACTATCTCAATTAACGGGGATGAAGTGCAGTTTTTGATGTATGATTCCGCAATTGACATTTTACCATTTTTTCGTAAAATAATGTAGGTTAGTATTAAATATTATAAGTCACTTGTTACTTGAAACAATAATTCCACTTACGTTGTTAAAATTTTTTAAACTAAAAAAAGAAACGTTTTATTTCTGACAGTTTTAAATTCTGCTTAAAATGATGTATAAGAAGTTCATTTTCAAAATACTTACAAAATACCGCGTGAGGTTGAAATTTCCATTTAATTTAACTTGTACATACATTGTGCATAAGTATATTCGTTGAACGCCTTACAAGGATGGCAAAATAAGTATAAACATCATTAATGAATATTATCAAAAATATGCAAAAACATCTATGTAACAAATTTGATTACATTGAGATTATAAACATTATTATTTACATTATTTTTGTTCCACTCAAGATCAGTCTAAAAACGAAAAATAACGGGTTAACTCAAAACAATATGCATATGGTAACACGCGATGGTTTCCCGGCATCAATATATGTGCATTTTATTACTAACATCATAATTATACTATTTACTTACACACATGCGATTATTTCCACTTATCTATATTTTTTTACAAGGTGCATATATGTATGTAAAGGTTTTCAATACAAGAAATCGAAATGCTTGTTAAATATTTGCAAATACATTCTTAAAAATACAGCTTGCTGGGGACAAATTATCCGGGATACGAATTGCCTAGGGGCGAATCGCCGGGGACGAATCGCCGGGGACGAATCGCCGGGTACGAAGCGCCGGGAACGAATTGACCGCATCCCCTATAATTACCGGAATGATTGAGGACGCATTTAAATAGAAAAAACAACTGGGTAATAATATTCTTGTTAATATCTTCAATTGTAAATTTGATTAAATACTTTACTATATTTTCATAATTAAATAGGTATTTTTCGTACCCGTCTATGGTCATAGTAAGTTACGAAATTATGGTAACTTATAGTAAGTTATGGAAATAAGAACAGCGACACTGAAAATTTCACTAAGAAGTGGCACATTCAGCCTTTCTGGACATCTTGGTATTTTATTTTACAAAAGTTGATACAAAAAACAAACATACAACAAGTAAATTACAAAGTTGCCTTAAATGACTTGAAACTTTTTTGAAATTTTTTTGTTTCGCGTGGATCTACATCTTTCATAATTTTTATGTAAAGTTCTTTACCTTCCTCGAACTTTCCTTGATGGCGTTTGCAAGTAGCCAAATTGTCTCTTGTTCTCATGGTGATCGGATTGGTAAGTCCAAGTTGATCTTGATGAACTTTCAGCGCTCTCTCATAATACTGATCAGCATCGCCATATTTCTTCTACAAATCACCAAATAAGAAAAAAGGTAGCAGTTTTAAATCAAACTTACTTGATTCTGGTACAGTGCAGCCATGTTGTATAATTGTTTCGCCACAGCAAGGCTTTCGCTGCCAAAACATTTTTCTTTTATTTCTAAAGACCTTTGACAAGATTGTTCTTCATCCATGTAGTTTCCCTTCTTTGCGTATAACACCGCCAAGTTATTAAGGGTTACTGCCACAGCATGATGATCATCTCCAAGTCGTTTCTGACGAGATGTTAAGACACCACGCAGTATCTGAATGGCTTGTTTATATTCCCCTTTACAGCTATTTGACAAATCATTAAAAATTGACTTCGTCAAAATGTTTTTATTACCTGAAAGTTATAGATAATGTATTCGAGATCTTTTCGTAATAAACTTTATTCGGTTTAACATTTTCAATTGCAGCAAATCCTTGTTTGCATTCCTTCATAGCTGCTTTAGTGTTTCCTTGCGCAAGCTTAGCGAGTACCGACTTGTGTAAGGTATCTGCCATGCGAATAAATTGAGCTACCTTTGAGCTGGACGATGCCAGAGTCGCAAACATATCTGAAACAATTGCAGGAGGTTTTGATACACTGGCACGAGTGAACTGTTGGTACTTACCTTTTAGTTCTACGAGTTCATCATCGGGGATTAAATCGACTGAAGGATCAATTTTTTGTTGAAGCGGATCTGCTTCTTTGTGCAGTGGACCTGCTTCCTCATGATGCGGACCTGCTTCTTCATGACGCGGACCTGCTTCTTCATGACTTGTAGCTGTTCCTTCATGAAGTGGATCTGCTTCTTCATGACGTGTAGCTGGTCCTTCATGAAGTGGATCTGTTCCTCCATGAAGTGGATCTGTTCCTTCGGGCAGTAGATCTGCTTTTTCATGAAGTAAATCTGCTCCTTCATGAAGTGGATCTGCTTCTTCAGGAAAAGAATCTGTTACGCCATGAAGTGGATCTGCAGCCGATTTTTCTTCAACATTGTCACTGCTTCCTGTAGCGGCCAAATCTAAGTACAAAGTTTCCTCTTCGGTTGAATCAAGGTGACTTAGTTCATCCGCTATTTTTAGGCCTTCCCACATTTCAGGTGTCAACAGTAGTGATAACATAGACGTAGTAAACTGAAATTATTAAGTCGTTACCTCCCAAATATTAATGTAATTTGAAAGTATACTTCTGCTTCACTTAATTTTGTTTCGACGATAGCAAAATTTTCTTCCGCAAGCCAGGCTGTGTCATCAGAAGTTCCTTCAACTAAATTGAACGAACTTCTTTGCTTCGAGCGAAGGTCCTTTATCCCTTCAATCAAGTTGCGGATCGTAGATTGCATTTCTTGTAAGTCCATTATGTTAAACTATTTTTCTTTCTGGACGGAAAAATATGTTAAGCCAAAAGTCGAAAGAAGGAATCATTGTTCCATTTCAAAACTTGTCGTCTCCAATTTAATAAACCATTTCTGGCTAATCAAGAAAAACGTCTCCAGAGTTTATCATTTTAGATAAAGTGTTTAGTGTTTTATTTTTGTAATAATTGCTAAGATTTATTTGTCAGTTTTACTTGAACGTAAATGTAATGCCCTTCGTTATTTTTGAATCTAAAATTGGATAAGACGACTTTTGGATAAGACGAGTTTTGATATGGAACAACTCTATTATCGTATTAAAAAAATTGAACGAATTTCTGAGCATTAAAAGGTCAAAATAATTTACTAAATTGGTGAGCGATAGTAGCACTAATAATACTTACCAAATGAATAAAAGATACTATTTAAACAAGATAAAACAGATTACACACTAATTACAACAAACCACAATTTATTACACATTAAAAATCACTACTGCCTTGCGAACTGGCTAAACTTCCACGCACTATTGACTTTAATCTGAGTTATTTCACAACAAAAAGCTTGAAGAGATAGTTACTTGGTTTTCGACTACAAGAATATAACGTATCTGGGATTACATTTTTAAAATTATTTTCTGGGTTCATTAATTAATTCAAAAAATAATAAAACTAATGATTACATTACAATATGCAATATTGGGGCAACTTAATATTGTAAATGCGACTTCCTTTAGAAAACCTACGATAACGCCTCTAACACAATTTCCGTATTATTCCTTATGATTGAAAACTATGGTATCACACTCTTATTTGGACGAATAAAAACAATATAGTATAACAAAAGAAGGATGAACAAAATATAGTGCATGATCTCAGAAAATTAAAATAGAAGGTTAACAACGTTTCGGTTCCTGCATTTTACTTCTTTAATTCTACATAACGTTATCATTGTGATAAACCGTTAATTAATTATGGATCATATTGTATAATAGAAAAAAACATAATTGGTCAGTTGGAAAACACACTTTCCGTTTTTTTTTTAAATTTCGATTTCATAATTGAGATTGTGTTAAATGACAAAATAATTATTTCTTAATGCTAAATTATGAATTTACAACTAATTTAATCGAAAGTACAAATTAATAATAAACATTCAGTGGATTTGTGAATTAAATTAAAATTTACTAATGCTGCGGAATAATAACTATACTTTACTTTTTTGATTTTACATTAGGGTAGTACTGCAATCTTAATTACCAAGTGGCTCAATTTCTGTATTATCAGCCACCTGGTCAATATCGACCACCCTTAATAAAAGATGTGTCGATTGAGTAAATAGTTAAAAAACAAATTGGTTGCACATCGGGAAGTAATCCACGACAAATTTTAGGAGCTACTATCGGTGGAATATACTTCACCGTCGCAGATAATTCAACTTAGCAATTTATAGAATATTTTGTTTACTTCAGTTACGTCTCATTGTTTTATAATGATATTTCCCTTGTAAACATGTTAAAGGTAAATATGTTAAAATTAAATTACAATGTCATAAGTGCGCCGAAAAAATTGTGTTTTAAGCCGAACTTATTCTAGCAATGAATGACTTCACAATAGAGCAGTGAACTGCAGAATTAATTATGGATCACATTGTTTTATGAAAGCCATATAATTTGCCATTAGACCCCAGTCAAATTTTGATTTTATAATTGCAATTATGTTAATTGGCAACACTTTTTTTTTTAAAGATAAATTACAAGTTTACAGATAATTCAATCGAAAGAACTGGTGATAAACATTCGGCGAATTTGTGCATAAAATTAAATTTTGCCAATGTTACAGTTAATAACTATATTTTGTTTTCTTCATTATACAGTTGGGCAGTACTACAGGGTGAGTTAAGTTTTACCGCCCCGGCCATAATACCTATTAAAGATTGAGGGGAAAGTATGCAATTTACATGTTACATCAGTTGAAGTTTACGCTTTCGATTAGTGCTACAAATTTTCCAAAATATTTTTATTTGAAGCCCAAAAAGTAAAACAAAGAGTTTTGGGTAAAATTTCTATGTTTGGTTTTTTATTTCAAAATTTGTCAAATTATTCGTAGCATTAATATCTGCAATTTGATTCGTAAAAAAATTATTACTTTTTGAGTTAAATCAAATTTAAGATATAGCACAAAAAATGATTCTATTTATGACTTTCTAACAATAGATAATGCGGTTTACCATCCTAACCATCAAACTGGACGAGACAGCTTTTCAGTTGCCGATAGACCTACATTCTTAAGTTCAGTTTAGTGACCCCCATAAATAATCTTTCAAGCACCCCTACATCAATACCATTGCCTGGTAAATTAGTCTACTTATGTCGTAAATCATTTAAAAAAATACCTTCTAAAACGGAAATAGATTTATTTAATAAACGGAAATTACTAAAATTATTTCAATTACACTAAATTGTGTGAAAATATTTTACTGTTCGTACATCAAAAAAACTAATAAATTGAACAATTAGTAATTGAAACAAAGCCAAAATTTTACTTGATTAAAAAAAAATTTTTTTTCTTGGTTTCTATGTACCTTAATAATATAAAATTACTCATGCAATTTATGAGAATTGACAAATTATTTTAAAGGCCTATTTTGCCACGGGCGGTAAAACTTAACTCACCCTGTACAATCTCAGTTACCAACCGCGTCCATATTATCCTCAACCACCTAGTGGGTACTATTCCATTGCATATCCGCAACAACCCTTAATAAAAAAATTGTTCATTGAGAAAATTATTGAGTAATATCACACTTTACCTACGCAAGTTGGTTGGGGAATGGGAGATATGTGGGTCAATTTGCAGGAGATGTTGTCGGTGGAGTAAACTCCACCCTCGCAGATAATTTAAGTTAGATGTTGTTGAAGCGTTTTCAATGTTTTTACTGCAGGTGCAATTAGTGGATTTTTCAAGGGTCTTGGTGAAAATCTGGAATAAAATTGGTAGAATATTTAATTTTCTTTAAACCACGTGCAATTTTTGCATAATAAAAATTCCTTTGTAGTTCTTAAAAAACACAATATCAAAAGTAGACAGAAAAAATTGTATTATTATACCGTACTTGTATGACAATGAATAACTTTATAATAGAACCGAGAATAGTCGCAGAAACACAGAATCAACACACTGTCCATAGGGGATGGCAACGAAAGATTAACAATGTTTTTATTCTTTTCACTTAATTAACTATACAATAAACACATTCTTTAATAAAAGCCATATAATTTGTCATTTGATGTGATTTGATTTCATAATTGGAATTATTTTAATTGGCAATACAACTATTTTTTAAACATAAATTATAAATTTACAGCTAATTCAATCTAAAGAACAATTGGTGATAAACATTCGGTCGAATTTGTGCATTAAATTAAATTTAACAATGTTGCGGTTAATAACTGTCTTTTGTTTTCTTCATTTTACAGTAGGGCAGTACTACTATCCTGGTTACCAACCGCCTCTATATTATCCTGTTTACCAACCGCATCCATATTATTCTCAACTACCTAGTGGGTACTATCCCGTTGCATATCCCCAACAACCCTTTATAAGAGACGGGTCAAGTTGGTTGGGGAATGGGATCTAATGTGGGTCAAGTTGCAGGAGCTGTTGTCGGTGGAGTATACTCCACCCTCGCAGGTAATTTAAGTTAGCTGTTGTTGAAGCGTTTTTAATGTTTTTACTGCAGGTGCAATCAGTGGACTGTTCAGGGGTTTTGGTGAAAATATCGGACCACATAATAATATTTACTTTGTAAATAGCTCTTGATTAAATATATGTTAAAATTAAAATACAATATCATAACAACACCGAAAAAAATGCATTATATGGCGATGAATGACTTCACAATAGAATAACCGTATTACAATTCGCCTAAACGCTAACCAGCCTTTTTACAGAACAGATATGCTTTGTAAACGGCTAGCCGCTTTGTATTGCGGCGGATTCTACAACCCGTCTGCGACAGCTATAACGCATAACTAAATATTGCACACAGAAAAAGCACAACACGCGTTTTGAAGGGCATATTTTGTAACCTGGTTTCTCCTGTGTGTAATATCACCGTTAAAATATTTTTTTTCAACATTTTCATACCTTTCCAAATTAATTTCAATTTTCTCAGCGCCAACAAATCGAGTTTTTGCTGTAATTATCGAAAAATTCTGTGTTATTAAATCGTCACAAAAACACACCGAAATAAATTTCCTCTACAGGATACATTCGTTAATTACCTTTTTAAAAATTCAACGATGAAAATGCAAACAAAACTGCTTGAAACCAATAAACCCTCTAGTTGAGTCTTGGCCATTAAAATGATGGTCGATCATTTCGCCTTGAACGTGAAAGTGTTTAAATTAACTGCCAATATTCAGTTTAACCAGAAAATGAGTTGGGGGTCCGAATTGGTCACTCTTGTGCCCCTATCGTTGATAATTATCCAATTGGTGGGTTACGTTGTTTACTTTTTTCAAACCGCAATTCACGATTTTGAAATGCTGGCCGTCAACATGCGAATGCTTTTGGTCTATTTGTACATGGCGTTTCGATACGTCACCCTAATTGTAAAGAGGCGCGATTTTGAAATTTTATTCGACAAGATGAACGCGACCATTAACGTCCACCAAATTTTTTGTTCGGAAGGTACGTTCAGGCCATCGATATTGACAAAAATTGCTGAAAGGGCAGATTTAATCACAGCGTGCCATTTGGTTATGGCATTGGGCGCGACTTTGTTGTGGGCAGTGGTGCCTGTTCTTACCAAAAGTGGACAACTGCCATTTTCTGGGTCGTGGTATCCTTTCGACGTCGACGAATATTACTTCTTTCTTTACATTTTTCAAGTTCTTGTCACATGTCAAGGGGTTTTGGTCGGCGATCATGTTGATCCGTTGTACATTAAACTTTGTGCAATTTTGTGTCAGCAGTTTGATATACTGGAACACTCGCTGAGAAGATTGTTTGAAGAGGAAAAACAGGATCGGGAAATGTGGGACTGGAAGTTTAAAAAATGCTTAAATTTTCACTCGGCTATTATTGGGTAAGTCGACTTCTAAAATTTAATATTAAACGAAGTAGGAAGTACTTTGCCAAATTTCTATACAATGTGTCCCCGGATAAACACATCATTACAAGTTTGACCACTGTGTAAGTCTTTTTATCAACGTTCCTTGGTAAATTAAGCATAAGAAAGTTTGTAAGAGATCGGTACCACATGAGGGGATATAATGTAGAGCGGCAAAGTTAACCAATAAAAATAATCGTGTAGACCTTTTTAAAATAAAATTTAAAAAAAAGTCAATTCTTGGTAATGCAAATGATTTAACATTTATGTCAATTCAGGAATAAAAAATTTGATTCTTGAAGTTTAAGTTTGTAATTTAATGATTAAAATGTATTCAGAAGAAGAAAAAATTAATATTTTGAATTGGTATAGAAATAACAATTGCTTCAGACAACTCAGAGATTTAGGTTCCATCAAATTCCGACAAATCGATACCATCTATCACAAAAGTAATTAATTAAATCTAATTTATTTTAGAAAATGTGCAGAGATTTCACAATCGTTTACTTTGTTTAGATGTGAAGGAGGCCAATTAAAAAATTTATTGTATTTTTTCTTTTAAATAGATGGTTCGTGCCATTACAATAGAATAATACATAACTTAAAAATAAGGTGACGTGGAATAAGATTGGTTGTATACATTGACTGAGTGACTTTTTTTTTTAATTGAACATAGCAATATTTGTGTTTAATGTTAAAAAAAGATCCGGTATGTTTGTTATATACGCATATACAAGGTGTAAACGAAATAAGTACATTAATTTTAACTGGTAATAGAACTCTTCAAGACCAACAACTTTTCCTAATAACTTTGTTTTGAAAACGTTTTTGTTTTTGAGTTAAAATTATTTTAAAATCTTACACAATTTTCTTACACGCCACTGGAAGCAAAGTTACCTAATCAACAAGATTACCTTTTGAAACGGTTACCATTAGTTGCGACTATTATTGTCGATTTTAAACAATAAACCAATAAACACCAAAAAAAACATTTATTTCAAATTTATTTTTAAACATAGACGCGAGAATTGCGCTAACGAAAATAAAGGAAAACGATAATAAAAATTGTTCAAAGTGTCTACTGTTGTTTTGCACACATGCTTGAAAACGCCGACGAAGTGATTCTTCTACCCTTTGTAACATGGCTCTGTTGTTACGAATCATTGCAGCACCAAGTTCCACCCGTTCTTGCAACATTTCGATGGTATCATTTGGTACAGAGTATACTATATGCTTCATGTACCCCCACAAAAAGAAATCGCAAGGGTTCAAGTCCGGCGTTCGGGTAGGCCAGGGTACAGGACTGCTTCGTCCTATTCAACGAGCACTTTTCGAACATGATAAGGATACAATTGCTGTTCTTTTAGTATTTTCCAAATTGTAGCATGCGATACTCCATGTGGCAGTGCTAACCTTCTTGTGCTGAGCCCAGGTCGAACCTCGACACTGTTCAGAACAGCCTCCTCAATGTTTGCAACTTGAGCTGGACGCTGTTGACCACGATCGTAAGCTGCAGGCTGAAAAGATCCGTGATCTCGAAGATGCTGCACCACATTTACAAAATATGCGAACATTCCGAAGACGACGGTTCGGAAATCGGTTCATGTAAATTCTTCGAGCTAAGGCTGCATTCCCTTGGCTCTCACCATAGGTTAACACAATATCAGCAAATTCGTTATTGGTAAATCTAGACATTTTTTCAAATTTCACTTGACAGAAGTGACAAATTAATTTTCAATAATAAAGTCATTATTTTTCTTTGTTGGAGCATTTCATAGAAGGCTCGTCAATTTGTGGGGGGGAAAAATGATTTTAAAAAATGCGATTTCGAAAAAATGGCACATAAAAAAGGGCTTATTTCGACGAGTTCTCCTACTGGTAAAAATTAATGTACTTATTTCGTTTACACCTTGTACATATATACATTTTCTGTACCCTTGTCAACAAGTGAATCCTTTTGGGTCATCTACATCAACTGAAAGTGTTTGTTTTGTACACCTACAACATCCTTTTTTGTTTGTCGCATTTGTCGGTAACCATCCGCATCTCATTGTACTATATTAGATCCATACCCCTCATTTTCCTCATCGGTATTCATCTAAACAGTTGTGAAGGCTATCTGTTTTTCTTCCTTTTTAACATAAATTTCACAGTCAGTCATTCAATTTGAATGATAACCCCCCCAAAAAACTAATGTTTTAAAATATAAATATGAAAATTTGTTTATGTTCTCAGTTATAATAAGTTACGTTTTCAGTTTTTATCAGCCTACATTATGCGCCAGTTAAATAAACTATTGTCATTAAGTTTGATTTTTTTTGTATTTTAACAGGCCATTGATTTTTTATGATTAAATGTATTCCCCCACTTGTCACAGTTACCTAAATATTTAAGCTTTGCTCCAACAAAGTTTAAGTTAATATTTGTTTACCATGATTATAAATGTAACTAGAATACACATTAGGGATAAAATTAACCTGCCCCATTATCATGCAATTACTGCTTTAATGCTCGAACTTACTAAAATGAAACAAAAATAAATTGATTGTAAGCAACAGGTTATCAGTTTTTATTGACCGCATAATACAGTCAAATACAGTGTGGTTGTGTTACAGTGCAGTCTTTGTAATTTTCGAAAAAAACAAACGACTAGTTATTTCCTCCCCTGAAAAACTCAAGGAAATGATTTTTGGACAAAACAAATTTCAGTTGTTGCCATCAAGTGGAACAATGCGTTACTGGCATCTTGCTGGTCCAATTCGTATTTACCACCATCATCCTCTGTTTCGCAGCCTTCGCCACCGCATCCGTAAGAAACATCCAAGCACTTATTTCCGGTAATTAATTTTGTTTCAGATGAAGACTTACGATGGCACCTTTATAAATTTATTGCTTTACTTATTGCTGGCCTGTCTTGAATTATTCGTTTACTGTTGGTTGGGCAACGAGTTAACTGAACACGTGAGTTCATTAATTTTTGCGCATTCAGTACCGGTTATTAACATTAGGGAAAGAAAATATCGCAAGCGGTGTTCGATGGCGATTGGATCAAGTGCGATATCAAACTGAAGAAGGCATTGCGTTTGGTGATGATGCAAAGTGACAGACCCATCGTTCTGAGGGGAGGAACGGTTTTCAATATGTCAATGTACAATTTCTTTAGAGTGAGATTAAAGTACACAATTGGCGCGAATTAAGTCTCTTATTTTAGGTAATCAGGGAGTCGATTTCTTACTTCATGGTTTTGAGGCAATTAAGTGCCAAGGATTTAGTATAAATGATTGTGAAACAAAACGCAAATAAATCTATTATTGATGTACTTCTTTCATCTCTACACAACTCAACTATCAAATCCAAATTCATTAAAATGAATTTTAATTCCAGCATGATGGAACAACAGCTCATACAGTTCACCAACGTTTCATAGGTCTCGCACATACCAATTTATCCGTTATGAGATTATTTTGTGTTCCCCACCAATCATAGAAAACCAACCAAAGTTATTGTGGCTTACGTGCTTGAATAAAATCACCCGGTATTATTTGTGCTACGCTAGAAGAAAAAATAAAATTAGTTTTACTACTTCATTAAAATTTATTGAGGATTACAGTATAATTTAGTCGATTCGTCCTTTGTGTGTGTTCCTGTTCGGTTGAACTCCATCTTTGAGTCGACTGTCGATTAAACTATTTCAATTCTTTGTCGTCACTTCAAGGAAATCTATGACTGTAACTGCAAATCAAACGAGTTTGAACGTTACCAACGTTCCCGTGGCTAATGTTTTGCCTCCACAACTTCCTTTGCCAGTTTTAAATCCCAAGTTTCAAATACCAGATGCGCCGAAAAAAATTATTATGGTCCCTGTTACGAAGAGGGTTTCACTTGATGAAGTTATTGAAGCGAACCACGATTTACCCAAACAAGTTGGTCATGGAATTGGATTTGATCTTGGTCGCGTTGCAGGAGCTGTTGTCGGCGGAGTGTATAGTACCTTTAGGGGTAATTTGATTAAATTCGAATTAATTTGATTTTTAAAATCTTTGTTACAGGTTTGGTCAGTGGAGTTTTTGTAGGATTTGGGGAGAATATCCGCAAGAAGTAATAGCTATATAATATTTTACTAGATACAGACAAGCACATAGAAAAATATCTGTTAGTTTTAAAGTCAATTTACCAATTAAAAGGATCTAAAATAATGAATCGTTAAATTGAATTGACTATTAATTTAAATCCGTTGTAGTAAGAGTATTGTTAAAAAACCAATTATATTTGATAATATTACTCCAGTCTAAATAACTTTAGTTGATGTAATTTGAACACTTCTTTTTAATGCTTCTTGAAATGCAACTTACTGTTAGCTCATAGGGACATTTTGTTTTTTTTTCCTAGTATCTTTCGACCTTTATGACCCTAGTCGGGTCTTGGCCAACTCCATCACGGATCGTCATACCCTTCCATTTTTTTGCGGTTTCTCCTTAGTTCTTGACTTTTAGCTCCCCGTATTTTTATTCCTTTCGCGGCCTTTCTCACATCCCTGTAACTCACCTTCTCACTTTCCAGCATTGTTCTTATTTCTGTGTTGCTTAGGTGCTTTCTTTTCTTCCTTCTCAGTAGCTTGTTATGTGCCATCTCGTAGTCCTGAGTAACGTATCTTGTTTTTCTTTGTTGACGCTTTAGGAAAGCTTCTTTTCTACTTATACTCAGCTTGCATTGCTCAGCACTAACAACCCTGAATTTGGCATATTTCAATTTCACTCAGGACTTTTTCAGAGTTTTTCCCCACTCCATTTAAGTTCCATTTTCTATTAACAATTTTTCTGTGTTGTATTTTATTGTTTTGGCCACTCGTATTATTGGAGGATAGTAGGTTCTTCTTTTTATGTTAATTTTCAATAATAGTTGGATTGATTTGTGTGCCGTATCTCCAACGCTTCTTTCATAAGTTATGGATGTCTATATATCCTTGGTATTATTAAACGGTCGATTTGGGTTTTAGTTCTTCAATCGTTTGAGTTCCCTATCTACTTACGATAACTAGTATATCTGTTCTTTGGTGTTTATCAATTACCCGCTGTAATGTGCAACAAAATTTATCTTTCTTTCCAATGTAATTTTTGCTCCACTACTTTTCCATACATTGTTTCCATCAAAACTATTATGATACAGAAGTGTCATTCATGCATATCCCTCTTTTTGTGTTTTTATTGTTGCCTTTACTTATTCTAATAGCAGACTACTACATTTGCTTGTTTCATCTCCCTGTCTTTTGTGCCGAAATTTGGGCGTTATCCTGTCACGCTTTGTTGGAAAAATTGATTGTTTTAATTTTTTGCGTGGTTCAAACCTGAACCTAAACTTCGGTATAATGGTAAACTTTCAATTAAGGTGAATAATGGAAGATGTTAGTGGAAGATGTACGGCAAAGGTCGTCTTGTGAAAATTACGCTCAAGGGAGAGCAAAATAAGTATCGACCAATGACTACACCTATTAAAGACGATTGTCATGGGAAAAATTGTCCAAGACAAGAAGTTACGCAAAAACATAACAAGAAGAAATAAGAGGGGCCCCTAACACACGGGGAAGAAGAAATCATTTTTCGAGTGTGTTATACTATCTACAAGGAGGAAAACCGTAGAAAAGATTTCAAATTTTCCTTAAGAAGCAAATTCTTAGCAAACGATTACAAAATCAATTTTAGTTGTATTGCTTAATGCCATAAAATTTTGCAGATAAAAGGCAATTTGAAATTTTCCATTGTTTCATTTGCTAATTACTAAGCTTATTAGTTATAATTGGGAACACAATAAATAGTTGAGCGTCTCATTTTCTATACTCAGATCCGAAATTTTTGATCGCGTCAACATGAAGATACTGCTCCTTACCGTCTTATGTAAGTTTTTCTTTAGTTTATACCTTTACTACCTGTTTTTTTATTTATAGTCTTCTACTTCTGTAGCGTGGAGAGTGCGCCTCAACCTGCAAAAGCTGTGGAGGCGGTGCAGAGAAGCGAAGTACAGCACTTTCGGCGATCCTTAAAGAGTCGGGCCTCATCATCATCTAGTTTCCTAGAATTATTCGGAAAACTGGGTGGGGTTGCAATTGGAGGGGGAATCGGAGTGTCCATCGGCTTCGTGATTGGCGGTAAATTTCATCGAAAGTAACGATTTAAGTTCTTAACCATTTTGTTACAGGTTACCTTGGCTCGCTTCTTGATGGGAAAAGGAATCCACAGTAATCAATAAATTGTTAGGATGGTTTCAAAACCATGTTTGAAATAAAAACTATATAGTGATCGTTGTTTTTTTGTTCCTTGGCCTTTGAAAATAAAGCTAATAAATTATTAGGGCAATTGGTAATAGTTGATAGCGGCATTTAGCGACCAAGGCACTGACTGGCTGATTAATTAACTGTTCTGTGAGTTTCGACATGAGAGCACCATATCAAATTCATCCATAAACCAGTTTTCTCTTTTTGCTCAGTAAATCCTTGATTCTTGGACAATTTTAACTTGTTTCTGATTGGAGCTCCCACGGAAACCCTCAAAAGAGGCATCCAAGAATGGATAAATACAAGGCGAAGGAAAAGGAGAAGAAGAAGATAGAAAGCACATAGAAGAAGGCAGGAGTGGAAAATACAAGGTAAGGATCATTTCATGAAAATTGCCAGCAAACAGAACTGCTAGGATATCGGTGATTGTACCTTCGAAGGGATGTGTGCAATAATGGCAGTCACCTTCCCAGATAACAGGAAATACATTTAGAAAAGACAAAACTATCCTAATAACAAGGAAGAAGAAATAAGTATAGTTTTGATTTCGTGACGATAAAACGAAAAGAAGTTTTTAATATTTGTGGAAAAGAAAAACTTTGTAGGTCGTTTCATTAATTAATCATACTATGATAAAATCCATTTGATGGCGAATATATTAAAAACGTCATTGTTTCATTTCATAATTACTAGACTAGTTAAGCACAATAAATAGTTAATACACCAAAAAGACTAGTGCCAACCAATGGCTGCGCCTCCTAAATGATAATTGCTCTGAAAAAAATGTTCAGAACAGCGAGTAAACGCAGAAACTTTAGAAAAAATAAGAATAACCCGTAACACACGAGGAGAAAGTCATTTTTCAGAATCTGCTGTAGAATTAAAATAAAAAAATTAAAATTTTTATTTAATAGAAAAGGTCTTAGGAAATGATTACGGCATTCGCTTTGATTGTATTGTTTAATGTTTGTCATAAAAATGTTGAGTTATGTTGCAGATAAAACTTAATTGGAAATTTTTGATTGTTTCATTCCCTGATTTTAATTGGTTCTAATTGGGAACACTATAAATTGTCTTCATTCAGACTCGATACTTTTAGTTGCTTGAACATGAAGATACTGCTCCTATCAGTCTTATGTAAGTTTTCTTTTGTTTACTCCTTTACTACCTGTTCTTTGTAGTTTTGTACTTTTGCAGCGTAGAGAGTGAGCCTCAATCCGCGGTAGCTGTGCCGAGTACGGCACAACCTCCAAGTGGTGTGGTGAACAAGAGAAGCGATTTGCTGCATTTTCAGCGGAGTCTTACTTTGGAGAGACAAACTAGTTACCTAGAAATTTTCTTGAGCGTAGGGGGGGCGATAGTTGGAGCGGGGATCGGAGTGGTAGTGGGCTATATGATTGGCGGTAATTTTCATCCAAAGCACTGATTTCAGTTTTTATCAATTTTATTGTAGATGTCATTGTCCGTTGGATTCAAAGCAAGTGGCCCACCACATAAAATAATTGGCAGTATCAGTTGTTGGGATAGTTCTCAAACCATGTTTTCAATAAAAACTATAAAGTCATCGTTATTTTTATGTTCCTTGACCTTGTACCGTTGAAAATAAAACCAATGATTTATTAGGGCAATTGATAATTGTTGATGGCGGCATTCTGCCGCCATGGTATTGACTGGCTGATTAATTAACTCTTCTGTGGGTTTTCACATGACAGCACTACATCAATTCATCCCTAAACCAGTTTTCTCTTTTTGTTCAGTAAATCTTTGATTTTTGGAAATTTTCAACTTGTTTCTGATTGGAGCTCCAATGGAAGTTCCCGAAAGAGGCATCCAAGAATGGCGAAGAAAAATGAGAAGAAAATGATAGAAAGCACATAGAAGAAAACAGGAGTGAAAAATACAGGGTAAAGATCATTTCATGAAAATTGCCAGCAAACAGAACAAGGATACTAGGAATTCGGTGGCTGTACCTTCGAAAGGATGTGTGCTATAATAGCAGTCACCGTCCCGATAACAGGACATACATTTAGAAATGACAAAACTATCCCAACCACCAGGAAGAAGTGAGTATACTCTGGATTTTGTGACGATAAATCGAAAAGAAGTTTTTAATATTTATGGAAAAGAAAAACTTTGTAGATCGTTTCATTAATTAATAATACTGTGATCAAATCCATTTGACGGCGAATGTATTAAAAACGTCATTGTTTCATTTTATAGACTAGTTAAGCACAATAAATAGTTAATACTCCAAAAAGGACTAGTGTCAACCAATGGCTGCGCCTCCTAAATGATAATTGCCCTGAAAAAAATTTCAGAACAGCGAGTGGACTCAAAAACTTTAGAAAAAACAAGAATAGCCCGTAACACACGAGGAAGAAGTCATTTTTCCGAATCTGCTATACTATTTACAAAGAGGAAAATCCTAGAACAAATTTAAAATTTTTATTCAAAAGAAAAGATCTTAGGAAATGATTACGGCATTCACTTTGATTGTATCGTTTCTTGTTTGTCATAAAATTGTTGCGTTATGTTGCAGATAAAACTTAATTGGAAGTTTTCCATTGTTTCATTCCCCGATTATTAAGCTCATTGGTTCTAATCAGGAACACAATAAATTGTCTTCATTCAGACTCGATACTTTCGGTTGCTTCAACATGAAGGTACTGCTCCTTTCAGTCTTATGTAAGTTTTTTCTAATTTACCCCTTTACTACCTGTTCTTTGTAGTCTTGTACTTTTGCAGCGTGGAGAGTGAGCCTCAATCCGCGGTAGCTGTGAAGAGTACGGCGCAACCTCCAAGTGGTGTGGTGAACAAGAGAAGCGATTTTTTGCATTCTCGGCGGAGTTTAAGTTTGGGGGGAGAAACTAGTAACCTAGAAATTTTCGCAAAAATAGGGGGTGCGATAGTTGGAGGGGGGCTCGGAGCGGTAATGGGCTATATGATTGGCGGTAATTTTCATCCAAAGCACTAATTTTAGATTTTATCAATTTTATTGTAGATCTCATTTTCCATTGGATTCAAAATGGGAATCCCCCCACATAAAATAATTGGCAGTATCAGTTGTTGGGATAGTTCTCAAACCATGTTTTCAATAAGAACTATAAAGTAATCGTTATTTTTATGTTCTTTGACCTTGTACCGTTGAAAATAAAACCAATGATTTATTAGGGCAATTGATAATTGTTGATGGCGGCATTCTGCCGCCATGGTATTGACTGGCTGATTAATTAACTCTTCTGTGGGTTTTCACATGACAGCACCACATCAATTCATCCCTAAACCAGTTTTCTCTTTTTGCTCAGTAAATCTTTGATTTTTGGAAATTTTCAACTTGTTTCTGATTGGAGCACCAATGGAAGTTCCCGAAAGAGGCATCCAAGAATGGCGAAGAAAAATGAGAAGAAAATGATAGAAAGCACATAGAAGAAGCCAGGAATGAAAAATACAAGGTAAAGATCATTTCATGAAAATTGCCAGCCAACAGAACAAGGATACTAGGAATTCGGTGGCTGTACCTTCGAAAGGATGTGTGCTGTAATAGCAGTCACCGTCCCAGATAACAAGAAATACATTTAGAAAAGACAAAACTATCCCAACCACAAGGAAGAGGAAGTGAGTATACTTTGGATTTGGTGAGGATAAAACGAAAAGAAGTTTTTAATATTCATGGAAAAGAAAAGCTTTGTAGATCGTTTCATTAATAAATAATACTATGATAAAATCCATTTGTTGGCGAATATATTAAAAACGTCATTGTTTCATTTCATAATTACTAGACTAGTTAAGCGCAATAAATAGTTAATACACCAAAAAAGACTAGTGTCAACCAATGGCTGCGCCTCCTAAATGATAATTGCCCTGAAAAAAAATTTCAGAACAGCGAGTGAACGCAAAAACTTTAGAAATAACAAGAATAGCCCGTAATACACGAGGAAGAAGTCATTTTTCCGAATCTGCTATACTATCTACAAAGAGGAAAATCCTAGAACAAATTTAAAATTTTTATTTAAAAGAAAAGATCTTAGGAAATGATTACGGCATTCACTTTGATTGTATTGTTTAATGTTCGTCATAAAAATGTTGAGTTATGTTGCAGATGAAACTTAATTGGAAATTTTTCATTGCTTCATTCCCTGATTTTAATTGGTTCTAATTCAAACTCGATACTTTCAGTTGCTTCAACATGAAGATACTGCTCTTTTCAGTCTTATGTAAGTTTTTTGTTAGTTTACGCCTTTAATACCTGTTCTTTATAGTCTTGTACTTTTGCAGCGCGGAGAGTGAGCCTCAATCCGCGGTAGCTGTGCAGAGTACGGCGCAACCTCCAAGTGGTGTGGTGAACAAGAGAAGCGATTTGCTGCATTTTCAGCGGAGTCTTACTTTGGAGAGACAAACTAATTACCTAGAAATTTGCTCGAGAGTAGGGGGGGGTGATAGTTGGAGCGGCGATCGGAGCGATAGTGGGCTATATGGCTGCCGGTAATTTTCATCCAAAGCACTGATTTTAGTTTTTATCAATTTTATTGTAGTTCTCATTGTCAATTGGGTTCAACACAGGAACCCCCCCACATAAAATAATTGGTAGTGTGAGTTGTTGAGATCGTTCTACGACCATGCTTTCAATAAAAACTGTAAACTGGTCATTGTTTTGATGTTCACTGACCTTGTACCTTTGAAAATTATGCCATTGATTTAATGGGGTCAGCATTTTTTATTAATTAGTAATTGTTAATTGGCTGGCTGATTAATTAACTGCTTTCTGCCTTTTGCTTTCGCCTATAACCCATTTTTTCTTTTTGCTCAATAAACCCTTCATTAGCAACAAAGTTTAAGTTATGTGTCGATGTTTCTGATTGGAGCTACTAATCCGTCTCATTTCCTCTTCTTGAATGTGGTTGATTTGGAGTGTCTTTTTAAAAAACTCTTGTCGTCTGAAAATGTTTCGAAAATCTGTTTCTTTTGTCTCGTCCGTTTTTGTTCCTTTTTATTGCTGGGGATGGAATCACATGCCTTGTTGAGTTAGAGAAACCTGTTTGCACTGACACTTTCAGGTGTTGTCTGTTTTTGGTTTCATTATTTTTCTATGAAGTATCAGTTTTAGAGATAGAAGTTGTTCTCAATTTAAAGCTTTGATGTAAGATATTCTTTAAAAAAATTCGTTACTAAACCCAGATCAATCCTAAATGACACGGAATCGCATATATCTCTGGGGTAGAAAAGGTAAGGAAAAGGCGAAGATATCGGGATACCGATGGATAGGCCTCGGAAACGATAGACCCAATCACAAAAATCGGTGATTGGAAAGATAACAAAGGCCAATGAAGAAGAAGTCTATTAGAAGTCTATTTAGATTTATTAGATTTAGATCAACAAAGTTGAGAGATGGTAAAAGAAACGTTTTGTTACTTAACGGGGCCAACATAAAAATTAATTTGATAGTATTGGTAGTTAATGAGTTCAATAAAAATATTCCGTCAAAGTAACGCAATACATCGATTGTTTTATTTCAGGCTTGTTATTTATTATTAGGGACACATTAAATACTTCTCAAAAAACACAAATTCGTCTACAGGATGTCTAGAGTATCTCTTCGCCAGATATTAAGATATCTATAGGATATCTAGTACCGACAGCGATATACTTTAGCCATCCAATATACATCCATTTGTCACAAACTCGGACATCCAGGGTATATCTCGGTCGGACTTCTATTAGATATACATTTTGTCTATGCAGAAGATATCCGTATTTGCAGTTATTCGTTATCTTATATACATGTTTTGTATATATATATTAGATATTTTTTTTTTTGTACGGTGGATATTCATTAAAATGTTTAATCATTATGTTAAGGATTTCTAGGATTTGTTTTTTGTTTTATTTTAACAAAAATTAAATAATTTTTCAAATTAATTAATTTTATTTGTTTCAATAATAATAATCTTATATACACATTTTACATATTATACAAATTAATATTTAGACAATCTCATAATATTTTACTAATTTTCTGTTTTTTCTGTTTATTTAACAACAAAATTCGGATAATTACCCTTGCTTCTTTTCCTCTCAGTTGTATTGTTTCATAATACATCGTTCATTAGTCGAGGCATAGTTCTTCTAATGAAATCACCGAGATCATTTCCCACAATTCTTGATATTTCAATTTTCTGAAAATAAAAATATATTTTAGTTCTTAATATACAAATGCTTTGATGAAGTTTTTTTTTTGTTTTTGTGATGACATTGTAGAACATTTCATCATTCGATAAAACTATGATGAAATTCATTTAATAATAAGCTTGTTAAGCTTATAATTGGGACCACAACAAATAGTTGACACAAACAAAATTTTCCATTCCCCCAAAATGAAGCTGTTGCTGGTTACAATCTTATGTAAGTTCTTTTGAAGTAAATCTGTCAAATTTCATTTTTGTGTAGTCTTGTACTTTTGCAGCCTGAAGAGTTCTTCGCCATCAGAAGAAAATGCGCAAGACGAATTTAACACGCGTAGATGGAAGAACATCATTGTTCCGTAGTTATCGCAAAAGTATCGGGGGCAATGATTGGAATTGCGTTGGGAGGATTCATTGGTAAGTTAGTCGACGGTAATTTACATCGAAGAATTGGTAGTATGTTAGTTTTTAATAGGTTCTATTGCCCAAAAGACTCATGGCTTGGGGGAAGGAGTGTTTGTTCTTCCTAAAACCGTGTAACTTATGATCTGTATCTTAATTAACAATGTATTGTTGAAAATAAACTGAATTAACTGATAAGGTTTGCATCTCTAATTACTCCACTTTCTAAAACAAATTTGAGCAATTCTTTATTATATAATTGCATGCCAAATTAATCCAGGATTAAAGCTGGGAAAATTGACATAAAAAAAGATAGTAAAAGAAGAAGAAGAAGAAGAAGGAAGAAGCTAAAGCCACGTGACTAGATCCATCAACGGTTGAAGGCAGTGCGGTAGAAGAATAGTTGGAAAAAGGAAAGAGATACTTTATATTCAATTTGAAACAATAACCCATTGTTTTACTTTAAGAGACTAATCTATAAAGTTGATAAAGTTGGAGACAAAAGGTAATTTGGGAAATTTTCATTACTGAGTTCACTAATTGCTCATTATTAATAATTGCGAACTCAATAAATAGTCAATCGCCCCATTATCACTAATCAGACGAAATTACCGATTGCCTTGCCATGAAGATCTTACTTCTTACTGTCTTAGGTAAGTTTTTTCAAGTTTAAATTCTTATTGCCCGTTTTCGTGTAGTTTTGTATATTTGCAGCGCGCAGAGTGCAGCTAAAAATGCCAACAGTGAGTTGGATGAAGATTTGGAGAATGAGAATAGTGTGGGCTCTGTTCGACGTGGCATTTTCCCAGCGGATCAAGGTACCTTCCAAATTTTAGGAAAATATCTGGGGGCAGCAATTGGAGGTGCAATCGCAGCATTCATCGGTTACAACATTGGAGGTAATTTTCGTCTGAAAAGTTTATTAGTTCTTAACGATTTTGTTTCAGGATTCATTGGCAGGGCACTCTTTAACTGGATCGGGGATGGCTTCATATATAAAATTATTGATTTTATCAAGAAAATTTTCGGAACTGTCTAAAACAATCATTTGTTTTGTCTTAATTAACATTGTATTATTTAAAATAAAACAATTGCTCTGAACGGATCTGTCTGCTTGAATTTCATCATTCAAATATCTCATGAAACGTTTCTGGTACAGTCAAATTTACCTCTGGAATTCCTATGACCCATTTTTCTTCTGTTCTCGTGTTGGTGCTAAATTGGTCGTCGTCCTGCGCAATGGGAACTTGATCGTCAGCAAATTCTAGATTGCATAGATGGACGTTTCTGATCGGAGTTTCCACACTTACGCATTTGCCGTTTCATTGCTTTAGTGTCTCCTCCAAGAAACTCTTACACAATTGCAATTTGGTTGTTGGAAAAGTTTTAGAAATGTCGCTGCTGGTTTATCCCCTTAATACTTAATAATATGTTCTGTGGATTGTCTCCAATTTACTTTCTTCCATTCTTTGTCTCAAAAGGATTATTTTTTGAATTAGTATAAAACCTACATTCACCGTTTTTGTTTTAACCATTTCTTGTTCGATTAGTTGTAGAAGATACTTCCTACTGTAAAGTCCTTACCAAAGCTACCCTTAATATTTTGATCTACAGATTCAGGAAGGAACTTTCGTATTAAAGTTTATATTTGGTCGACGATATTCCTCGGGGTCTCTGGGCATTCCCTTCGCTTTCCGGTTCTTCTGGCAATGTGACTAAAGTAATTAGGGTACATACGATTTATCGTCCATAACAGTTTGCACTGGATATTGAGTTCTTTCAAAATCGAGGCATTAATGCTACGTTTGGTTCATGAGAGACGAAGAGCCCGTTGATACACCCAGATTTCAAAAGTTTCTATCTTTTCCTGCCCAAGTTTCGAAGGCGTATATAGCGATTGGAAATATGAGTGAAACTTCTAGTCTGAAGGTGTTGCTTTTAGTTATGGTTTTGTCTTTCCATATCTTGCTCAATCTGGTTGTCGCCGTTCGTGCCATTGCCAATCTTTACTATATCTCACCTGTGTTTGTGATTGTCGAATCTAGAGAGACAAATCTATCTACCACATCAAATCCAGCCACTTGTCTAAGATACGGAAGATTATTATTGTAGTTTCAGCAGTATTAATCGAAAGCCATACTAATCGTTTAATCTAGTAAGTTGTTCCATAAGTCCCTATCTTGTTTTCAGTTACAGTTGTGGTGAGGTTATCAGCTACATATCGCAGGTTGTTTTTTTTCTTTCCTCTCGCTATGATGCCGCCATTTCATCCATCTTGCTCTCTCCATGGCATATTTAGAGTATATAATTGAGGTGGCATTATGCATTCTTGTTAGGTGCCTTTGTTTGTTTTAAATTCGCTTGAATGTATTCCATGCACTCTAACAGTGGCTATGTTATGGTTGTATAGGTTTTTCACCACTTTTATGGGATAACTGGATGGCCCCATGTCTGTCAGCATACTATATAATGAGTGATAGTTTACCGAATCGAATGCTTCAGCTTATTCTTCAAAACAAAGTAATATGGGTAAGTTGAATTCCAAAGTTTTCAAAATTTGACTAGTTGGCATAAGTATGTTGCGGGTGCTATTCTCTGCTATCTAGGGTAATAGGAAGTTTCTTCAGTCGCTCGTTGATAATATGGAGTAAAATTTGACTAGCGTGAAATATCAAAGCTATTGCTCTGTAGTTGCTGTAGTCAATGTGGGTTCCCTTCTTATAAATTGGTACGAAGATTGATTTACACCATTTGTCCTGTTTTACAAATTGTGTTGCACAAATCTGTTGGCTTGTCGACATCAATATTTGCGCCATTGATTTCGTCTGCTCCGAACGATTTCCTGTTCGTTACATGCTTTATAGCTTTTTCTACTTCAGGTTTAAAAATGTTTGGCTCCTTTTCTACGTTATCATTTTGGCTGTCATCTTTTAAGAGCTTGGAGCAGTAAATTTTTCTAACATCTACAATACCCTCCGGGTAGGTCCTAACAGTGTGCTTTACTTTTTTGAATAATTTGTGGCTTACAGGCCGTTTGGACGTTGATCTAATTTCTAACAAACGCTTTTGATGTGATTTTTTTTTGTGTACAGTGAGTGTACGGATTGTTTAACTGCTTTATCCGTTGTTTGCTATCTGAATGCTTAGTTATTTCAGATGTTATCTGTTCCTTCTCTGCAAGTAGTTCAAGCGTCTTCTCCATTATGCAGTGTTTCTACTTTTTTGTATGATGTTTTGGGTTTTTATTTAGCGCTGTCTCTATCAAATCTCATCCAATCTCAGCATCCTTTGTCGGTTGTGGTTTTTGTGAGCTTTGCAGTTTATGTGACAGTTGTGTCTGATCACATGTGCCGAAGCATTTGTTGGAATTTTCTTGCAGTGTGTAGCTTTAGTATAAATTCCATTTTTATTAATATGTGAGTCTGATCCACTTTGTGTCGTTCTGACTAGCAAATTCCAGAAATGTTTCTCTTTTGTCGTTGCTGACTTCCAATCAATAATATGGTCCTACAATATTTCTAATATAATAGGCGGGTAGGTTGCTTTCCAATTTCGCATTGAAAGTTCCAATGACTAAGATAGGTTGGTTTTGCGGATGGTTTTAAATTTCGTGGGCACATACACTTCAATTATATGTAAGTTGTGTAGCCTTGCTTCAAAGGTTATTCTAATGACTTCATCACTGATTGAATCGTAACTAACTACGTATTTGGAAATTTCATTGTTCACCATAAATTCAATTCCATGACAAACTGTATTTTCTCCTCCTGAAATGCATGGAATATGGTCGTTTGTTTTAAAATGTCCAGGACCCTTCCAGTGTGTCCTTGACACTCCCCATATGTCTCCGTTCTGCCTGATTAATTCTTTCTCTAATAAGTGTAACTTTCCTGATGGAAAAAGTCCCTGAGATTCCACGTACCAAGGTTTCCTGTCACTCTAATTTGAAGTTTTTGTCAGTTACGCTACATTTCCATAAATTGTTCTCAACAATGTCATTATGGTAATTCTTTTTCATGAACAGCAACTCTGATAGTGTTCCAGAAATTAGGTACACTTATGCTGGATGAATATGAGGTAGAAGATGAAAGTGGAATCGGAAGCCAGAATCCGGAGTCCTATGGCTAAAACTACGAACGGATAAAGGCCATGTCTGAAGACAACAACAAGATTGAAGTTTAAAAGAAGAAGAAGAAGAAGAAGAAGAAGAAGATTTTTTATTGATGAAGAGACAAAATAGCTGCATAGTGTCACCATTGTCCTGAAGGTAAAAATTAATGAGTGTAATAAAAATGTTGAGCAAAGTCGCCGATAATAGGCAATTTGGAATTTGCATTGTTTCATTTCACAATGTCTCATTAGTTATAATTGGTAACACAATAAATAGTTAACCACCACATTGTGTTTAATCAGACACGAAATTGGAGTGCCTTATCATGAAGATCTTTCTTCTCGCCGTTTTGTGTAAGTTTTTCTCAAATTGCCTTTACTACTAGTTTTTTTTTGTAGTCTTGTACATTTGCAGTGCTGAGAGTAAGAGCCATTCAAACAAATCTACCAATGCATCTCGATCAAGCAAATCTCTAGAAAGCGAAATCGACGATTTGTCCGTGCCGTCATACCTGCTAAATAGGAAGAAATTGAGGTCGGCTAGTAAAATCGAAATTGCTGGAGATGTAATAGGGGTAGTAGTTGGCGGCGAAATCGGAGGATTTGTCGGATTGAACATTGGCGGTAATGTTAATCGAAATATTGACTCGTTCCTGACGATTTTGTTGCAGGTTTTATTGCCCAGAAAATTTATGACTGGATCGGCGATGGTTTCTTGAGTCCACTGATGAAATCTTTGAAGAATGTTGCTTAAAACAATGTTGTTAATAAAAACTTTTAGTTAATTGTTCTTATTTTAATTGACATTGTGCATCTAAAAATAAAATTAACGATATGATAGTGTCTACATTCTTGAACTTCCATACAATTTTGGCTAGATTTAGGCCAAGCAACACTACTCGACCACTTTCTTGTGCTCGACCGTTTTTACCCATATTCACGACCGTTTTTCACCTATTTCGCTGAATTTTATGGAAAAACGAAAATGAACGTTTTGTTGCTGTGCACGTCTAGTTTCCAATTCTGTTTTTATAACTTAAATCGGACAACTACAGGAGCATCTAGCCCTCCGCGAAAATATCGCAGAAAAAAATTGAAATGGTGATTGTGCAATAACCGTTAGTCCGACAGAATCGGAGTTTTGCACACATAAAGTACATATAAATAGCTATCTGTGTGCAGTTTCAGTTCTTAAAATTAAAAAATGACGGAATTGTGAGTTTTTTAAGAAAACACTGAATTTTCCGGGTTTTCCGGGTTTTCTTCGGTTCTAATTATTCGATCGGGACATTCAACCTCGCATTCTCTTTGTAATTTAATTCTCTACATTCGCCTATTGACAACATTAAGATTGCTTTATTAGTTTCAATTTTACAAGCAAAGAACTAAAAAAAAGGCGATTTTTTCTTGTAAATTGTTTTTAAAAGATTAAAAATTATGGTGCTTGAGTGGGAAATTATGCAGAATTCATCTGCTAACTGTCCTTTATGTAATCGCACAGTCGGTTTCCGGGTAGTATTTATGTTAGGAAAAAATGCTTTATTGCTTGGCCTAGTTCGGCTACAACGTGAAAATTGGCATTTTGGGTTGGAGCTTAAATTAGAAAATATTAAGAACTAAAAGAACATTTTTGGTATTTGGGCAAATCAACGCCAATCTTATCACACCATTGTTTTTATTTTTAATAATACAATATTAATTAAAATAACTAGCAATAAGTTATCTATAATATTGTTTTAGAGGAAGTTAAGCAGCTTCTTCAAAGCGTCGAGTATTTTAGTAAAGAAAGCATCTCCGATGAGCTCGTAAAGCTTTCTGCCAATAAATCCTGCAACAAAATCGTTAACTTGTAACTAATTCCTTCTTAAATTTTACCTCCGATTCTTAAACCGATGTATCCGGCTATTGCAGCTCCAACTGCTGACCCCACTATATACCCGTATAATACAAATTTAGGTGTAACTCCAGGTTCGAAACCGGACCGAGCAAGAGCCGAATATACTTTATGCTCATCACTTTCTGCTTCGTTTGACTGTTCAAGCTCATTCTCCGCAGCGCAACAGTACAAGACTACAAAGAAACTGTAAGTAAAGAGAGTAATTTGAGAAAACTTACATAAAACAGTTAGGAGCAATATCTTCATTTTGAGGAAATCGAATTTCGTGTGTGAGTGAAGATTAAATGGTGATTAACTATTTATGGTGTTACCAATTATAAATTATGAGCTCATTAATTAGCGAATGGCACAATTGAAATTTTATTTAACTTTTATCTGCAAATTTACTCAATACTTTTATAACTTAAATTAGGCAATACCATCAAAACGGATTTCGTAATCGTTTTCTTCTTGAAGGAACATTTGAAATTTGCTTTAAGGGTTTCCTCTTCTTCTTTCTCGTGTGTTAGAGATAATCCTTTCTCTCAATATATTTATGAGTCCAATTGGACAATTTTTTCTATGGCGATCATCGTTTCGGTTTCGGCTTTGCTGGTTTTAGCTAAATTTTCACAAGACGATATTTCCCGAACATCTTTCACTTCTTTAGCTTTATTTTCTTCTGCTGTAATCCTTGCTAGGCCTTAGCTACTATTTTTAAGTTGCTTTTAACAAATGTGGTTCGGAGAGACTTAGTTCGTTTTCAGAAAACCGAGCCCAAGATCAACGAAATGGAAAAAAAAAGAAATAATTCAAAGGAAATAAAAGCAGCAAAAAACGCTAAAACATGGCTTATTTTGAATATTGAAATGAGTACCAAATAGCGAGGAAGACAAGCAAAATAATATGCAGAGCAGTTTTGGCTCGAGTTGAAATTAACAGAGGATACATGAAGAGATTAAGATTAAGATTAAGAGACTAAGGATAGGCTACAGATGCTCAAAGAATTTTCAAACCACATAATGCTTGTCACTTCAACCACAATAAAGTGGTTACGAGCAATACTTTCATGGTAAGGTAATCGAAAATTCCGTTTCAACAATACAACAATACAAATTTCAAATTTCTTTCTGTCTTCAATTTTATTGAACAATTTTTATCTTAATCATTAACTGTGCCGTGTTTCACGTGCTGCGCACGCACCTCTGATATTAAGAATACAATTTACACTGCTCAGGATAGAAATACCTTTTATGCGGGAAAATAACCAATAGTTTCTAAGTTGCGTCACTCAGTTGGTCGTGGTTTAAAGTTACCATCGAATGCTAATTTATTACCCCCATAAAGTATTACAATAAAATTGTTCTGTTAAACAAAATTAAATGGTACTTTAGCCCTTTCAAACTGTCTTTTATAACTATTAGGGTAGGTGTCTCAGGATGTCGTTGTCTTTGGTTGCGTAGGTCGACCTTTAGGGTGGTTGTTTGGCTAAACTAACGCACGCCTGTTTTACTCAAGCTCGGACATAGCTGCCATATTCCAGGGCAATGCTGAAAAGGATTGAAGAGATGGCATTTTCCTGCTTGGGCTTGGGCTACAAATCTTTCGGAGAATTTTTGGGCAATATTGTCCATGTACCATTATCCATTTATGCATATTTGTGTTAACCGAAGTAGCTTTTCTGGGAAGCCCAGTTTTTCTATTGCTTTTCAAAGTTCTACCCTTAATACACTGTCGTAGGCTTGTTTTGAAGTTAACAAATAGTTGGTGAAGTTCTTCGCTAATTTGAAAAGCACATCTCCATTATTTGTTTTATTGTAAAAATTTGATCGACCGTGGAACGTCTTAGCAATATGCATTTGCCATGCGTTTACTACTTCTTTTTGGGCAGTATTTTTAGAAAATTTGCAACTCATGGTTGGTAGTTTTTTTGTCTTCCGGTATTGGAAAAGAAGCTTATTTATAATTTTTTAATTTTTGCTAGTTGGTGTTCTCTTTCCTTCTCTCTTATTGTTTTTCTATCTACCATTCTCAATCTGTTGAATTTTTTTATTATTTCTGTTAAATTTGGTTCTATTCTTATCCTGGCTCAGAGTTGGTATTTTCTAACTATCCTTCTATTGTACTGTCCATCACCATTTTAATACATTCATTACCATCGTTTTGTAAGTTTACTGTAGGTATCCTGTCACACAGTTTCTCTTCTTATCAACCTTAACTTTTTCATTTTGGTCTTTTGATCAAACATTTTATGTACAAGAACGAGCAGTTAGACGGTAGTTTGGAAGACACTGTTAGTGAGACAGAGTTTAGTCCCGAAAACGTGTTTGGAGTTTTAATAGTTGCGTTCCTAAACGATAATAATTTGAAAAAGAAGAAGACTATTTTTAATTAATTCTTATTTAAATCTCTTACTTCTTAAAAATTGTATCTTAGAAGTTCAAGAATAAGAATTGAAGCAATAATGAAATTATAGGGTTAGAGAACGATATGATGGAAGAGATAGAGAAAAGGCATAATGTGGTTAGGCCATGCAGTAATATAATGGTTGACCCCACCACAAAGGAAAATGGGAGGTAGGTCTATTGGAC
Source organism: Dascillus cervinus (assembly GCA_949768715.1). Classification (NCBI taxonomy): domain Eukaryota; kingdom Metazoa; phylum Arthropoda; class Insecta; order Coleoptera; family Dascillidae; genus Dascillus; species Dascillus cervinus. The sequence continues at coordinate 6,460,595 of OX458320.1, read as the reverse complement.
TCATTGAGCCAGATGATTGGATGGATACATTGGAACCCATGAAACCGTGGTCCAATTAAATAACTCTTTCTTATCATCAGAAACAATAAAGCAATTAAGCTTATTTCTACTTTAGGTTTCATTAAAACTTTAATTACACCTATTATAAAAAACTGTACAGCTCAGCTATTCGACTCGTGTTGCTCCAAGGCTGAAGATGCATTTTCTCACAACTTTGACTATTCTCTCAGTAGCGCGTAAGGAAGTCGAAATGTTCAATCAGAGATAACTAACTAATCTTTTTAGTCTATGTGGTGTGCGAAGGTTCCCCAGTCCATCGACGAAATCTCAAGAACTTGGTGAGCAAAGCAAAGCGAAGCAGTGTCATGGCAAAACAACGAACCGTAATAAATGCCATAAAAAATAAGAACGTCGTCCAACCTGTCGTCGAACCTGTCGAAGAAAATGACGATTTCAATGGTGGGGTACGGAGGGCGATGGATGGCGTGGCTGCTGGTAAGTTTTCCACGCACTTTCCTAGGCGGAAAAAATAATATTGATATATCAGGAATTCTGGGAGGGCTCGCCGGATTCGAATTGGTGAATCGTCTCAACAACCAAAGCACGAAAAAGCGGCGAAACTTTGAGGACGATATGGGAGATAGCTTAATAAACAAATTTTTTGAGATTTAAGTGTAATAATGATTTTAAACAAAATAAAATTTGTTGACCGATCAATGGTTAATCTGGCTTTCTAGCAAACCTCCCAATACCATTTAAGCTGAATTTTTTACTTTAATTCGTTTTCTCAATTGAATAGTTAATTATTTAACATTAACACAACAACGTTTGATCTATTTAATTGCAACATTTGAGTACTGTGGCTGCTCAAAAATTAATTTTGTTGTGTGGCTTAATATTTTATTCGTAATCGGTTAGTAATGTGTCAATTTCTGACTTCTAAAAGGTTCGAAAATCAGTTATTGTTAACTTCCTCATTATCAACCCTCTTTGCAATAATTTGGATAGATGAACAGTGACAGAAGTCAAACTTGCTGTCAGAAATTGTTTCTAAATAATGGAGGTAAGGCGAATATGAACCGAATCGTTCAAATTATAAGAACGTGAAACAAAAATTAGTTACTTTTGTTCCGAAAGTGGCATCCGTCGTGCGAGGAGTGGATTTTTTGGAAACGAGTCGAAGCCAAACGAAAACGAGGAAGCAAAATTCGCACGAGCTTTTATATATTTTTTTAAAATATATTTTCACAAAATTAACAAACCAAAGGATTTGAGTTTGTGGAAGGTTATGCAATTCCACAATACTTAAATACATTAAAAATTCTTAAATAAGCCATCTTAGACACAATTCCCCTACATTGCAATTAGTTTAATTTGTTGGAATTGGGTTGTTTTCGATGGGATGCTAATTGAATAGGTAATAAATGGTGTCAATTACAAAATAAACTTGCTTTGGGTGTTTGTCGCTTTCCTTTCCGGTAAAAGAATCACAAAAACGTTCAATGGAAACTTATGCCTGCTTTACAGTTTCAGTTGGAGCTCGTTCTGAAGTAGCAAAAAGTTTGAAACACGTCATGCAGGTGGTAGGAAATGCCAGTCAATATTATAAGCAGCGCAGAATGCTTAAATCATCCTGGAAATTGTCGCTATCGATTACCAACCGAGGAAAGCCCTGGTAAGTTCCTTGATCAAAAGGTTCCAAAAGTTTCTGCAGCTGTTAAATTTGGCTTAGTATTGATGTTAGGCGCAAAGAGCGAAAAGGGCCACTGAGCGAATAAACTGCTAACAGCTAGTTCTGGCTAAACGAAACTTCCTGATAACAAGCTCAAATGGTTAGTGATAAAATATTTATCTCCAGGTCAGAAACTATTAGACCAAATTTTTGTTGATCCACTAGGTGACAATAATGGTGACCATATTGATTATCAGAACGACTCGGCATATTGATTTTGTATTTAATAGTTGTTGAGTCATTTGATGTGTCAATTGTTATAATTCTAATATTTTTAGTTTGAATGAATTCAGTGCGTTAATAGTATATTATTATAAAAGTTTTATAAGACGATCTATTGTCGCACGAATAAGTTTGGGGCACGACGAGCGAAGCGAGGAGTGCTCCAATGTCATGAGTGCGACAATACGTCTTATAAACGCGTGTAATATACTATTTTTTCTACTTTGGCGCTCTCAGTTTCATGAAAATTTGAAAATTGTGCTTTCTAAATATTCTAGAGATTTTTAGGATTAGGTACTGCTTGGGTTGGTAATTTGTCATGTGTCATATGTCAACTAAAACTTCGAATTTAAAATCTCGAGTTTGATATTTTTGTGAAGAAGTCATGGAAGAATTAAGCTGCACACTTGGCTTGACCTTGACAGGAGCTCGGTAGAGATGCCCGACGCCGGCCAGCGTGCTATTACAGCAATACCAACGTAATTATTATCAAAAAAAACACCAAAAAGCCGTTTCACAAAAAGTTCCTTTGTGACACTACTTTTAGTTTCACAAAAACTCATTTATGATACCAAAGTAGAAAAACCAATTTAATGTTTTTGCATTTCCAAAACCACTTTTATTGGATGAATCTGTGCATGTGGGTTTCATTCGGTTTGAAAATTACTTTTTTGACTCACAAAGATTGAACACTTAAACACAGGGTAATTATCGCCGAAGTCTCAAAAAAAGATCTTCGAATGCTGTAAACTTCATTTTCATTTTGCGGTAATCTAATCTTGACAAACAAATATAAAAAATGTCTGAGGGGAAGCCTGAATTAAGGCGTAAATTAATAACGACTTTTGATAAAGTCCTCAGGATTGAAGAGCCTTAACTAGTGAACAATGAAGTCTCGTTCTTCATCCGTCAAGTCACTTGACTTCAAGTTAATTAATTTTAAATATTTCGCCGATATGACAAAACATCTTTTCAAGTTAGCTGTAAGTTCCAAGTTAATTGACAACTTCCACTTGATCTGAAAAATAAATTAGTAGTTGCTTGACCCTAAGGGGCTTGAATTCAAGCAAGGTTTCTCAAAATGCTCAAGACCAATTTGGATAATTAAGTGCTGCAATGTTTTTCTTACTCAATTTCAATATTTAACTGTCCCCAATTGGAACGCAAACATGAAAAATTTTGTTATTTGTTTCATTGCTCTTCTTTTTGGTAAAATGTGTATAATTGTGGTAATTTTAAAGTAACGCTCGACATTGATTTGAAACTTGAAAAAGAATTAACAGAAATAATAAGAGAATTAAGTAGACAAAAAAATGTTGTTTGTAGAACTTATAGCAGTCTTATCCAAAGAGAAATTTAAAAAATTGCTGATGTATTTTTCAGGTGCTATGAAGAATCCACGAACGAAGCCGTCCCTGTTTCATGAATTATATCGAAAAAGCAAAGTATGCAAAACAAGTACTTAACTCTTTATTCATTTACAGCCCAATTAAAAATAATTCTATTGTACTATTTTTTAGCAATAAAGTGTTTGATAAGAAGTTTTAATAATTTTGTTCGTCGTTTGTACTAATAATTACAATATTGTACTGACATATACAGGGTTTGCAATTTAAAAACGAGCGTCTTGTAGACTCAGAATAGCCAACATATTGCATTGTCATTAATAGTGACTTACTAGAATCTACCTTCAATTGTTTGACCGATTTGATTTGAAATATCTTTTCAAGTTAGCTTCAAGTTCAATTCACCTGACCTGCAAAATCAAGAAGTACTTTGAATTGAGGTAAGGTTTTTCAAAATGCGCAAGTCCAACTTGATTAATTGATTAACAATCAAATGTTGCATTGCTTTCTTTATTTAGTTTCAACATTTCACTGCACCGAATTGGAACTGAAACATGAAAAATTTTGCTGTTTTCTCAATTGTTCTCCTTGCTGGTAAATTATGTATGAATGTCGTTATTTAAAAATAACGGTTGAAGTTCACAGAATGTTACTTGTTTGCTTCTGCACTGGAGTCGAACATTTTAAAGGTGAAAGATTTAATAAAATTGGCAAGAACTCAATTACATATGCAAAGACAAAAGAATCTTTGGAGGAAATTCCAACCGCCTTTTTCAGAGGGAGGGATAATGAGAGGTATACACTGTTCATTGAAATGGTAAAAATTGTTAATGAATTTTTCAGATGCTATGAATAATCCACAATCGCATTCGCCCTTGTTTAATGAACTCTATCGATCTCCTTTTTGATTTACAACCCAATTTAACACAATAATTCTATTTTATTAGTTTTTACAATAAAGTTCTTGTTAAAACATTTTAATAAATCATTTTAATGTTTTTGTGCGCTTTTTGTATTAACTTTTTAATTATATTATTTTACTGGTATATACAGGGTTTGCAATTTTATAACGAACGGTTTGCATTCAGAATAGAGACCACACATTACAACGTAATACCTACTAGAAGCTGCCTCAAGAAGCTACTGCTCATTGTATTTTAATTACTACCTTTCCAATAGAGCAGGCAGATGTCCAAAGAGAACTGCCTGGTGGAATGAAAAAGTTAAGGAGTTCAAAAAAAGAGAAAATTATGAGGAACGTGCTTGCAGCTAACATTAAGTGTAAAAATAACAAAAAGAATCAAAAAAGAAGAAAGAAAAATTATTAGAAGATGGAAGGAAAGGTAGACCAACTGATGGAAAACCGTGCAATGGGTCAGCAATTGGATAACAATGAGATGAGGGCAGAGAGATGAAATAGGACCAGAATTTATAAAATATATGGGGGAGGAAGGAAAAGAAGAAATGCTAAGAATACTAAACTTGTGTTGGAGGAAAGATAATTGGAATAATCCTACCTCTGCCAAAAAGGGGGATACAAAGGACTGTTGAAACTACAAAAGGATTACATTTTAGCAACCGCTCTAAAGTTGTATGAAAGGATTCTAGAAAACAAACTAAGGAAAATAGTAGAGCCACAATTGGAGATCCAACAAGTACCTAGTGGAGAGGAAACTGGCAAAGAACCAAAATATATTCATGTGATTTATTGATATCAGAAATGCAATTGATTCAGTCAGCGGAAGCACTACTAAGAGTAGGTAGATAGACAAGCAGAGGAACGAAAATATAAGAACAGAGTTAGGAAGAAGATTGGCAAAAGAAATACTCGAAGATAAAACTTGGGTTGATTCGGACACTTAGTGAGCATGGGAGGAGATAGGTAAGTAAAGATAATTTGGAAAGCCACACCATTAGGGAAAACTGAAAGAGAACAAAAGGCAACAGTACAGCGGAAACGATACTAAATGGCTCAAGATAGGAAAAAATGGCGGAAGTTTATTTAGAGAAGTAAGGAAACCTCAACACCACAGTAGGATAAAAGAGGAGTCGATTATCTATGTATGTATGCATCATTAGTTGTATGTTATTATTATTTACTTAGGGCAATTATATTCCATTTAGGTATAACAATGTTCCAATTAAAACAGTTTTTCAATTTTCGATTTATTACCAGCATTTAATTGCTCCAGTTGGCCACTTAAAATTCCACTTAGTGTGCAACCAGTCGAGCTTTACTGCACTGTTAATTCTACAAGATGAAGTTGACTTATATCCTGCTGATAATTGCCGGTAAAACTATACGCAATTTTTTAATTACATGTAACAGTTTAATGTTTTAGTGTGCATCCTTGCAGTCTCATCAAACCATCATCGAAAACACGGATTGCGCCGAACTCATGTAAAGAAGCATCATGGGTTTCGCCGAAATCATCTTCTAGGCCATCATAACGAATCATAATAAATTCTTGTAACGCAGTTATACAAGAGAATGATGAAATAAAAAACTAAAAGTACTTTTCCTGGTTATTATTCGAAAACACTACGAAAGTGTTCTATTTTCTTTCAATTCATGTTATGTATTTCTCAAGCTGTCGGTTGACGTTTAGTTGGCGAAGTTTTTGTAAATCCCGTTCGGCATCAAAAAGAAGAGAATAATTAACGATTATTTTGAAGGTAAATATTTCGAAAGAAGTAGTTGAAATAATGAATGGAAATTATTTAGAGTGTGTTTAAAGTGAAATGGTAAAACAATATTATTAAAGGTGTCAATCAAGAAATGATTAAAAATTTATTGGACTTGTTGCCAACCAAGCTTTATGTCTCCTATTAAATCAGTAACATGACGTTCGCACACATACTTTCTATACTTAATTGCATTGGAATAGTTATAATTATATTATGTATATTTCTGTTCTGAATTCAAGAACTTACAGATATTAAGAGAGTCCATCAGATGGATTTCTCGATTCTATTAAAAATAACATTATTTAATTATTTAAATAATTTTTTTACTCACTTATTTAATCCACCCGCCGCACATCTAGTCTCTGTTATTGTGACTTGTAAATGCTTGTAACAATTATTTTGATTATTTTTTAATGATTTCATTCACCAATCGCTTAGCAGTATTTGGGCACACGTGTTTAATTCTGTCCAATCACAACATTATTATAGTGAGAATTTTCTACTGTAGAAAATTCCCGCGAGCATAATTTCTAGTATTTTGTTTACATATGTAACTTGACAGCACATTTTCTAGTTTTGACATCTGTCGCCAGTTTGATTTTAGTTTATAATGAATTAAACTGTATTTTTATGCTGTATTTTTTATTTAAACGTTAAAAAATAATCTTCCGAATACCACTCGAGAGTGCGAATTAATTAGAAAATAATTCTCCAGTTATTTTTTCAAACTTGTTGCCATTTGGGAATAGCCACTCGAGCCCTACGGGCTCTCGTGTCTATTCCCTGGCAACAAGTTTTCGAAAATCTGTCGAATTATTTTCAATTTATTCTCACTCTCTTGTGATATTACTTATGAACATACCATTTTTGGTAGTAAAACTTTGACAAAGACTCAAATTATTTCATTCATGTATTACCATAGCATTTTTCAATTTGTATTCCAGAACTTTACAATAACAGCAACTCTCAAATTAATGAGTTTCTGCGTCGACAGAACTAAAAAACAGGGAATGTTTTCTTGTATTGGTTTTTTGTTCTACACTTATCGGTGTTTAACATTCAGCATTATTGTCCATAGGCGGGTAACTAAATAAGAGCCAAATCTGTCAATAATTTTAACTTGTTAATCAAAACGTTTACACCAAAAAGTTATTTCAAGAAGTTCTTGGCTTTGACGAGTTCTATCACTGGTTAAAATTAATGACAATATTTCTGGGACACGTTGTAGAATCATGAAATGAAGATTTGTAGGTAGGCAACACGGTTCTGGGTCAGTCCCCTTCGAGCTTAATTGATTCAATTTCCATGAGGTGGCGCTACTAACGGGCTATAAATTTGAAAGTCATGACGTTTTTAATTTTCGTGAGATGACGCAATCTTGTGGCGATAAATTTGAAAATGGACTGTACGGATACCAATCTAAAAATTTGTTAGAATTAAGAAAATAGCTGTGCTGGTGAGTAGGCATTAAATATGGCTAATTTAGAAGAATTTTGAGTTTACTTACCGTTGATGATCGTAAAGGTTTTTGAAGATCATAACAATTCAGCTTCTGTTGCATTACTGAGGACCATAGAACAAGAAAGAATTTTTAACTCAAACCGAAAAATGTTTAAATATATAAAACGAAGTAAACAATTGCATTTTATTGTTTCCAAAGTATCCTATGTTCAATGTTAAAAAAAAAATGAAGTCAATCAGTCAATGTATTGCAGTTTACATCCCAGTAATTGTTGATAAATCAAATAATTTGACTTTTACGCCAATTTGGAAATAAAGTAGAAAGTATAGTTGGTTGCATACGCTACAATGCATTAACTGATTGACTTTATTTTTTTTATTATTAAATTACATTCAATGTTATAAAAAAATACATAACCTATTTAATTTACATAAGTATGTACAAGGTTAAATTTAAACAATATTTCTTAATTGTTGCTATATTTAATTACTGCCACGTTTACTATTAATAGCAAAGCTATCCACGATACAATCACTATGAGCCCTCCATAAACAGCATCTGCAGACATGCCCCATCCCCGCTGAAAAACAAACCTCAAAGCATCCAAAGCTTTAGTTAAGGGTAAGACGACAGATATCGGTTTCAGTATATCGTGCATGCCTTCCGTGGGCCAAATTACACCTGACGTTAAAGTTATCGGTAAGAAACTTCCAACGGCTATGTAGGCAGCAATGCTTTCACTATCACATACGGTTGAAATCAAAGCTCCTAAAAGAAAAAATGCAATTATGATTCATTTCTCTACAGATTTTCATTTCATCACTAAATTGACCAATGACAGCATCATATTTAATTTGACAACCTTGCCGAAAAGAATAGTTGAATATTGAGAGTTGAGATTCTAAATGAATTATATTTGTTCATTAAAAAAAAATATTACGACACTCCCCTTACGGATCTGGATCGTAAAATTTATTCTCCTGAATTAATAAACTTGTTTTGGTCCGTCGTGATTGGTGATTACTTACCGAAAGTCATTCCGCAAAATCCTGCCGCTAATGTGAATACAGCTGCCAATGTAACATCACCGACTATGGTAATGTGGAAAACGGCGATAGAAATTATTAAAATTGAGCCCGCTTGAATTACCATCAAAACTGTTTGCGATATTAAAAATCCTGTAAGTATTTGTAATTGGCTGACGCCGTTGACTAGAGATCGTTCAAAAAGGCCTTCCTTCTTTTCCGTTAGCATAACTACTGTTGTGAGAGCCACCGCGAAGGTAAATATCATGCTGAGATAAATTTATGAGAAGATGTTAGGTTTTTTTGCTAAAACTTACCACATTATCAAGCCAGGCGCGCCGAAATCGTTAAAATTTGGCATCTGTTGGCCGTAAACCGGTTGTTTGAACTGTGCAGAAATAAGCGAAGCTTTAAAGTTGTGAGGATTGAAATTGTTTTGATACTTAAGATACTAAGGGCCGAATGCGACGCTTCTCCTTGAAATTAAGCGTCACTTAAATCCATTAAGTGACAGATGTTAAATGACATGAATTTATAAGGCTAATTTTATATGACCCATGGATTTAAGTAAACTTTAAGTGAAACTTAAGTATTAGGTGTGATTTTCAAGGTTGGTAAGTTAACTGTATTAACTGTTTAAGTTACCAATTTGGAAGAAAACACATGGTTTAGAAACAAAGCACTTACCAACATTGGAATGGTTCCAAATTTTCTACTTATATTGCACGAGCTCAAGTAATTTTGCAAAATCTCTTGAAAGGAATAGTATAAATAACGTTTGATGTACGCTCCAACGACAGCATCTAAACAAACAACAATCTTTCTCATGAATTTCCTAAAAGTCACTTACCCGATAAATCTATATAAACATCAATATCCGCGTAGTCTATGTATTTATCTTCATTGTTGTACCGACTTCTAAGAACATCAGAATAGTTGTGCCTAAAAACCAGGGTAGCCCAAGAATAGCCCAATCGCACCGATTCAACAGCGTCCGCTTTCTCAGCGTAATAAGTCTGCGAATGAAAAATCAACAACCAATTCTGAAACTTGCTCATGGCCTCACCAAAATCATATCATATTTAGCCAAACTGTCGAGGTAGGCGCAACTCAAGCGGTCACTTTCACAAGACAGTGAAGTATTGCAAGCTTCGTTTTCTTCCAATTCGTAGTTTACGACGGAAATTTGCAAATTTTTGGGATGGTTTCCAAAGCTGATGTAGAATAGGACTATCGTACAAATTGGTAGACCAACAACAAAAATCATGTAAGGTATGTCGCGAAAGATGGTCAAAAAATTCTTCCACACGAGCGCTTTCAGGTGGTTGATCTTCCTGTTATAATTGGTATGTCTGCCTTCAATACTTTCGATGAAAGGATGAGATATTGGATCGATATTTTCTTTGCAAGGGGTATCTGGTTTTTCAGTTTGCATTTGGTTGCTTGAAGATTGATTTTGGACAACGCACAATTTGATGAATACATCTTCTAAGGTTTCGGCACCATATCTAGCTATCAGAGCTTCGGGCGATTCCTCTGCTAGAAGGCAACCGCCTCGCATCAAGCCAACCTAAATCTCAAATTTGAATTGGTACCATTTGGTTGACCAAAACCAAAACTGATAGCGCAACTAATTGGCTAGACTTACCGTGTGCGCATGTCGCGCTTCTTCAATATAGTGCGTCGTAATGATGATCGTGGTATGGCCATCTTCAGTGATTTGGACGAGGTGTTTCCAAATTTCGTCCCTTAAAATTGGGTCGACCCCCACGGTCGGTTCATCCAAAATCAGCAATTCAGGTTGATGAAGCAGAGCCACAGCCAAGGAAACCTTCCTTTTTTGACCACCACTTAAGTTCTCAACGTAGTGATTGGCGTCGGGAAGCATCAAAAATTTTACTAGAAATTCCAAGTTTGTTTCGACTTTTTCGGATGTGATGCCAGTGAGCATTCCGAAATATTTCATGGTTTCTCGTATTGTAAACTGTTGGAACAGGGCAATCTCTTGCGGCATGTATCCGATGCGGTTTTCTATAATTCCGGTAGTTTTGGAAGTTAGTCTGACACCGAACACTCGAATTTCGCCAACGTTTAACTTTGTAAGACCAACGATGGAATTTAGTAGAGTCGTTTTGCCGCAGCCACTTGCTCCAAGCAACCCATATCTAGAGAACAAGTTTTGTTATCCATAAAGTTAAATTAGTTGTACAACACTAGAAGATAACTAGATAAGAACACTAGACAAGGGAGATGACCATGTTAAATGGATAAATTAAATAGTTTTAAAACTACTTGATTAACGAACGCCAATCAATTTCGCTAAATAAATCCTTGGCTTTTAACTCTTCTTCTTCTTCTACCTTCGACCAGGAGTAATCTCTGTTTATTTTCAGCCTTATTCTGTGGATGAAGAAAGCCAGCTCTAATCGTAAGTCATTTCGTCGTTGGTCGTCCAGGTAGTCTCTTTTCTCTAGTCTTTCTTCATTCATCTTTTTCACATGTTCTTCCATTTTCTTCTTGTCGTTTTTGACCATATTACATCTCTCTAGCTAGTGATAAGAAAGTTGATTGTTTCCAAACGTCAAAGCTAATCCAAATCGTTTTGCATAAATATTTGTAACTACTGATGAGATGTGGGTTCACCATAATCTAATTTAAGTGATGGACAATCTTCCTAAAGGTATGAGGACAAATTGGAGAAGGTGTGCTCTTCCATCCAGACAATTCTAGAGCCAACTCATCAGCATACCCAATACAATATTTAATTGTTCCTCCATCCAGCCTCTATACATACAAGTTTCATGTGACTTCCAGTTAGGTCTGAAGCCCAAAATCAATCTTCCTGAAGAAGCTTCTTGCAGACCAAAGGAAAAAGTCTCCTATTATGTTTGTATAGCTAGTGTTGTGAATTGGTCGAAGTAGAAATTACTTAACTGTATATTAAAGTATTGTCCTTTATTTAATGTTGATGGTTTAACCTAACAACTTGCTAAACTTTAATACCATACGTGATACATTGTTAAACTGCCGTTTATGGTAATTGAATTATAGTATACAAATTGAGTGTGTACTTACATCGTATTTTTAGGAACGGTCATGTTTAGGCCGGTGAGCACTTTTATTGAATCCTTCTTGAAGCCATAGTGTTTGAAGGCATTTCGTACGCAAACTTCTGGTACCAATGAGGTTCGAGATATTGACTGAAAATCATTATATGCCATCTCATATACAATTACTGAAAGATGCAAGATCGACAAAAACTTGACCTCAATTTTTTTCTACAAAAATTGAAGACACAACTTGGATTCGATTTGATGAGTTACAACTACTGGATGCCACTGCTCACAGCAACATTTCAAAATTCCGGACAATTCTATTTGCGTTGACTTTGACCATTAGAATATAAGAGTTGTGCAAAATACTTGTTTTTAATTATAATTATTGCGAATTACTATTTACAGAACAATTAATATGAAAATTGCATTAAAGCGTGGTTCTAGTTTGACATGAACCAATACAAAAACCTTCAACTTCTTGGCATGACGAAATGCATCGATGGCCTTAGCTGCGTTAGTTAAATTATAAGTTGATTGCATTGCATTTTATTTTAATAATTTAATTGTGTGCAGTAAAAATTCATTAAAAGAAAATATTCTCGAACCGATCGATATTTATTTATAAAAACATTTTAATATCTTACATGAGAAAATTTTTGAGCAAAAGACAAATGAAAATTATAAAACATAAATTGCATTAATTCTAATCGAGAACTCCTTTACCAAATAAATTGAATTTTTCCGACTACTGTTTCCATCTTTTTCTTCATTATCTCCTTCCCTTCTGCGTATTAGAAGTTTGGCTCTTCTTTCACGCATTGTTTCTATTGGGCTCCATTTGTTACCATAACTTTCATAATTGCTTTCCTTCTGTACTTTCGCGTTTCAATTATTTTCATCTCCTTGTCTCCATTATTCTCTTTAGTACTGTTTGAGTCCATCCGATATTTGAAGTTGTTCTTGTTGTTTCATTTACCATTTAACATACTTCTGCATTCTTATCAGGTGATATCTCACCTTGGGGCTTTGGCATCTTCAGGTACCTACTTCCTTACTTAATGTGGGACTACTAATTTTTGTATTGCTCCAATTTTATTTTATTGTAAATATATATTTATCTTTGATATCCTCTAATTCCTTTTGAAGCTGATCTAGTTTTCCTCTTTCTTTACTCTGCTTGTTGTGGTTTATTTATTATTTCTGCCACTATACTTTCCATTGCTTTTACTTTCCGCTGCACTGCCTCAGGCCAACCCTGTTGTTTTAACTTCGATTAGATTTTCTTTTATTGTATTGTTTTATTTTATCTTGTCACACGGCAAAAAAGCCACAATCCAACCAGCCCGAAATACCCCGCTCTGCTGATAAACGGACAGCGTTTTGTCGCATTTTTCTAAAAGTCAAATGAAGGAAGTTGTTCCTCATCACAATAACACCTATTTTTATTTCCTTTGGGTTTAGTTTGTAGTTGGCACAAATCAGAGCGGTGGGTGTTTCCTAAGTTTTTGCTTGTTATCGTTTTATAATGGAAAATTTATTCTATTTAGGTAAAGATGAAGAATGACCCTGAAAAAGAAATTGACGTCAGATTGTCGGATTCTTCGAACGACTCTATTGTTGAGACAGAGGTAAACTTTTAATTTCTGGTTAATTTCTTTACTCTTATCGTTCGTTGCGTCCAATCTTTCCTTGTGGAAATTCAACTGTTAGGTGATATTAATAAGAAAAAATGCATCAAGTTGTTATTAAGCTGTATAGGCAGTTTCCACTAAAAAAATTTGGGTTAAGGGGTTACTGAAAAAAATAAGATATTAACGTAGGATTCACCACAGATTCTTCTAGACTCAGAAAAAACATTCTTATAGGTAAGAAAATTCGGGCTTAAATTTTAAATTGCGTGTTCTTCATTTTGGCTCAAGAATTGGTCATTCTTGTCATTTTAAGAGTGGGTAATGCTTGATTTCAAGAATGTTTATTTTATTTATCAAATTTGAGAACGGGACATTCTCAATTTCAAGGACGTTCATTATTCGTGACAAATTCAAGAAAGGGTCGCTGTAATTTTAAGAACTTTTACAAGTTTTACATAAGAATAGGTCATGTTGATTTCAAGAACGTTTATTTAATTACATAAGAATGTTCTTAATTAATGTGTTTTCTTATTTAAGAATTGAAGATAGCCTTCTTATTATATTAAATAAGTACTTGTGAATACAATAATTTTTTTCTAATTTTTATGAATAGTAGAGTGGAATGCTTGAATAGAAGGAATTTTAGAATATCAAGTTACTTCTCCTACATATTTTTATTAGTAGGTCAAAATTTTACCTCGCATCACATCCTATTTTAAAAATATATTTTCAGTTTAAGAACCACATTATCATTTGGTAACAGATGTACGTATATGAAATGGAAGTTCGTCGAAGTCATTAGCCTTCTGAATGAATTTTGGCCGCCACACAAATAAATTGTATTTCTCTCATGAAATAAGTGGCCAAAATCTACATCAATCTAAAAACGAAGGAACGAAATGCTTACATTGTACCATGGATATATTATTATAAAAATTTACCAATATAGACCAGTTTGAATGCTTCGTTAATGACCATTCCACGTTATGCAGATTTCTTTTCCGCAAATCCGTTACTTCAGTCACAATTCTGTTGTGTTAAATTCACACAAAGTACTCTACATCCGCTAAAAAGTAAAATTTGTTATAAGATAGATAAATGATACTAAATGTATAAAAGAAAATCAAAATTATTTCTTTACCTTCGTGGTTACTATTAATTCTGTTATAGAAGCAACTGGTTTACATGTTCCTTACTTTCGTTCCGACGGAAATAAACTAAAAAACAATTTGTTTAATAGCTGTTACATTGAAAAAACTTGTAGAACTTTTACAAAATTCATTCGGTAAGTTAAAAGTGTGGGAAAAATTATAATTACAACAAATTTACTTACATGCGAATTTATCACACACAAAATCAGAAAATTCCCATAATTTCAGTACCATTTTTAGAAATGGTCTTTGAAGCTGATCATTTTGTTGATGGGCATTTATTAATATTGCATTGAATTAACATCTTCATCTCGGCACATTAAACCACTTGTAATATTTCCCATTTCTTCACAATTAAACATTTACTAATTATGTAAGGTATTAAAATTCACTAGGTGCTGTACGTAAAGCAAAAATGATTCAAACCATAAAATAAAGTGTACTGTCGACTAATCAAAACAATGTCAACCCACAAATGTAAACTGCAAAGTTGAAAGAGTTAAACAATAATGAATTACCCTCTACTCGAAAATATAGTGATGTGGCTTGAACCATTATTGCTAAACAGCATCCAGATAGCAACGGAAAAACCTAAATTTGCAATAAAGTCGAAAAAACTGATGTAGAATTTTATAGAGGCAAAAACACTGCGTTAAAAATACACAAAAATACGGTAGAAACACAACAGGCTAACACAACAAATGCAAAAGAATGAGAATAAATTGAAAGTCAGTTAGGGTCTTGTATGCTTGAAAATGTGAGCATTTAGTTGACGCTTATTTTACATCTCTGGCACATTAATTCGCCGGCAGCACCGGACAGTGAGATTTCGACGAAAAAAATCAGCTGTGAAGTTAAAAATATTATTAGAAAAGGTCTCATCAAGATATTCAATACTCTTACACCAGACATGAGATAATGGATGGTAAAGTTGGTCTTCCCAACTAGTATTGTTCCAGCGGCAATTGGACAAGTCACACCAGCAAAGCGATGGCAGGCATTGCCATCAGCTGGACTTACATCAATTGGTATACCGAGCAGATAGCAGGTGATTTTCAAAGTCAACGTAGGGGTGTCTACAGCTGCAGATTGAGATCAATTAAAAAACAAAGTTGATAAAAATTAGTAAATTACTTGTAATTTTGGTAAAATCTACGGTTACGTTGTCTGCAGCGTCGTAAGTGCATACAGAATCAGATTTGCGGCATCCAGTTACTCTAGATGTGTCCGGCATAGGAGCCCCACTGTAACCTAAAACAAAATTGCCCAAATAAATTTAAAAAAAACAAACCACAAAGAATGAGTAATAAATTCATTTGGCACTTCTTTCTAATAACTCCAAATATATTTAATACCAAATAGAAATAATTAACTTACAAGGTAAGAAGGTGGCCAAAGTTGGAACGGCACAAAGAAGGAAGCAAGCAATAAGCTCCAACATTTTGTTGTAATACTAGAAAATTTTGGTCAGCTTTCACAGAATGAGTAAAAAAAAATATTTATTGTTAAGAATTTTTTAAGATTTAAAAACATCTATGGCAATAGAGCCGTTTGGTCTTGTCAAAATCGAAGGGGAAGGGGCCAAAAAGTAACATTTCGATACATCCAAGAAATTTAATTACTCATATTGTGTCAATTTCTTCTCATTTTATGTCATTTTACACACACATAGCTGATAAATTACACACTACAATGCTGTCAGAAAAATATGTCATTTTAAATATTGCCTAAACAAAGTTTTCCAATTGAATTAAGTCACCAAACATCTTGTAAATTATTTGTATATTAGAAATAATAAGGAAATTGTTTCTAAGACGGCTGATTAGGGTAAGATGGTACAGTAGGTCTTTCTAAGTTCCTGAAAGTTAAACAAACACATCACTTTGTTGACAGAGACGTTCCTAATATATAATGTTTATTCTGCTTGGTATTTTAGTGCGACCTTTACATCCGGCGACTTGCAGCCACTAGTATTTTCGTTCTGACATATTGATGCCATTGTGGGCAAATATCAGCTGGGTGGATGCAGCTGACTCTGAGTTGGTAATTGTGCTCTTGCAGCCGCTTGTGTCCAAATCAATTGTAGTGTTGTGGTTATCTTCTTCTTTATGATTACTGCTGAAGACAGCGTTTCTAATTTGTTGCATACTACTTGACTGGCTGATTTTAGGTGTTTCGATAAGTGGAGCAATCCGTGCATCTATGATATAAATTTTCACCAAGAACCTAAAGATTTGGAGACGAAATGAGATGCACTTTGCTGCAGGTCGCTTGACAACCGTGCGTCAAATTTTGACAGGAAAATGCTATTAAAAAGGAAGGGTTGATTTTTTAAAATCTTTTGAACATTATATTCGACGATGTCGTGAAGTTTGTACTTTTTAATTCGAAATGTGGATGCTACTTCAAGCCGCCATAATTATAAGAAATTTTGAAATTCCGTAAAAAAACATTTCTCTATTGTCACAGTACAATATTTTACCTAAATTGCACTAATGTTAGAACACAAAAATCAAATTTAAATTTACCTAATATAAGGTAATTGCCTCTAAGATGACTATTAAAGATGAGATGGCACAGTAGCCGTTTCCAAGTTCTTGAAAGTTATAGAAACATGTTTAATACATCACTTTGTTAACTGAGACGTTCCTATAGTATCCTGTGTTTATTCTATTTCGTAAAAACTAAAAATAATAAAATAAATAAAATACAAATTGAATATCTTGTTTGTTTAATTCTTGTCAAATATATGAAATTTATGTTATTATACAGGCTGTCCCAGACCACCCAGGTACCGCTTTTAAAAATTTTTGAAATCAAATAATAAATAATTTCTGTGTGAATAACCCACTTCTTTTTTCAATCAGATCCAGGGAAGAAGCCTATGACAAAGAAGTTGCCTACAATTGGGAGTATTTCACAAGAATATTTCAACAGCAACTAAACCAACCAACCAACCAACTAAAGAATCCTGTAATTATTTTAAACGTTTTCTTAAATAACTTTTTCTTTTCACAATGAAGCTCAATGGGTTGCATTACTATAATTTGTTGATATAATTAGGATTTTATGGTTTTTACTGTTTACTAAACGCCAATATTTAATCAGTTGCGTTGGTTCAATTATAATAAATTCAATTAAAAAAACTACATCGACTTGGGTAGCCGTTGTGCACAAAATTTTATTTTACTTATTTGGCTCTGCAATGAGAAGTCAATGAGCGGAAAGGTGTAATTGTTTCATTCAGTTACGCTTTATTATTTCTATCTCTTTTCCGCTAGTAGAAATGAAATTATACTTAGATTTTCACTTTTTAGTAGTTTTGACTTATTAAGTATTACTTCAGTTTTTAATAATTAGATTAAAAGTATTGTTATCAAATTAGCTTTAATTAAAAGGGACAGACCTAATCCTCAAACTCACGAAATTTGACAAAAACCTTGGCATACCGATATAAATTCATTATAATTAGACACTCTATTGACCTTGTTTGGGGATATAATCTTAATAATCAAAACATTGGCCTTGATGTACGTTTTGAAGAATTAAGTGGGTATAATCATTGAGAAACTTTGGAATCTGAGTTGTTACAAGATTATTTAAACAAACTAAAAAACATCTTTTATTGTAAAGAAATTATTGGATTCAATCACCCAAAATTCTTATTAGATATTTACATTACAATAAGTGAGTTAATGAAGTATTATACACAAGAAACAAGAAGTTGAGTCGTCAGACCAAAGGTCAAGTTTATAATATCCCCTAGCTCATGAACTAGTGTACAATATTTTATCAAATATGCTGTTTCTCTATAAAATGTAAAATTTTAGACATCAAATTATAAAGAAATTGACCTATTGTAACTGGTTCAGTCAGACAACCAACAACGATCTTCTAGATCTAAGATCCTTCAGCTGCTAATTGTAAGTTTGACTTGCTCTATCTGGATACGTAAACTCAAAAAATATGTCAAAGTGAAGTGAGGACTATATTCACATATTTTTTATAAATCGCTAATACACCAGCAATTCGGCAATTTACTACCATCTTGAAGAGAGGTTTAATTGAATCCATTTTCTTAAAAATAAAACAATTATAAACAAAATTAATTATTGTTGCGTGTCATTTGCTGTATCGTTGTATCGTTGTAATAATCGTTACAAATTGCAAATAAATTTGGAAAATAAAACCAAAAAAATGTATTATTTTATTATGGACCGATTTGTTTTTATTCAGTAATCCCAATTAAAACTTTGACCTTCATAGTAGGTCTGGTAATTAAGAAACTTTAGAATCTGCGTTGCTACAGAGTTACTTAAATAATTTCAAAACCAATTTTTATTGTGGAAAAATTGTCTAATCTAAACAAACATTAATACAACGGTAAAAACTATCGATTTCATAATTTTCTAAAACATTAAATATTTAATCGAGTAAATAAGTCAATTCTTATGTAGGAATGCCGTTCCACACAGACACAAATGACGAAGTTTGCGAATTGGATATCATAAATACCTGTTTTGCTTCCTCCACCGGTCAGTGTTTTTCACGCAAATTCAACTCACTGATCGATATACTTTTTTGATAGGAACTTTCAGTTAATTCATTTCAAGTGATTTGTGCGCTGCAGAAGTTGAATCGATTAATTTTCAATTAGTGTCGAAATTAAAATTAATTAAAAATTGAAGATGTCCGTTATATCCGAGTGTATGTGCACTGAAATATTGGCAATATTAGTTGCTTTGGGTGCCGTGGTTGTAGCCTACTTCAAATGGTCTTACAAGTATTGGGAACTACAAAGATTGAATTTTCTCCAACCGAAGATTCCTTTCGGATATCCAGGGACCAACCCATTTACAAGGAAAGTCACCTTAGGTTATGTTCTAAAACAGCAGTACGATGAAATGAAACTCAAAAAATGGAAACATGGAGGCAGCTACATAGTTAGCACTCCAATTTACATTCCAGTAGACGCTGAATATGTAAAAAATATCTTAACCAGAGATTTCCAACACTTCACAGATCGAGGCATTTATTACAATGAAGAAGACGACCCACTGAGTGTCCATTTGTTTTCCATCGGTGGTGTAAAATGGAGGAACCTTCGTATCAAGTTAACGCCGACTTTTACTTCCGGAAAAATGAAGATGATGTTCCAAACTCTTGTACAATGTGGTGACCAACTGAAGGATGCAATGGATGATTACTGCGTTCATGACGAACCAATTGATATCAATGATGTGTTAGGACGCTTTACCACCGATATAATCGGTTCCTGTGCTTTCGGTATTGAGTGCAACACGTTCAAAAATCCAGACGCGGATTTTCGGAGATACGGGAAGAAAGTGTTTGAATTAACATTTATCAACAATTTAACATATTTAATCAGTTTTCAAGCTCCAAAATTCGCCAGGATGATCGGTTTGACTGTGACACCGAGTGAAGTTTCTAAATTCTTTATGGGAGTTATTAAGGACACGGTTGATTACCGGGAGAAGAATAACATTAATCGGAAAGATTTCATGCAGCTGCTGATTGACATGAAATAGTTATTTAACCAACAAGTGCGTTAATGAGAGCGATTAATAATCGAGACAGTTTAACGTGTGAGCGTAGCGAGCACGTTAATTGTTGTCGAGATTATTAATCGCCGATTAACGCAAAAGTTGGTTACACTATTTTTCCGGTGATCGAAAGTTATGAAATTGAAGAGAATGTAATTTTTTCCGTGTAAAAAATTTCAATAGATATTGAAATCAAGCATGCCACGCAGTTTAAATTAACAAATCAAATTAATCAAATCAACGGTGCCATGACTTACAAAAATGTCAAAGCTGTGACATTCCAACTGAACTTTTTATAAAGTTTACTTATTTTATTGTTGCTAACTTTTATATAAATAGTATTACCAAACATAAAGTAAGTAATTAATTCAATTTGTAGTGCTTATTGGTATATTTTATTTTCATTTTGTCATACAATGCAATTTACGAAGGAAAATGTTTACTTACCTGCAAACCGGTCCTATTGTTTTTGCAACAACTTTTTTGGATTATCAATATAAAAAAGTGAGGTTAAGAACCAGTAAATGCAATCACAATTTTATTGTTGCAAGGCGTCATCTCAGTGACTTATCCGCTTTCAACACTAAATAGTGTGTAACAGTTGATTAAAAATCATCAGGAGCTAATCGGAGAAGATCCCTTTTTTGACATCAAGCTTCGTGTTTACATTGAAATATTAGAAATACCTTAAAATATTTTTGGTTGCCTAGTTACCGGAATCGTGCATTAATGAAAAATCATTCATTAATGAGGGTCATTAATGCACGATTTCCTATTCACTAAACCGGTCCGTAAATCAACGATCATCGGAAAAACAATAAATCCATCGACGAAAGTGGCGAACATCACCAGGACGGGAAGACTTTTACCATGGAAGAATTGGCGGCTCAAGCTTATATTTTCTTTTTGGCCGGTTTTGAAACCTCGTCGACTACAATGACTTTCTGCTTGTATGAGCTGTTGCTTAATCAAGATATCCAACAAAAAGTTAGAGAAGAGATCGAAGCCGTATTGGCAAACCATAACGGAAAATTGACGTATGACGCAGTTGCCGACATGAAATACATTCAACAAGTCGTTGATGGTAATTTAAAAACATTTTCCAATTAAAATTGTTATTTAAGATTCGTTTTCCAGAAACTTTGAGAAAATACCCTCCGTTTCCTTTGTTGATCCGACGATGCACGAAGCCGTACAGAATCCCCGACACTGACATCGGCCTGGACGAAGGTACTATCGTTATTATTCCGGTGTTGGGTCTGCATCACGATCCGGAATATTTCCCAGATCCGGATAAGTTCGATCCTGAGAGGTTCAACGAAGAAAATAAACAGAATATCAACCATCACACTTATTTACCTTTCGGGGAGGGCCCCAGGAACTGCATTGGTCTTCGGTTTGGTGTGATGCAGTCCAAAGTCGGTTTGGCAGTTTTGTTGAAGAATTACAAATTTTCCTTAAATAAGAAAACCCATTTTCCATTGAATTTTAGTCCGAAATCCGTATTTCTAACGACGGAAGGGGGAATGTGGTTAAATGCAGCGAAAATTAATTAAAGCTGGGTTTCGTTCTTTAACCTTCCGGAGCTAATAATACGGTCTCAGAGACCGACATTTACGATTTTTGCCAAGCATTTTTTCCCTAGTTGAGGCAAATTTCTGCCGTCCTCAGTACCTTTCGATCTCAAATAGAGTCAGTTACCCTCAAGTTGTCAGAGTTGAGCGTTGAACAGTTCTTAAGTTATAAACGCTTTCGGTCTCACAGACCGATGTTAGTCTATTAGTTATATAATTGGCTAAGTTCGTCTGTAACTCTATATTTACCTTAATCAACGGTGCTTTGCTAGCATTAATATATTGTTTTATTCTTGAAAATGTTTCTTCCAACTAAACAATATTTTATCAACTCATTGCGTTGCTGCTAGTTTAGTTATAATTATTCAGCTGTTGAAATAAGTTCTATGCTGTTTCGTTAGGTGTAGTATTTTCACTTTTCCATCAGCATATAAAAAATCGCTGCCTGCACTGGTGAGGAGGTACAGAAAACACTTTTCGACTCTAATAAATTTACCGTACATTTTCGAAACTTTAGGACTGATTATTTCGAAAACTTTCCTCTTCAAGGTCATACGAATTTGACATATTCCTACTCAGAAAAATGTGCTGCATCCAAATTTGCGATCAAAAGTATGGGGTGCTATTTAAAAAAATTGATGATGACGTCATAGTGCGAAAACAAAAGACGATCGTAAAAATTATAAATATTAAAAAAGATGCAGTTTTAAAAACTAAAGTTGACCGGTCCGAGGATTTCTTGTGAAAATTCTTCTAAAATGTTTTATCGAATTTATTCCATACTTTACGAAAGCACTGTATATAAACATAATAACCCGGAAGAAAAAATTCTAAGAAGAAAATTTTTAGAACTTCTTGGACACCAGCTAGTTGAGGAGCATATTCAAAATCGAGTTACTAGTACCGGCGTTTCGAAAACTATTAAATTACGTATTCAAGAAATTTATAACATTTCTGATCCTAATCCGAAAACCCCAATCTATGGAAGATGTTATTATTGCTGCAGCAAGAAAAATAGAAATTCGAAATACAAATGCCAGAAATGCCCAAAATTTATGTGCTTGGAGCATTTAGTACCGATATGCCAGACATGTGTTCTCCAAGAAGAACAGTAATTTGGACTGCAAAGTTTCAGTTCCTCCGAAATATTGAGACAATTTGTTTCTTTTATATTTATTTAACAAAATGTTAAGTTTCGTTTGCGTCCTATTTTATAATAAAGGAAAGTAATCATGTCGTATTTTTTAATTTTTTAATATTTTACGTTTCACTAAATTTTTAATTTTTTATAATTCTATATTTTTTATAATAAAAGCTCTATGAACACACAAACTTGGTTAAATTACCCAAACACTTTATATTTAAGAAAAAAAATTTAAACCAAGTAATTTTCCAAAAGGCGGCTGTAATTTTTCCAATTGGTCCATGAGACCGATGTTCGACTTCATGTTTTATAAAGCTAAGTTAGTTCCCAAAGGTTAAATAAATTATGAATATGATTTAATTTAATTACAAGAATAATTAAATCTTTCTAAAAGTTTTAAGAATATTTTTTGTCTATTTATTAATTTCCTGTTAGTAATAAATTTAATCATTTAAACGTGACATTGTTTGCTTTGTGCATTCCTAAATTTTTGTGTACATGTAACAAGGAATCAATATTTGGAAAACCTACACTTTGAGTCAACATTATTAAAATATTTTTCACTTCATTTAGTCCGAAGTATTGCTTTTCAGATTCAATTTCTCCCATGACATCTTCAATTGGTTCCTCAACTGAATTGTGTTTGTTAATGGCCCATCTGGTTCACTTTCACTATCTAACGAAATGTTATTGGGTTCTTCGACACTTTACGCAGCTTCTACAAGAATCTTTTGCCTTTTCATATTCATTTTTGAGGGATTGTTTATGCAGATAATTTATCAACTATTGACTGCATTTTCAGGTAGACTTTCTGTAGAACTCGATGTGGATTAAAAAGTACAATTCCCGTTCCTGCAGACGAAAAAATTAAATTCATTTTTATGGTGCATTCATTATTTTTCTTATCCATTTCATTAGAGTTGGCAAATGTGCAAGTCTTTCTTATCGATGGCAGTAGCAAGTTTACCTACGTTTTTCCATCGATCAAACGATTTTGAGATTTTTGCCCTAATTATTACTAATCAATTTCGCTCCAACCTAACTATCAAATTCACCCGGTATAAGTGATCAATTGCACATGATTAGTTGAAGTGCAAATTTACAGGCTACTGATACCTCCGTACTCAGGTCGTCAATGTTAAAAATGAAGTTAGGAATAATCAACGTTGTTGGGAAATGCTGCAGTTTAAACCTACCTTATAAAGTCTTGGAGGTGCAAAAATCATAAAATTTAATACATCACTTTGTTAACTGAGACGTTCCTAGAGTATCCTGTGTTTATTCTGTTTGGTGGAAAATAAAAATAATATTCTAGAATATAGGAATTATAAAATATAAACTGAATATCTTGTTTGTAATTGCTACAAATAATTGGTTAGTCAGAGATTGAATAAGTTTTGTTTAATTCTTGTGAAATATATGAAATTTATGTTATTATACAGGTTGTCCCAGACCACCCAAGTACTTTTTTAAAAAATTTTGAAATAAAATAAAGAATAAATCATTTTCTGTGTGAATAACCCATTTCTCATTTCAATCAGATACAGCGAATAAGCCTATGACAAAGAAGTTGCCTACAATTATGAGTCTTCCACAAGAATATTTGAGCACCAAGAAACTAAAGAATCCTGTAATTATTTTAAACGTTTTCTTAAATACCTTTTTCTTTTCACAACGAAGCTCAATGGGTTGCATTACTGTATTTAATTTAGGAGTTGGTTGAAATTTTTTTGTTGATATAATTAACATTTTCTGGTTTTTACTGTTTATAAACACCAATAGTTAATCAGTAATTGCGTTGGGTCAATTATAACAAATTCAATTAAAAAAACTACATGGACTTGGGTAACCGTTGTGCACAAAATTTTATTTTACTTATTTTGCCCTGCAATGACCGGTCAAGGCCTCGATGCGGCGTTAGAACCGACTGGTTTGTTAATAAAAAACTTGCACTTATATGAAGCGGAAAGGTATAATTGTTTCATTCAGTTACATTCTATTATTTTTATTTCTTTTTCGCTAGTTGAAATGAAATTATACCTAAATTTTCATTTTTTAGTAGTTTTTACTTGTTAAGTACTACTGCAGTTTTTAATAATTAAAAATTTAAAAGTATGGTTATCAGATTAGCTTTAATTAACAGCGGCGGACCTAATCCTAAAACTCACCAAATTTGACAAAAACCTTGGCCTACCGATATATTCATTATTATTAGTCACTCTATTGACCTTGTTTTGGGAAATAGGTAATCTTAACAATCAAAACCTTGGCCTTCATGTATGTTTTGAAGAATTTACTATATAGTGGGTACAGTAATTGAGAAACTTTAGAATCTGCGTTGTTACAAAATTATTTAAACAAACTAAAAAACAACTTTTATTGTAAAGAAATTATCGGATTCAATCGCCCAAAATTATTATTAAATATCTACATTACAATAAGTGAGTTAATGAAGTATTACACACAAAAAACAAGAAGTTAAGTCGCGAGACCAAATGTTAAGTTTATAATATTCCCTAGCTCATAAATTAGTCTACAATATTTTATCAAATATGCTGTATTTCTATAAAATGGAGAATTTCAGACATCAAATTATGAAGAGATTGACCTATTGTAACTGGTTCAGTCAGACAACCAACAACGGTCTTGTAGGTCTAAGTTTGACTTGCTGTATCTGGATACGTAAACTAAAAAAATATGTCAAAGTAAATTTTCATGAATCACGATTACATCAAAAATTCGCAATTTGCTACCATCTTGAACAGACGTTTAATTGAACCCATTTTCTTTGAAATGTCTGCATCAGAATAATAAGTATTAATCAATTTTACCCCAATAAGTTACATAAATCCAGTATGACGAGGAACAGCTCATACATCTGAATAAACACTGTTAAGTTACTTAAAGAAACGTTATGACGATGGTTTGATTAGCACGGACTACATGAAAAATTGCGATTTACGAAAAATGTTCATTTCTGGTTACAGTAATATTCATTTATTAATAATAATGAATTTTGATTATCTCTCCAAAATCAAAATTTTAATTAATTTATTGTGTATTTAATAAGCATTGTTATCTGCATAAGTGTGTATAAGTCTGTGTTTTAAAATGATTATAAACAGCAACAATTTCAAGGTAAATTTATTTCTTTATGTTGTCTATAAATAAGATTAATTAATTTAGTTATTGATCATTGTTGCCTAGGAAGTAATCAATGGATAATTTGCCAGCGCGTCATTTGTTGCATCGTCACATAATTTGCTTAGTGTAATAATCATTAAAGATTGTAAAACAATTTGGGAAATAAAACCAAAAATTTTTTTTATTATTATAATGGACCGATTTGTTTTCTATTCAGTACCTTGTTATGTGATGTAATCCCAATTAAAACTTTGACCTTCATTCTTGCTTGTAGTGGGCATGGTAACCGAGGAACGTTAGATCTGTGTTATTCTTTTATACTACGAAATTACTGAAATAATTTAAAAACTTAATTTTATTATAGCCAAATCGTCTAATCCAAACAAACATTAATACCACAGTAAAAACATCTGATTTCATAATTTTCTTAAACATTAAATACTTAATCAAGTAAAAATTATTTGCAACTTGCATTTTAAATCTCCAACAAGTTCAAATTCTTTCAACTCTTTAACTTTAAGTTAGTATTTGTTATGCAGGGATGCCGTTCCAAATGCACACAAATAAACAAGTTGCACAATCCATCGAAATAATCTAATCAACTTTTGAAACGTTTAGATAAAAAAGATAATTCTTAGCCGCCGTGACTTTGAAATTAAGGAACCACTAGAACAGTAATTTATTATTACATCATCTTACGTCAGCTGTTATTATTTCATTGAGTATCATAAATACCTGTTTTGCTTCCTCTAACGGTCAGTGCTATTCAACTCACTGCACAAAATATCTTTAAGATGGAAACCTTGAATTAATTTATTTCAAGTGATTTGTGCGCTGCAAAAGTTCAACCGATTAAATTCCAATTAGTGTTAAAACTAAAATTAATAAAATTAATTAAGGACATGTCTGTTATATCCGAGTGTATGTGCACTGAAATATTGGCAATATTAGTTGCTTTGGCTGCTGTGGTTATAGCCTACTTCAAATGGACTTACAAGCATTGGGAACGAAAAGGGTTGAATTTTCTCCAACCGAAGATTCCTTTCGGATATCCAGCGAACAACCCATTTACAAAGAAAGTTAACTTGGGTTATGTCATAAAGCAACAATA
Organism: Dascillus cervinus; assembly: GCA_949768715.1. NCBI lineage: Eukaryota > Metazoa > Arthropoda > Insecta > Coleoptera > Dascillidae > Dascillus > Dascillus cervinus. The sequence goes on along the minus strand of OX458320.1, from coordinate 6,433,745 downwards.
CGATGAAATGAAACTCAAACAATGGAAACATGGAGGCAGCTACTTATTGGCCAGTCCAGTTTACATTCCAGTAGACGCTGAATATGTGAAAAATATCTTAACCAGAGATTTTCAACACTTCACAGATCGAGGCGTTTATTACAATGAAGAAGACGACCCACTGAGTGCCCATTTGTTTTTCATCGGTGGTGCAAAATGGAGGAACCTTCGTGTTAAGTTGACGCCGACTTTTACTTCCGGAAAAATGAAGATGATGTTCCAGACTCTTGTAGATTGTGGTGAGCAACTCAAGGGTGCAATGGATGATTACTGCGTTCACGACGAACCAATTGATATCAAGGATGTGCTAGGTCGTTTTACCACCGATATAATCGGATCTTGTGCTTTCGGTATTGAGTGCAACACGTTCAAAAATCCAGACGCGGAATTCCGGAGATACGGAAAGAAAGTGTTCGATGTTACCTTCATCCAAAATTTAAAAAATTTGATCAGCTTTGGGGCTCCGAAACTGGCGGCTTTAATCCGTTTAGTTGTGACACCGAAAGAGGTTTCTAAATTCTTTATGGGAGTTATTACCGACACGGTTAATTACCGGGAGAAGAATAACATTAACCGAAAAGATTTCATGCAATTACTGATTGATATTAAAAACAACAAGGCCATTGATGAAGATGGTGAGCATCACCATGACGGGAAGACTTTGACCATGGAAGAATTGGCGGCTCAAGCTTTTGTCTTTTTTTTGGCCGGTTTTGAAACCTCCTCGACTACAATGACTTTCTGCTTGTATGAGCTGTCGCTCAATCAAGACATCCAACAAAAAGTTAGAGAAGAGATCGTAGCCGTATTGGCAAACCATAACGGGAAATTATCCTACGATGCAGTTATGGACATGAAATACATGCAGCAAGTGCTCGATGGTAATTTAAAAATATTTTTCAATTCAAATTGTTATTTAAGACTATTTTTCTAGAAACTTTGAGAAAATACCCTCCGGTTCCTGCCTTAAACCGAAAGTGCACGAAGCCGTATAGAATCCCCGACACTGATGTCATCCTGGACAAAGACACCGTTGTTCTCATTCCGGTGTTGGGTCTTCATCACGATCCGGAATATTTCCCAGACCCGGAAAAATTCGATCCTGAGAGGTTCAGCGAAGAAAATGAGCACAAAATTAACCATCACACTTATTTACCTTTCGGGGAGGGTCCTAGGAACTGCATTGGTCTTCGGTTCGGTGTGATGCAGTCCAAAGTCGGTTTGACAGTTTTGTTGAAGAATTACAAATTTTCCCTTAATAAGAAAACCCATTTACCATTGAATTTTAGCCCAAATTCGTTCATTCTGTCGACGGAAGGGGGAATGTGGTTAAATGCAGAAAAAATTAATTAAAGCTGTGCTTCTTTGTCTTAGTAAATTATGAATAGAATTTAATTTAATTACAAGAATAATTAAGATATTTCTAAAAGATTGAAGAATACTTGTTTTCTATTTATTAATTTCCTGTTAGTAATAAATTTAGCCATTTAAATGTGACATTTGTTTGCTTTGTGTATTTCTAAATTTTTGTGTACATGTAACGAGAAATCAATATTTGAAAAACCCACGCTTTGAGTCGACATTATTAAAACATTTTGTCACTTCATTTGGCGCGAAGTATTGCGTTTCAGATTCAATTTATCTCAAGACATCTTCAATTGGTTCCTCATCTGATATGTCGTTTGTTAATGACCCATCTGGTTCATTTTCACTATGTTATTGGGTTCTACGACACTTTTCCCAGCTTCTGCAAGAAACTTTTGCCTCTTGATATTCTTTTTTGAAGGGTAGTTCTTGCAAATTATCTGAATTTTTAGGCATATCATCCGTAAATGGGACGTTCTGCGGAACTTGATGCGGATTAAAAAGTAAAATTCCCGTTGTTGCAAACGAAGAGATCAAATCCATTTTTATGAAGCCTTTTTTATTTTTTTTATTCATTTCATTTAGTGTTGCTGCTAGCAAATGTGCAGGTCTTTCTTATCGATGGAAGTATCAGCAAGTTTACCTATATTTTTCCATCCATCAAACGGTTTCGTCATTTTTGCCCTAAATATTACTAATCAATTTCGCCCCAACCTAACTATCAAATTCACCCCGTATAAGTGATTAATTTCACATGATTAGTTGAAAAACAAATTTACAACACCGGCACTCCGTAACTTTCAGAAAATAGAGATGAAGACGCGATGGCGAGAAATTTCGTTAACTTTCGGCAATATTCGATTAAAACTGCGTTAAAATGCGAACTAAAAAAATTAGGTTTCTAGGAATTTTGATTTATTTAAATATTTTAAAGGTAAGTAAAAATATTTGGTTTAAAGTACCTTGAAGTATATTTAGAACTTTTAATTAGGATTTTCTAAATAAATAAATTTCTAACTGTAAATAAAATTATTATTATTAACCACATATACATACTTACATGTCGATTTGTAATATGAAAAAAAGTCGAGGCTTCCCCGTAGTATCGAACTGGTGGTTCTCCGTTGTAGATAAGCAAGTTGCCAAGTTGAACTAATTTGTATATGAACAGTGTATTTTAACTTTCGTATAAGCAATGCGAGCGTTCAAAAAATTAATATTTTTTTTCTTTTCATTATCCAAAGTGTTTACAGAGGTGTAAGCCGTGGTGTCCGTGAAGTATAATTTTCTATGAAAGTATGATGCTTATCTTTTAGTTATTGTAAATCTAAATGTTGTCCATTTTTATTATTAAGAGTTTTGATTTTCGAATCAATTTATCTAATTTTTTTAGTCATTGTTATTTTTTAATGCAATTTGCGTTCATTTTTTAATTGTTGCTTTGGTTTTATACGGTTTTAGAAAAGTTTGGAACCTACTTCTCTTTTTACCATATAAACAATGTCTCTTTTATGCGATTTTTTTTAATGCAGTCTTCTGTAAAACGTATCTACCACATAAAAAAAAACTCGAGTGTACTGTAAACTCACATTAATTAAAATATAACTTACTAAATCTAGATATCTGTATATTTTCTTAAGCCTAGTATTATATTCAAATCTACCTCACGAAGTGTTCAAATGTACCCCATTACCGGGAATACATTTGAACTATCTCAGGGCCTTAAAAAATTAATTGTAATACAGAGACATTCCTAAAAACATAAATGACACTTGTTGACATTCAAACTTAATAATTGTGCTGTTCCTGTAGAAATAATCAACAAAAGCAAGAGTAATTGAAAAAAGTGTTGAAAGATGCCCCACTCTCTCGTATGTATAATATACGAATTGTGTTGTTCCTGTAGAAATAATCAGCGAAAGCAAGCGTTATTTAAAGTGTTGAAACATGCCCCACTCTCCCGTTTGTAAGAAACGTCTGACAGTATCTTACTTATAATTGTAATTAAACATACAAATATGAATGTTATAAATCTTCTTTATAATTTACTTTTCAACCTTAACCTTTGGGTGTTGGGATGCCATGACAAAAATTTCCTATTACTATTATGGACCGATTTGTTTTCTACTCAACACGTTGTTAATTGATATAATTCAAATTAAAACTTTGACCTTTATTCTTGTTTGTAGTGGACGTAGTAATTGAGGAACTTTTAGTTAATATTTCAAAAACAATTTTTATTCTGATACAATCTATCATTATAAAAATATTAATTCAACAGTAAAAACTTTCGATTTTATAATTTTCTTAAACATTAAATATTTAATCGCTAGAAATGATTTGCAACTTATTTTTAAATGTGCAACAAGTTGAAATTCTTCCGACCCTTTAAGTCAATATATGTTTTAGGAAGAGACGTCGCTCTCCATACACACAGATAAACAATTTACACAAACCATCGAAAAAATCTAATCAACCTTTGAAATGTTTATATAAAACGATAATTTTGTAGTCATTCTAGATTTCAATTTTAGTAACCGTGACTTGGAAATTAAACAACCTCTAGACCAGTAATTTCTCATTACATCATCTGTTATTACTTCATTGAGTATCATAAATACCTGTTTTGCTTCCTCCAGCCGCCAGTGCTATTCAACCACTGCACGACATATCTTTATGATGGGAACATTTAGTTAATTCATTTCAAGTGATTTGTGCGCTGCAGAAGTTGAATCGATTAATTTCCAATTAGTGTTAAAACTAAAATTAATAAAATTAATTAAGGACTGAAAATGTCTGTTATATCCGAGTGTATGTGTACTGAAATATTGGCAATATTAGTTGCTTTGGCTGCCGTGATTGTAGGCTACTTCAAATGGTCTTACAAGCATTGGGAACGAAAAGGGTTGAATTTTCTCCAACCAAAGATTCCTTTCGGATATCCAGCGAACAACCCATTTACAAAGAAAGTCAACTTGGGTTATGTCATAAAGCAACAATACGATGAAATGAAACTCAAACAATGGAAACATGGAGGCAGCTACTTATTGGCCAGTCCAGTTTACATTCCAGTAGACGCTGAATATGTGAAAAATATATTAACCAGAGATTTCCAACACTTCACAGATCGAGGCGTTTATTACAATGAAGAAGACGACCCACTGAGTGCCCATTTGTTTTTCATCGGTGGTGCAAAATGGAGGAACCTTCGTGTTAAGTTGACGCCGACTTTTACTTCCGGAAAAATGAAGATGATGTTCCAGACTCTTGTAGATTGTGGTGAGCAACTCAAGGGTGCAATGGATGATTACTGCGTTCACGACGAACCAATTGATATCAAGGATGTGCTAGGACGCTTTACCACCGATATAATCGGATCTTGTGCTTTCGGTATTGAGTGCAACACGTTCAAAAATCCAGACGCGGAATTCCGGAGATACGGAAAGAAAGTGTTCGATTTTACCTTCATCCAAAATTTTAAAAAAATTATCGGCATTGGGGCTCCGAAACTGGCGAGTTTAATCCGTTTAGTTGTGGTACCTAAAGAGGTTTCTAAATTCTTTATGGGAGTTATTACCGACACGGTTAATTACCGGGAGAAGAATAACATTAACCGGAAAGATTTCATGCAATTACTGATTGATATTAAAAACAACAAGTCCATTGATGAAGATGGTGAGCATCACCATGACGGGAAAACTTTGACCATGGAAGAATTGGCGGCCCAAGCTTTTGTCTTTTTTTTGGCCGGTTTTGAAACCTCGTCGACTACAATGACTTTCTGCTTGTATGAGCTGTCGCTCAATCAAGACATTCAACAAAAAGTTAGAGAAGAGATCATAGCCGTATTGGCAAACCATAACGGGAAATTATCCTACGATGCAGTTATGGACATGAAATACATGCAGCAAGTGCTCGATGGTAATTTAAAAATATTTTTCAATTCAAAGTGTTATTAAAGACTTCTTTTCCAGAAACTTTGAGAAAATACCCTCCGGTTCCTGCCTTAAACCGAAAGTGCACGAAGCCGTATAGAATCCCCGACACTGATGTCATCCTGGACAAAGACGCCGTTGTTCTCATTCCGGTATTGGGTCTTCATCACGATCCGGAATATTTCCCAGACCCGGAAAAATTCGATCCTGAGAGGTTCAACGAAGAAAATAAGCAGAAAATTAACCATCACACCTATTTACCTTTCGGGGAGGGTCCTAGGAACTGCATTGGTCTTCGGTTCGGTGTGATGCAGTCCAAAGTCGGTTTGGCAGTTTTGTTGAAGAATTACAAATTTTCCCTTAATAAAAAAACCCATTTACCATTGAATTTTAGCCCTAATTCGTTCATTCTGTCGACGGACGGGGGAATGTGGTTAAATGCAGAAAAAATTAATTAAAGCTGTGTTTCTTTCTCTTAGTAAATTATGAATAGGATTTAATTTAATTACAATAATAGTTAAAATGTTTCTAAAAGTTTTAACAATATTTTTTTTCTATTTATTAAATTCCTGTTAGCAATAAATGTAGTCATTTAAATGTGACATTTGTTTGCTTTGCGCATTCCTAAATTTTTGTGCACATGTAACAAGGAATTAATATTTGAAAAACCCACGCTTTGAGTCAACATTATTAAAACATTTTGTCACTTCATTTGGTGCAAAGTATTGCGTTTCAGATTCAATTTCTCTCAAGACATCTTCAATTGGTTCCTCATCTGAAATGTCGTTTGTTAATGGTCCATCTGGTTCACTTTCACTATCTGACGAAATGTTATTGGGTTCTGCGACACTTTTCCCAGCTCCTGCAAGAATATTTTGCCTCTTGATAATCTTTCTTGAAGGATTGTTCTTGCAAATTATCTGAATTTCTTATCCATTTCATTAGAGTTGCTGCTGGGAAATGTGCTAGTCTTTCTTATATATGGCAGTAGCAAGTTTACCTACGTTTTTCCATCGATTAAACGATTTTGAGAATTTTGTTCTAAATATTACTAATTAATTTCGCCCCAACTTAATTATCAAATTCACCCCGTATAAGTGATCAATTGCGCATGATTTGTTGAAGTTCAAGTTTACATGCCACTGCTACCTCCATACTCAGGTCGTCAATGTTAAAAATGAAGTTAGGAATAATCAACGTTGTAGGGAAATGCTGCAGTTTATACCTACCTTACAAAGTCTTGGAGATGCAAAAATCAAAAAATTTAGAGACTACATATTTAATACATCACTTTGTTAACTGAGACATTCCTATAGTATCCTGTGTTTATTCTATTTGCTAGAAAATAAAAATAATATAGTAGAATATAGGAATTATAAAATATAAACTGAATATCTTGTTTGTAATTGCTACAAATAATTGGTTAGTCAGAGATTGAATAAGTTTTGTTTAATTCTTGTCAAATATATTAAATTTATGTTAATATACAGGCTGTCCCAAACCACCCAGGTGCCTCTTTTACAAATTTTTGAAATAAAATAAAGAATAAATCATTTTCTGTGTGAATAACCCATTTCTTATTTCCATCAGATACAGCGAAGAAGCCTATGACAAAGAAGTTGCCTACAATTATGAGTCCTCCACAAGAATATTTGAGCACCAAGAAACTAAAGAATCCTGTAATTATTTTAAACGTTTTCTTAAATACCTTTTTCTTTTCACAACGAAGTTTAATGGGTTGCATTACTATATTTAATTGAGTTTGTTGAAGTTTTTTTGTTGATATAATTAGCATTTTATGGTTTTTACTGTATATAAACGCCAATAGTTAATCAGTTGCGTTGGTTCAATTATAGCACATTCAATTAAAAAAACTACATCGAATTGGGTAACCGTTGTGCACAAAATTTTATTTTACTTATTTCGCTCTGCAATGACCGGTCAAGCCCTCGATGCGGCGTTAGAACCGACTGGTTTGTTAATAAAAAACTTGCACTTATATGAAGCGGAAAGGTATAATTGTTTCATTCAGTTACATTCTATTATTTTTATTTCTTTTTCGCTAGTTGAAATGAAATTATACCTAAATTTTCATTTATTAGTAGTTTTGACTTGTTAAGTATTATTAGATTAAAAGTATTGTTATCAAATTAGCTTTAATTAAAAGGGGCAGACCAAATCCTAAAACTCGCCAAATTTGACAAAAACCTTGGCCTACCGATATATTCATTATTATTAGTCACTTCATTGACTTTGTTTTAGGAAATAGGTAATCTTAACAATCAAAACCTTCGCCTTCATGTACGTTTTGAAGAATTTACTATACAGTGAGGACGCGTGGGTTTGAATAAATTCATTTAAAATTCATGGGTTTGGTTTTTGGAAAAACGCTCGGACAAGTCGATTTTTGTTTTTAAGACTGCATCTTTTTTGACATTTGTAATTTTAAGATCGTCTTTTGTTTTCGCACTATGACGTTATCGATAATTTTTTTAAATTGTTTGTTTACGATTTTGAATGCAGCGCATTTTTCTGAGTATAGAAATGTCAAATTTGTTTGATCTTGAAGAGGAAAGTTTTCGAAATAAAGTCCTAAAGTTTCAAAAATTTATGATAAAATTATTAGAGTAGACCACTAATAATATCATCAAGGAAGCGCTGGAAATGGAGCAAAACATTCAATTGTGTGTTTATTTTTCCGGTTTATTGAAGTAGATTTTAGATTTCAGATAAGCCCATAGATAAAAATCTAATGGGGTGAAATCTGAAGACCTAGCTGGCCATTCGATGAAACCTCTCCTTCCGATCCATCTATTTGGGAAAATATTATGAAGGTAATCTCGGTACTGTTCTCGAATAATGTGGGGGCTCTCCATCCTGTTGGAACCATATTGAATCTGCCGGTATATTTGGGTTTTCATTATCACATTATTATTACATTGGGTATTATGTCATTTTGTAGTAAGTCTAAATATTTATCAGAATTAAGTGTTCCCTCAATAAAAAGGGACCCACAATTCCGGCCCAAACGTTTACTTTCTGAGGGAATTGTGTATGACTTTCCATTCTCCAATGTGGGTTTTCTGGTGCCCAATATCGAAAATTTTGCCTGTATACGGAACCATTCAAACAAAATGTTGCCTCGTTAGAAAAAACTATCTTACGTAAAAATGCCGGGTTGGCATTGCATCTATCCATCATTATTTCGAAAAATTCTGCGGTCAAGATCGTCTTCAATAAGTTCCTCAACAAAATGTACTTTGAATGGGTGCCATTTGTTCTTGTGTAAATATTTTAGAACAGAAGATTTACTTACTGACTGTTCTGCAGCTACTTGTCGACTTGATTTCTGAGGATTTTCTTGTAAATCGAGCAAAACATTCACTTGTGTGCTTTCTGGAAATGTAACATGGTTGATTTTGTAATTGTCTCTTACGTGGCCAAAGTCTCTAAACTTCTTCTCCATCTTACTAACTACTGATTGTTTAATAGGCTTCTCCGGGTACTTATCATTGAACAATTCGCAAGCTTCAGCTTGTGTTCGAATATTATCGTCATATCCTACCATCATCAACATTTCTATTCGTTGTTGCTCAGTTAAACGCGCCATTCTTCAAGCTTTGAAACTGCACTTGACAAGTGCCAACAATCAAAAAAACAAAATAAACACACAATTGAATGTTTTGCTCGATTTACAAGAAAATCCTCAGAAATCAAGGTCACACGAATTTGACAATTCTGTACTCAGAAAAATGCGCTGCATTCAAATTCGTGAACAAAAATATAGAGTACAATTTTAAAAAAAATATTGATGACGTCATAGTGCGAAAACAAAAGACAATCGTAAAAGTATAAATATCAAAAAAGATGCAGTTTTAAAAACAAAAATCGACGTGTCCGAGCGTTTTTACAAAAACGAAACCCATGAATTTTAAATGAATTTATTCCAACCCACGCGTCCTCACTGTATAGTGGGTATAGTAATTGAGAAACTTTAGAATCTGCGTTGTTACTAAATTATTTTATTGTAAAGAAATTATCGGATTCAATCACCCAAAATTATTATTAGATATTTACATTACAATAAGTAAGTTAATGAAATACTTCAGTCACATTGACCTTGTTTTGGGATACAATCTTAGTAATCAAAACATTGGCCTTCATGTACGTTTTGAAGCATTTACTACATAAAGGGTATAGTAATTGAGACACTTTAAAATCTGCGTTGCTACAGAATTATTTAAACAGACTAAAAAACAGCTTTTATTGTAAAGAAATTATCGGATTCAATCACCCAAAATTATTATTAGATATTTACATTACAATAAGTGAGTTAATGAAGTATTATACATCAGAAACAAGAAGTTAAGTCACGAAACCAAATGTTAAGTTTATTATATTCCCTAGCTCATGAATTAATGTACAATATTTTATCAAATGTGCTGTATTTCTATAAAATATAGGATTTTAGACATCAAATTATGAAGAGATTGACCTATTGCAACTGGTTCAGTCAGACAACCAACAACGACCTTGTAGCTTTAACATCCTTCAGCTGCTAATTGTAAGTTTAACTTGCTCTATCTGGATACGTAAACTAAAAAAATATGTCAAGGTAAATTTTCATGAATCACTATTAAACCAACAACTCGGCAATTTGCTACCATCTTTTGAACAGACGTTTAATTGAACCCATTTTCTTTGAAATGCTGCATCAGAATAATAAGTATTAATCAATTTTACCCCAATAAGTTACATAAATCCAGTATATTCAGTATACATCTGAATAAACACTGTTAAGTTACTTAATGAAACGTTATGACGATGGTTTGATTAGCACGGACCACATGAAAAATTTCTATTTACGAAAAATGTTCATTTTTGGTTACAGTAATATTCATTTATAATTAATAATGAATTTTGATTATCTCTCCAAAATCAAAATTTTAATTAATTTATTGTGTATTTACTAAGCATTGTTATGTGCATAAGTGTGTATAAGTGTGTGTTTTACAATGATTATAAACAGCAACAATTTCAAAGTAAATTTATTTTTTTATGTTGCCTATAAATAAGATTAATTAATTTAGTTATTAATCATTGTTGCCTAGGAAGTAATCAATGGATAACTTTCCAGCGCTTCATTTGTTGCATCGTCACATAAATTGCTTATTGTAATTTACAGATTTTAAATAAATTTGGGAAATAAGACCAAAAAAATTTATTATTATTATAATATACCAATTTGTTTTCTATTCAGTACCTTGTTATGTGATGTAATCCCAATTAAAACTTTGACCTTCATTGTTGCTTGTAGTGGGCATGGTAACTCAAGAACGTTAGTTCTGTGTTATTCTTTTATACTACAAAATTACTGAAATAATTTAAAAACCAATTTTTATTATAGCAAAATTGTCTGATCCAAACAAACATTAATACCACAGTAAAAATATTTGATTTCATAATTTTCTTAAACATTAAATACTTAATCAAGTAAAAATTATTTGCAACTTGCATTTTAAATCCGCAACAAGTTGAAATTCTTTCAACTCTTTATGTTAGTATTGTTATGCAGGGATGCCGCTCCAGAGGCACCCAAATAAACAAGTTGCACAATCCATCGAAATAATCTAATCAACTTTTGAAACGTTTAGATAAAAAAGATAATATGCAATAATTCTTAGCCGCCGTGACTTTGAAATTAAGGAACCACTAGAACAGTAATTTATCATTACATCATCATTCGTCAGCTGTTATTATTTCATTGAGTATCATAAATACCTGTTTTGCTTCCTCCAGCGGTCAGTGCTATTCAACTCACTGCACGAAATATTTTTGAGATGGGAACCTTGAATTAATTTATTTCAAGTGATTTGTGCGCTGCAGAAGTTGAATCGATTAATTTCTAATTAGTGTTAAAACTAAAATTAATAAAATTAAAAATGTCTGTGATATCCGAGTGTATGTGTACTGAAATATTGGCAATATTAGTTACTTTGGCTGCCGTGGTTGTAGGCTACTTCAAATGGTCTTACAAGTATTGGGAACGAAAAGGATTGAATTTTCTCCAACCGAAGATTCCTTTCGGATACCCAGGGAGCAACCCATTTACAAGGAAAGTCAACATTGGTTATCTCATAAAGCAACAATACGATGAACTGAAACTCAAAAAATGGAAACATGGAGGCAGCTACTTATTGGCCAGTCCAATTTACATTCCAGTAGACGCTGAATATGTGAAAAACATCTTAACCGGAGATTTCCAACACTTCACAGATCGAGGCATTTATTACAATGAAGAAGACGACCCACTGAGTGCCCATTTGTTTTCCATCGGCGGTGTAAAATGGAGGAACCTTCGTGTTAAGTTGACGCCGACTTTTACTTCCGGAAAAATGAAGATGATGTTCCAGACTCTTGTAGATTGTGGTGAGCAACTCAAGGGTGCAATGGATGATTACTGCGTTCATGACGAACCAATTGATATCAAGGATGTGCTAGGACGCTTTACCACCGATATAATCGGTTCTTGTGCTTTCGGTATTGAGTGCAACACGTTCAAAAATCCAGACGCGGATTTCCGGAGATACGGGAAGAAAGTGTTCGAGTTAACCTTAATGCAAAATTTAAAAAATTTAATCGGCTTTGGGGCTCCAAAGTTGGCGGCGATGGTCGGTTTGACTGTGACACCGAAAGAGGTTTCTAAATTCTTTATGGGAGTTATTACCGACAAGGTTAATTACCGGGAGAAGAATAACATTAACCGAAAAGATTTCATGCAACTGTTAATTGATATGAAAAACAATAAGTTCATCGATGAAAGTGGCGAACATCACCACGATGGGAAGACTTTGACCATGGAAGAATTGGCGGCTCAAGCTTTTCTCTTCTTTTTGGCCGGTTTTGAAACCTCCTCGACTACAATGACTTTCTGCCTGTACGAGCTTTCGCTCAACCAAGACATCCAACAAAAAGTAAGAGAGGAGATAGAAGCCGTATTGGCAAACCATAACGGGAAATTATCGTATGATGCAGTTTCCGACATGAAATACATGCAACAAGTGTTTGATGGTAATTTAAAAATATTCTCCAGTTCAAATTGTTATTAAAGATTTTTTTGCAGAAACTTTGAGAAAATACCCTCCGCTTCCTATCTTGAACCGAAAATGCACCAAGCCATACAGAGTCCCCGACACTGACGTCGTCCTGGACGAAGGTACTGTCGCAGTTATTCCAGTGCTGGGTCTGCATCACGATCCGGAATATTTCCCAAACCCGGAAAAATTTGATCCTGAGAGGTTCAACGAAAAAAATAAACAGAATATCAACCATCACACCTATTTGCCTTTCGGGGAGGGTCCTAGGAACTGCATTGGTCTTCGGTTCGGTGTGATGCAGTCCAAAGTCGGTTTGGCAGTTTTGTTGAAGAATTACAAATTTTCCTTTAATAAGAAAACCCATTTGCCATTGAATTTTAGCCCGAATTCGATCATTCTGTCGACGGAAGGGGGAATGTGGTTAAATGCAGAGAAAATTAATTAAAGCTATGTTTCGTTCTCTTAATAAATTATGAATAGGATTTAATTTAATTACAATAATAATTAAGATATTTCTAAAAGTTTTAAGAATATTTTTTTTCTATTTGTTAATTTCCTGTTAGCAATAAATTTAGTCATTTAAATGTGACATTTGTTTGCTTTGTGCATTCCTAAATTTTTGTGTAGAGTTTGACTAAAAATATTCTGCGTTTATGACTTTAAACCGCAATCAACTTTTAGTGATGATAATGAGGGTTCACTGCAGGGTGCGACACATCTGGTTGCTTTGAAAAATATTTTTGTAGATACTTCAGAACGGTACTTAAATATTTCAACTTTAGTTAAGTTCAGAACAAATAATCAAATACAAGTCATAGAATTCATCAAGTATTTAAGTAAATCAATAACCCTACATACCTACCTAATTATTAGAAGAGGTTTAATGTTTACTCATATTTATATCTAAGCATCAAGAAATTTATAAAAATTTACCAAATACAGCCCTGGCCACTTCTGCCCATGTTGATTATTACGGCTTACCTACTTTTATGACCGGATCACTTATAGTATTGTAAAAGGCACAGTCATAAACGCAGAATAAGTTTAGACAAACTCTACATGTAACGAGAAATCAATATTTGAAATACCCACGCTTTGAGTCAACATTATTAAAACATTTTGTCACTTCATTTGGTGCAAAGTATTGCGTTTCAGATTCAATTTCTCTCAAGAGATCTTCAATTGGTTTCTCATCTGAAATGTCGTTTGTTAATGGTCCATCTGGTTCACTTTCACTATCTGACGAAATGTTATTGGGTTCTACGACACTTTTCCCAGCTCCTGCACGAATATTTTGCCTATTGATATTCTTTTTTGAAGGATTGTTTTTGCAAATTATCTGCATTTTCAGGCATATCATGGGTAGATGGGACGTTCTGTAGAACTCGATGCGGATTAAAAAGTATAATTCACGTTGTTGCATACGAAGAAATCAAATCCATTTTTATGGCGCCTTCTTTATTTTTTTTTATCCATTTCATTTAGTGTTGCTGCTAGCAAATGTGCAAGTCTTTCTTATCGATGGAAGCGGCAGCAAGTTTACCTATATTTTTCCATCCATCAAACGATTTCGTCATTTTTGCCCTAAATATTACTAATCAATTTCGCCCCAACCTAACTATCAAATTCACCCCGTATAAGTGATTAATTTCACATGATTAGTTGAAAAACAAATTTACAACACCGGCACTCCGTAACTCTCAGAAAATAGAGATGAAGACGCGATGGCGAGAAATTTCGTTAACTTTCGGCAATATTCGTTTAAAACTGCGTTAAAATGTGAACTAAAAAAATTAGGTTTCTATGAATTTTGATTTATTTAAATATTTTAAAGGTAAGTAAAAATGTTTGGTTTAAAGTACCTTGAAGCATATTTAGAACTTTTAATTAGGATATTCTAAATAAATAAATTTCTAACTGTAAATAAAATTATTATTATTAGCCTAACATACTTACATGTCGATTTGTAATTTGAAAAAAAATCGAGGCTTCCCCGCAGTATCGAAACTGGTGGTTTTCCGTTGTAGATAAGCAAGTTGTCACTAATTTGTATATGAACAGTGTATTTTAACTTTCGTATAAGCAATGCGAGCGTTCAAAAAATTAATATTTTTTTTCCTTTTCATTATCCGAAGTGTTTACGTAAGTGTAAGCCGTGGTGTCCGTGAAGTATAATTTTTTATGCAAGTATGATGCTTATCTTTTAGTTATTGTAAATCTAAATGTTGTCCATTTTTATTATAAAGAGTTTTGATTTTCGAATCAATTTATCTAATTTTTTTTAGTCATTGTTATTTTTTAATGCAATTTGCGTTTATTTTTTAATTGTTGGTTTGGTTTTATGCGGTTTTAGAAAAGTTTGGAGCCTACTTCTCTTTTTACCATATAAACAATGTTTTTTTTTATGCGATTTTTTTTAATGCGGTGTTCTGTAAAACGTATCTACCACATAAAAAAAAAACTCGAGTGTACTGTAAACTCACATTAATTAAAATATAACTTACTAAATCTAGATATCTGTATATTTTCTTAATCCTAGTATTATGTTCAAATTTACCCCACGAAGTGTTCAAATGTACCCCATTACCGGGGATACATTTGAACTATCTCAGGGCCTTAAAAAATTAATTGTAATACAGAGACATCCCCAAAACATAAATGACACTTGTTGGAATTCAAAGTTAATATACATTCGCATACTATAATATACGAATTGTGTTGTTCCTGTAGAAATAATCAGCGAAAGCAAGCATTATTTAAAGTGTTGAAAGATGCCCCACTCTCCCGTTTGTAAGAAACGTCTGACAGTATCTTACTTATAATTGTAATTAAACGTACAAATATGAATGTTATAAATCCTATTTATAATTTATTTTTCAATATAATAAATTTCCCTTAATCTTTGGGTGTCGGGATGCCATGACAAAAATTTCCTATTACTATTATGGACCGATTTGTTTTCTACTCAACACGTTGTTAATTGATATAAT
This sequence comes from Dascillus cervinus, assembly GCA_949768715.1. NCBI lineage: Eukaryota > Metazoa > Arthropoda > Insecta > Coleoptera > Dascillidae > Dascillus > Dascillus cervinus. Next base: position 6,418,319 of record OX458320.1, on the reverse strand, counting down.
TCAAATTAAAACTTTGACCTTTATTCTTGTTTGTAGTAGACGTAGTAATTGAGGAACTTTTAGTTAATATTTCAAAAACAATTTTTATTCTGATACAATCTATCATTATAAAAATATTAATTCAACAGTAAAAACTTTCGATTTTATAATTTTCTTAAACATTAAATATTTAATCGCTAGAAATGATTTGCAACTTATTTTTAAATGTGCAACAAGTTGAAATTCTTCCGACCCTTTAAGTCAATATATGTTTTAGGAAGAGACGCCGCTCTCCATACACACAAATAAACAATTTACACAATCCATCGAAATAATCTAATCAACTTTTGAAATGTTTATATAGAACGATAATTTTGTAGTCATTCTAGATTTCAATTTTAGTAACCGTGACTTGGAAATTAAACAACCTCTAGACCAGTAATTTCTCATTACATCATCTGTTATTATTTCATTGAGTATCATAAATACCTGTTTTGCTTCCTCCAGCCGCCAGTGCTATTCAACCACTGCACGACATATCTTTATGATGGGAACATTTAGTTAATTCATTTCAAGTGATTTGTGCGCTGCAGAAGTTGAATCGATTAATTTCCAATTAGTGTTAAAACTAAAATTAATAAAATTAATTAAGGACAACCCATTTACAAAGAAAGTCAACTTGGGTTATGTCATAAAGCAACAATACGATGAAATGAAACTCAAACAATGGAAACATGGAGGCAGCTACTTATTGGCCAGTCCAGTTTACATTCCAGTAGACGCTGAATATGTGAAAAATATATTAACCAGAGATTTCCAACACTTCACAGATCGAGGCGTTTATTACAATGAAGAAGACGACCCACTGAGTGCCCATTTGTTTTCCATCGGTGGTGCAAAATGGAGGAACCTTCGTGTTAAGTTGACGCCGACTTTTACTTCCGGAAAAATGAAGATGATGTTCCAGACTCTTGTAGATTGTGGTGAGCAACTCAAGGGTGCAATGGATGATTACTGCGTTCATGACGAACCAATTGATATCAAGGATGTGCTAGGACGCTTTACCACCGATATAATCGGTTCTTGTGCTTTCGGTATTGAGTGCAACACGTTCAAAAATCCAGACTCGGAATTCCGGAGATACGGGAAGAAAGTGTTCGATCTTACCTTCATCCAAAATTTTAAAAGAATTATCGGCATTGGGGCTCCGAAACTGGCGAATTTAATCCGTTTAGTTGTGGTACCGAAAGAGGTTTCTAAATTCTTTATGGGAGTTATTACCGACACGGTTAATTACCGGGAGAAGAATAACATTAACCGGAAAGATTTCATGCAATTACTGATTGATATTAAAAACAACAAGGTCATTGATGAAGATGGTGAGCATCACCATGACGGGAAAACTTTGACCATGGAAGAATTGGCGGCCCAAGCTTTTGTCTTTTTTTTGGCCGGTTTTGAAACCTCGTCGACTACAATGACTTTCTGCTTGTATGAGCTGTCGCTCAATCAAGACATCCAACAAAAAGTTAGAGAAGAGATCGAAACCGTATTGGCAAACCATAACGGGAAATTATCCTACGATGCAGTTATGGACATGAAATACATGCAGCAAGTGCTCGATGGTAATTTAAAAATATTTTTGAATTCAAAGTGTTATTAAAGACTTCTTTTCCAGAAACTTTGAGAAAATACCCTCCGGTTCCTGCCTTAAACCGAAAGTGCACGAAGCCGTATAGAATCCCCGACACTGATGTCATCCTGAACAAAGACGCCGTTGTTCTCATTTCGGTGTTGGGTCTTCATCACGATCCGGAATATTACCCAGACCCGGAAAAATTCGATCCTGAGAGGTTCAACGAAGAAAATAAGCAGAAAATTAACCATCACACCTATTTACCTTTCGGGGAGGGCCCAAGGAATTGCATTGGTCTTCGGTTCGGTGTGATGCAGTCCAAAGTCGGTTTGGCAGTTTTGTTGAAGAATTACAAATTTTCCCTTAATAAGAAAACCCATTTACCATTGAATTTTAGCCCTAATTCGTTCATTCTGTCGACGGACGGGGGAATGTGGTTAAATGCAGAAAAAATTAATTAAAGCTGTGTTTCTTTCTCTTAGTAAATTATGAATAGGATTTAATTTAATTACAATAATAGTTAAAATGTTTCTAAAAGTTTTAACAATATTTTCTTCTATTTATTAATTTCCTGTTAGCAGTAAATTTAGTCATTTACAGGCTACTGATACCTCCATACTCAGGTCGTCAATGTTAAAAATGAAGTTAGGAATAATCAACGTTGTAGGGAAATGCTGCAGTTTATACCTACCTTACAAAGTCTTGGAGATGCAAAAATCAAAAAATTTAGAGACTACATATTTAATACATCACTTTGTTAACTGAGACATTCCTATAGTATCCTGTGTTTATTCTATTTGCTAGAAAATAAAAATAATATAGTAGAATATAGGAATTATAAAATATAAACTGAATATCTTGTTTGTAATTGCTACAAATAATTGGTTAGTCAGAGATTGAATAAGTTTTGTTTAATTCTTGTCAAATATATTAAATTTATGTTAATATACAGGCTGTCCCAAACCACCCAGGTGCCTCTTTTACAAATTTTTGAAATAAAATAAAGAATAAATCATTTTCTGTGTGAATAACCCATTTCTTATTTCCATCAGATACAGCGAAGAAGCCTATGACAAAGAAGTTGCCTACAATTATGAGTCCTCCACAAGAATATTTGAGCACCAAGAAACTAAAGAATCCTGTAATTAATTTAAACGTTTTCTTAAATACCCTTTTCTTTTCACAACGAAGTTTAATGGGTTGTATTACTGTATTTAATTGAGTTTTTTTTTTTTTTTATTCTTATCACAATTTTTTTCTTCTATTTGTAAATTTTGTTAATACATGTATTTTAGATTTTGTATAAAGTGACCGTTGTTTTACGTATAAAATAACCTTTGAGTGTCGGGATGCCATGACAAAAATTTCCTATTACTATTATGGACCGATTTGTTTTCTACTCAACACGTTGTTAATTGATATAATTCAAATTAAAACTTTGACCTTTATTCTTGTTTGTAGTGGACGTAGTAATTGAGGAACTTTTAGTTAATATTTCAAAAACAATTTTTATTCTGATACAATCTATCATTATAAAAATATTAATGCAACAGTTAAAACTTTCGATTTTATAATTTTCTGAAACTTTAAATATTTAATCGCTAAAAATAATTTGTAACTTATATTTTAAATGTGTAACAAGTTGAAATTCTTTCTACACTTTAAGTCAATATTTTTTAGGAAGAGACGCCGCTCTCAATACACACAAATAAACAATTTACACAATCCATCGAAATAATCTAATCAACTTTTGAAATGTTTAGATAAAACGATAATTTTGTAGTCATTCTAGATTTCAATCTGTCACCGTGACTTGGGAATTAAAGAAACTCGAGACCAGTAATTTATCATTACATCATCTTACGTCAGCTGTTATTATTTCATTGAGTATCATAAATACCTGTTTTGCTTCCTCCAGCGGCCAGTGCTATTCCACCACTGCACGAAAGATCTTTATGATGGGAACTTTTAGTTAATCCATTTCAAGTGATTTGTGCGGTGCAAAAGTTGAATCGATTAATTTCCAATTAGTGTTAAAACTAAAATTAATAAAATTAATTAAGGACTGAAAATGTCTGTGATATCCGAGTGTATGTGCACTGAAATATTGGCAATATTAGTTGCTTTGGCTGCCGTGGTTGTAGCCTACTTCAAATGGTCTTACAAGCATTGGGAACGAAAAGGGTTGAATTTTCTCCAACCGAAGATTCCTTTCGGATATCCAGCGAACAACCCATTTACAAAGAAAGTTAACTTGGGTTATGTCATAAAGCAACAATACGATGAAATGAAACTCAAACAATGGAAACATGGAGGCAGCTACTTATTGGCCAGTCCAGTTTACATTCCAGTAGACGCTGAATATGTGAAAAATATATTAACCAGAGATTTCCAATACTTCATAGATCGAGGCGTTTATTACAATGAAGAAGACGACCCACTGAGTGCCCATTTGTTTTCCATCGGTGGTGCAAAATGGAGGAACCTTCGTCTGAAGTTGACGCCGACTTTTACTTCCGGAAAGATGAAGATGATGTTCCAGACTCTTGTAGATTGTGGTGAGCAACTCAAGGGTGCAATGGATGATTACTGCGTTCACGACGAACCAATTGATATCAAGGATGTGCTAGGACGCTTTACCACCGATATAATCGGATCTTGTGCTTTCGGTATTGAGTGCAACACGTTCAAAAATCCAGACTCGGAATTCCGGAGATACGGGAAGAAAGTGTTCGATTTTACCTTCATCCAAAATTTAAAAAAAATTATCGGCATTGGGGCTCCGAAACTGGCGAGTTTAATCCGTTTAGTTGTGATACCGAAAGATGCTTCTAAATTCTTTATGGGAGTTATTACCGACACGGTTAATTACCGGGAGAAGAATAACATTAACCGGAAAGATTTCATGCAATTACTGATGGAAATTAAAAACAACAAGGCCATTGATGAAGATGGTGAGCATCATCATTACGGGAAGACTTTGACCATGGAAGAATTGGCGGCTCAAGCTTTTGTCTTTTTTTTTGGCCGGTTTTGAAACCTCGTCGACTACAATGACTTTCTGCTTGTATGAGCTGTCGCTCAATCAAGACATCCAACAAAAAGTTAGAGAAGAGATCATAGCCGTATTGGCAAACCATAACGGGCAATTATCCTACGATGCAGTTATGGACATGAAATACATGCAACAAGTGCTCGATGGTAATTTAAAAATATTTTTCAATTCAAAGCGTTATTAAAGACTTCTTTTCCAGAAACTTTGAGAAAATACCCTCCGCTTCCTATCTTAAACCGAAAGTGCACGAAGCCGTATAGAATCCCCGACACAGATGTCATCCTGGACAAAGACACCGTTGTTGTCATTCCGGTGTTGGGTCTTCATCACGATTCGGAATATTTCCCAGACCCGGAAAAATTCGATCCTGAGAGGTTCAACGAAGAAAATAAGCAGAAAATTAACCATCACACCTATTTACCTTTCGGGGAGGGTCCTAGGAACTGCATTGGTCTTCGGTTCGGTGTGATGCAGTCCAAAGTCGGTTTGGCAGTTTTGTTGAAGAATTACAAATTTTCTTTCAATACGAAAACCCATTTGCCATTGAATTTTAGTCCGAATTCGATCATTCTGTCGACAGAAGGGGGAATGTGGTTAAATGCAGAGAAAATTAATTAAAGCTGTGTTTCGTTCTCTTGGTAAATTAAGAATAGGATTTAATTTAATTACAATAATAATTAAGATGTTTCTAAAAGTTTTAACAATATTTTTTTTCTATTTATTAATTTCCTACTAGCAATAAATTTAGTAATTTAAATGTCACATTTGTTTGCTTTGTGCATTCCTAAATTTTTGTGTACATGTAACGAGAAATCAATATTTGAAAAACCCACGCTTTGAGTAAACATTATTAAAACATTTTCCCCGTAGTATCGAAGCTGGTGGTTCTACGTTGTAGATAAGCAAGTCGCCAAGCGGAATTAATTTGTATCTGAACACTGCATTTTAACTTTCGTATAAGCAATGCGAGCGTTCAAAAAATTCATATTTTTTTTTTTTCATTATCCAAAGTGTTTACGTAAGTGTAAGCCGTGGTGTCCATGAAGTATAATATTCTACGCAAGTATGATGCTTATCTTTTCATTATTGTAAATCTAAATTTTGTCCATTTTTATTGTAAAGATTTTTGATTATCGAATCAATTTTCGTTTATTTTTTAAATTGTTGCTTTGGTTTAATGAGGTTTTAGAAAAGTTGCGAGCCTACTTCTCTTTTTGTCATATAAGCAATGTCTTTTGGGTCTAGGACGGTTCGCCGCGGACCGTTTCGTCGCCAGCCGGTTCGCCGCCAGTTAAAAAATTTAAACCATTTATTGACAATAACATTCTAACCAACTGACTATTCACAAGCGAATTTCATTCTGTTTCCTGATAATATTTCACAATTATAGTTGGAAATTAGTTTTGTATGTTTACAATTTCCAATTGTCAAAATTTAGAAAAATGTATTTTAGTTGTAATAATTTTCAATTAAATTCATGTTAACGGACACACATTAATGTCAACCTCAATTTCTAAATCAAGATTTTGTTGTATCAATACTCTGAAAGTAAAAGAGCAAAGCAATCCATGAAGCATTTAAAAATCATTTAAATGTGCAGAAAGCAAATGCGATAGCAATTAATTTCAGTGTTTACTGCGAAAAGGGTAATATTTTATACGTAAAACAACGGTCACTTTATACAAAATCTAAAATACTTGTATTAACAAAATTTACAAATAGAAGAAAAAAATTGATAAGAATAATTCAACCGTTTACAGCAAATTAATAACTAGTACATACACAGACATCATCTCTAACATAAATACTTGAAATGATAGCTCCGTTTTTATTTTTACAAATTTTTGAACATAATAGATGCCGCTCCAGCTGATCCTGCGAACCTTCAAGAACTGATTGTACCACAGTCATATCAAGAATATATGCCACAAGCCAACGTTGTTATTAATTTCTTACTTTGTGATTCGGGTCCTGGATTAGACAGAATTGTAATTTTTGGAAGAGAAGAAGTTCTTGAAGGTTCGCAGGATCAGCTGGAGCGGCATCTATTATGTTCAAAAATTTGTAAAAATAAATTAATTGTAATACAGAGACATTCCGATAACCATAAATCACACTTGTTGGAATTCAAACATAATATACATTCGCATACTATAATATACGAATTGTGCTGTTCCTGTAGAAATAATCAGCAAAAGCAAGTGTTATTTAAAACAGTGTTGAAAGGTGCCCCACTCTCCCGTATGTATTACGAAACGTCTTAATTAAACGTACAAATATGAATGTTATAAATTCCATTTATAATTTATTATTCAATATAATAAATTTCCCTTAATCTTTGGGTGTCGGGAAGCCATGACAAAAATTTCCTATTACTATTATGGACAGATTTGTTTTCTACTCAACATGTTGTTAAGTGATGTAATTCAAATTAAAACTTTAACCTTTATTCTTGTTTGTAGTGGACGTAGTAATTGAGGAACTTTTAGTTAATATTTCAAAAACAATTTTTATTCTGATCCAATCAATCATTATAAAAATATTAATGCAACAGTTAAAACTTTCGATTTTATAATTTTCTTAAACTTTAAATATTTAATCGCTAAAAAAGATTTGCAACTTATATTTTAAATGTGCAACAAGTTGAAATTCTTTCTACACTTTAAGTCAATATTTTTTAGGAACAGACGCCGCTCTCCATACACACAAATAAACAATTTACACAATCCATGGAAATAATCTAATCAACTTTTGAAACGTTTAGATAAAACGATAATTTTGTGGTTATTCTAGATTTCAATTTTATTCACCGTGACTTGGGTATTAAAGAACCTTTAGACCAGTAATTTATCATTACATCATCTTACGTCAGCTGTTATTATTTCATTGAGTATCATAAATACCAGTTTTGCTTCCTCCAGCGGCCAGTGCTATTCAACCACTGCACGAAAGATCTTTATGATGGGAACTTTTAGTTAATTCATTTCAAGTGATTTGTGCGCTGCAAAAGTTGAATCGATTAATTTCCAATTAGTGTTAAAACTAAAATTAATAAAATTAATTAAGGACTGAAAATGTCTGTTATATTCGAGTGTATGTGTACTGAAATATTGGCAATATTAGTTGCTTTGGCTGCCGTGATTGTAGGCTACTTCAAATGGTCTTACAAGCATTGGGAACGAAAGGGGTTAAATTTTCTCCAACCAAAGATTCCTTTCGGATATCCAGCGAGCAACCCATTTACAAGGAAAGTCAACATTGGTTATGTCATAAAACAACAATACGATGAAATGAAACTCAAAAAATGGAAACATGGAGGCAGCTACTTATTGGCCAGTCCAACTTACATTCCAGTAGACGCTGAATATGTGAAAAATATATTAACCAGAGATTTCCAACACTTCACAGATCGAGGCGTTTATTACAATGAAGAAGACGACCCACTGAGTGCCCATTTGTTTTCCATCGGTGGTGCAAAATGGAGGAATCTTCGTGTTAAGTTGACGCCGACTTTTACTTCCGGAAAAATGAAGATGATGTTCCAGACTCTTGTAGATTGTGGTGAGCAACTCAAGGGTGCAATGGATGATTACTGCGTTCACGACGAACCAATTGATATCAAGGATGTGCTAGGACGCTTTACCACCGATATAATCGGTTCTTGTGCTTTCGGTATTGAGTGCAACACGTTCAAAAATCCAGACGCGGAATTCCGGAGATACGGAAAGAAAGTGTTCGATGTTACCTTCATCCAAAATTTAAAAAATTTGATCAGCTTTGGGGCTCCGAAACTGGCGGCTTTAATCCGTTTAGTTGTGACACCGAAAGAGGTTTCTAAATTCTTTATGGGAGTTATTACCGACACGGTTAATTACCGGGAGAAGAATAACATTAACCGAAAAGATTTCATGCAATTACTGATTGATATTAAAAACAACAAGGCCATTGATGAAGATGGTGAGTATCACCATGACGGGAAGACTTTGACCATGGAAGAATTGGCGGCTCAAGCTTTTGTCTTTTTTTTGGCCGGTTTTGAAACCTCTTCGACTACAATGACTTTCTGCTTGTATGAGCTGTCGCTCAATCAAGACATCCAACAAAAAGTTAGAGAAGAGATCGTAGCGGTATTGGCAAACCATAACGGGACATTATCCTACGATGCAGTTATGGACATGAAATACATGCAACAAGTGCTCGATGGTAATTTAGAAATATTTTTTAATTGTTATTTAAGACTTTTTTTCCAGAAACTTTGAGAAAATACCCTCCAGTTCCTGCCTTAAACCGAAAGTGCACGAAGCCTTATAGAATCCCCGACACTGATGTCATCCTGGACAAAGACGCCGTTGTTCTCATTCCGGTATTGGGTCTTCATCACGATCCGGAATATTTCCCAGACCCGGAAAAATTCGATCCTGAGAGGTTCAACGAAGAAAATAAGCAGAAAATTAACCATCACACCTATTTACCTTTCGGGGAGGGTCCTAGGAACTGCATTGGTCTTCGGTTTGGTGTGATGCAGTCCAAAGTCGGTTTGGCAGTTTTGTTGAAGAATTACAAATTTTCCCTTAATAAGAAAACCCATTTACCATTGAATTTTAGCCCTAATTCGTTCATTCTGTCGACGGAAGGGGGAATGTGGTTAAATGCAGAAAGAATTAATTAAAGCTGTGTTTCTTTCTCTTAGTAAATTATGAATAGGATTTAATTTAATTACAATAATAATTAAGATATTTTTAAAAGTGTTAAGAATATTTTTTTTCTATTTGTTAATTTCCTGTTAGCAATAAATTTAGTCATTTAAATGTGACATTTGTTTGCTTTGTGCATTCCTAAAGTTTTGTGTACATGTAACGAGAAATCAATATTTGAAAAACCAACGCTTTGAGTCAACATTATTAAAACATTTTGTCACTTCATTTGGTGCGAAGTATTGCGTCTCAGTTTCAATTTCTCTCAAGACATCTTCAATTGGTTCCTCATCTGATATGTCGTTTGTTAATGGTCCATCTGGTTCATATTCACTATCTGACGAAATGTTATTAGGTTGTACGACACTTTTCCCAGGTTCTGCAAGAAACTTTTGCCTTTGAATATTCTTTTTTAAAGGATTGTTCTTGCAAATTATCTGAATTTCCAGGTATATCATCCGTAGATGGAACGTTCTGCGGAACTTGATGCGGATTAAAAAGTATAATTCCCGTTGTTGCAAACGAAGAGATCAAATCCATTTTTATGACGCCTTCTTTATTTTTTTTATCCATTTAATTTAGTGTTGCTGCTAGCAAATGTGCAAGTCTTTCTTATCGGTGGAAGTAGAAACAAGTTTACCTATGTTTTTCCATCCATCAAACGGTTTCGTGATTTTTGCCCTAAATATTACTAATCAATTTCGCCCCAACCTAACTATCAAATTCACCCCGTATAAGTGATTATTTTCACATGATTAGTTGAAAAGCAAATTTATAACACCGGCACTCCGTAACTTTCAGAAAATAGAGATGAAGACGCGATGGCGAAGAATTTCGTTAACTTTCGGCAATATTCGATTAAAACTGCGTTAAAATGTGAACTAAAAAATTAGGTTTCTAGCAATTTTGATTTATTTAAATATTTGCAAGGTAAGTAAAAATATTTGGTTTAAAGTACTTTGAAGTATTTTTAGAACTTTTAGTTAGGATTTTCTAAATATATAAATTTCTAACTGTAAATTAAATTATTATTATTAGCCACAATTTTTATTATACTTACTTACATGTACACTCGGGTTTTTTTTAATGTGGATTTAAAGTTGTCGATTTGCAATTTGAAAAAAATTCGAGGTTTCCCCGAAGTATCGAAACTGGTGGTTCTCCGTTGTAGATAAGCAAGTCTCCAAGTTACACTAATTTGTATATGAACAGTGCATTTTAACTTTCGTATAAGCAATGTGAGCGTTCAAAAAATTCATATTTTTTCCCTTTTCATTATCCAAAGTGTTTACGGAAGTGTAAGACGTGGTGTCCGTGAAGTATAATATTCTATGCAAGTATGATGCTTATCTTTTCAATTTTGTCCATTTTTATTGTAAAGAGTTTTGATTTTCGAATCAATTTATCTCATTTTTTTTAGTCATTGTTATTTTTTAATGCAATTTGCGTTCATTTTTTAATTGTTGGTTTGGTTTTATGCGGTTTTAGAAAAGTTTGGAACCTACTTCTCTTTTTACCATATAAACAATGTCATTTTTTATGCGATTTTTTTTTAATGCGGTCTTCTGTAAAACGTATCTACCGCATGAAAAAGACTCGAGTGTACTCTAAACTCACTTTAATTAAAGTATAACTTACTAAATCTAGATATCTGTATATTTTCTTAACCCTAGTATTATGTTCAAATTTACCCCACGAAGTATTCAAATGTACCCCATTACCGGGGATACATTTGAACTATCTCAGGGCCTTAAAAAATTAATGGTAATACATAGACATTCCGATAAACATACACTTGTTGGAATTCAAACATAATATACAATCGCATACTATAATATACGAATTGTGCTGTTCCTGTAGAAATAATCAGCAAAAGCAAGCGTTATTTAAAAAAATGTTGAAAGCTGCCCCACTCTCCCGTTTGTAAGAAAGGTCTGACAGTATCTTACTTATAATTGTAATTAAACGTACAAATATGAATGTTATAAATCCTATTTATAATTTATTTTTCTATAGAATAAATTTGCCTTAAACTTTGGGTGTCGGGATGCCATGACATAAAATTTCCTATTACTATTATGGACCGATTTGTTTTCTACTCAACACGTTGTTAAGTGATGTAATTCAAATTAAAACTTTGACCTTTATTCTTGTTTGTAGTGGACGTAGTAATTGCGGAACTTTTCGTTAATATTTAAAAACAATTTTTATTCTGATCCAATCAATTATTATAAAAATATGAATGCAACAGTAAAAACTTTCGATTTTATAATTTTCTTAAACATTAAATATTTAATCGCTGAAAATGATTTCCAACTTATATTTTAAATGTGCAACAAGTTGAAATTCTTCCGACTCTTTAAGTCAATATTTTTTAGGAAGAGCCGCCGCTCTCCATACACACAAATAAACAATTAGCACAATCCATCGAAAAAATCTAATCAACTTTTGAAATGTTTATGTAAAACGATAATTTTGTAGTCATTCTAGATTTCAATTTTAGTCACCGTGACTTGGAAATTAAACAACCTCATTTATTATTGCATCATCTTATGTCAGCTGTTATTATTTTATTGAGTATCATAAATACCTGTTTTGCTTCCTCCAGCGGCCAGTGCTATTCAACCACTGCACGAAATATCTTTATGATGGGAACTTTTAGTTAATTCATTTCAAGTGATTTGTGCGCTGCAAAAGTTGAATCGATTAATTTCCAATTAGTGTTAAAAGGACTGAACATGTCTGTCATATCCGAGTGTATGTGCACTGAAATATTGGCAATATTAGTTGCTTTGGCTGCCGTGGTTGTAGCCTACTTCAAATGGTCTTACAAGTATTGGGAACGAAAAGGGTTGAATTTTCTCCAACCGAAGATTCCTTTCGGATATCCAGCGAACAACCCATTTACAAAGAAAGTCAACTTGGGTTATGTCATAAAGCAACAATACGATGAAATGAAACTCAAACAATGGAAACATGGAGGCAGCTACTTATTGGCCAGTCCAGTTTACATTCCAGTAGACGCTGAATATGTGAAAAATATCTTAACGAGAGATTTCCAACACTTCACAGATCGCGGCGTTTATTACAATGAAGAAGACGAGTGCCCATTTGGTTTCCATCGGTGGTGCAAAATGGAGGAATCTTCGTGTTAAGTTGACGCCGACTTTTACTTCCGGAAAAATGAAGATGATGTTCCAGACTCTTGTAGATTGTGGTGAGCAACTCAAGGGTGCAATGGATGACTATTGCGTTCATGACGAACCAATTGATATCAAGGATGTGCTAGGACGCTTTACCACCGATATAATCGGTTCTTGTGCTTTCGGTATTGAGTGTAACACGTTCAAAAATCCAGACGCGGAATTCCGGAGATACGGAAAGAAAGTGTTCGATGTTACCTTCATCCAAAATTTAAAAAATTCGATCAGCTTTGGGGCTCCGAAACTGGCGGCTTTAATCCGTTTAGTTGTGACACCGAAAGAGGTTTCTAAATTCTTTATGGGAGTTATTACCGAGACGGTTTATTATCGGGAGAAGAATAACATTAACCGGAAAGATTTCATGCAATTACTGATTGATATTAAAAACAACAAGGCCACTGATGAAGATGGTGAGCATCACCATGACGGGAAGACTTTGACCATGGAAGAATTGGCGGCCCAAGCTTTTGTCTTTTTTTTTGGCCGGTTTTGAAACCTCTTCGACTACAATGACTTTCTGCTTGTATGAGCTGTCGCTCAATCAAGACATCCAACAAAAAGTTAGAGAAGAGATCGAAACCGTATTGGTAAACCATAACGGGAAATTATCTTACGATGCAGTTATGGACATGAAATACATGCAACAAGTGCTCGATGGTAATTTAAAAATATTTTTCAATTCAAATTGTGATTTAAGACTTTTTTTCCAGAAACTTTGAGAAAATACCCTCCGGTTCCTGCCTTAAACCGAAAGTGCACGAAGCCGTATAGAATCCCCGACACTGATGTCATCCTGAACAAAGACGCCGTTGTTCTCATTTCGGTGTTGAGTCTTCATCACGATCCGGAATATTACCCAGACCCGGAAAAATTCGATCCTGAGAGGTTCAATGAAGAAAATAAGCAGAAAATTAACCATCACACCTATTTACCTTTCGGGGAGGGTCCTAGGAACTGCATTGGTCTTCGGTTTGGTGTGATGCAGTCCAAAGTCGGTTTGGCAGTTTTGTTGAAGAATTACAAATTTTCCCTTAATAAGAAAACCCATTTACCATTGAATTTTAGCCCTAATTCGTTCATTCTGTCGACGGAAGGGGGAATGTGGTTAAATGCAGAAAAAATTAATTAAAGCTGTGTTTCGTTCTCTTAATAAATTATAAATAGGATTTAACTTAATTACAATAATAATTAATTAATTTACAGTTATTCGTTATCTTATAGATATCTTGCGTATACAATATGCATAAGATATTAAATTTTCCTGAATCTTGGATATTGATAAAAATGTTTATTCATTATCTTAAGGATTTCTAGGACTATTTTTGTTGTAGAAGAATTACAATTTTTCTCTAATAGGAAAACTCATTTGCCATTGAATGCGACGAATGGGATTTAGTTTAATTACAATAATAATTTAATACTGTTTCTAAAACTTCTCAGTATTTTAATTTTTTTTTCTAATTATTAATTTCCTATTAGCAATAAATTTAGTAATTTAAATGTAACATTTGTTTACCCTGTGGGTTCCTAAATGTTCTATAAAATAGGTGAAAAGCCTACGCTGTGAGTCAACATTATTAAAATAGTTTTTCCTCTTTTTAATGTAACTGCATTACACCTGAAATGAAATGAATGAAAAAATTTGAAATTAAGAAGATAAATAAGTTTAATATTTACAGTTTCAATGAAGTTGCAGAAAAATGATCTAAAGCGTTTAATTAGATTAATGTAATCTAACATCATTTTGTTGTTGTTTATGCATTCATATCGGGTGTTTTGACAGAATTAACGGTAGCTAAAATATACTCTTTCATGCAAGAGCCATCGACCCAGCTGATTGATTTCTTATTTTAAATTTAAATAAACTTGATGAACACACAGTTCGTTATCTTTTCGGAATTACATTACTCAAATATCTTTATCAAATTTTATCGATATTTGCTATTTTATTAGATAATAACTATCGCGATATTTAATATTGATAGGTAACACATTATTTAATTTTCATTTAATGGCACAGTTTGATTTAATTTTATTGAGGTTTGTTAGTCTATTTCCTACATTGAGTTTTATGGTTTCCCTTCTTCCGTTTATATCAACTTCTTTAATTAGTCAAAAGTTGCAAGAATATTTCTCTAAATTTGTATCAAACTCGAAGTACCTTTAAATTTTCAATCAGTATGTTTGGAAGAAAGAAAAATCCAACGTCAAATTCCGCTGGTAATCAACTTCAGTCCAAACCGCCAACTGTAAGTACTACAATATCGGATGACACATTACTAAATAGTTATTGGATATAGAAAGACACAAAAAAATCGAAGCCAGTGATAACAAAGAAGACACATGCACAAAATTATCAAACCAGTTCTTCAACTTCCACCCAACACTCGACCAACAGTAACAGAACCGTAAGTTTTTCAATAACAACCAATAGACTATTCATCCACATTTTGTTGCAGTTCTATGATGTAAGGACAGGAACAATAGATTATGGAAAGGAGTATGAGATGAAAATGGCTGCGTTGGTAGCACTTCGTTGCGCTCATCCTAAGGTAGAGAAAGTAGAATTGGGATTTAATGTCGAAGGTTGCTCGAATTTCGATGATTTGGTTATCTACCGCAAGCTGGACAACGATTTAGGAAAAATACATTTCGTCCAACTGAAACATCAAAAAAAACCAGAACTTCTCACAACTGATGATTTTTTTAATCCAAAGCAAGGCAAAGCAAAGGCAAATGTAAAGGTAAAGGTAAACCCAAATGCAAATGCAAACACAAAGGCAAACGCAAACGCAAACGCAAACGCAAACGCAAACGCAAACGCAAACGCAAACGCAAACGCAAACGCAATGGCAGAAGCAAAAGGCAAAGGCAAAGGCAAATTTGAGTTAAAGAAATATCTCGAGAGTTATCAAGAACTGGAAAATAATTTTCCAACTTTAAAGAAAAAGTTTAACATTGGCGAAATGAATTTTAGCGAAATAGAATTAGTCTTGTACACCAACAAGGACGTTGACTTGACCAATGGTAATTGCACATTTTTGAAGGAGTATTATGCAAAAGATCATTTTCTACAGACAAATGGCAAGGTCTATACTTTCGAAGAAACCCATCCGCTCTTACAAGAATTTCCCAAATCGTTTTTAAAGAGTTTGTTCCTTTTTGTCAAACAAACTGATATCATAACTGTAAACCAATTAATTATACAGGAAATTGAATCAATTGTTTTCAAAACTAAAAACTTAATTGATAGCAGTGTTTCGGAGGATTTTGCTTCTTATATTAGTTGTTGGGCGAAAAAGGAATTTCGTGATCATTACATCCTGTCTAAACATATGATTGTCACGAGATTGATAGAGTTGCTGTTGGATTGTTACGTAAGGAACTTTTTTAATGCAAGTAGTCACATTACACAGACAGAAAATGATTGTTCAGTATTTAATGAAATGATTAAAAGTTATAACATGATGTTGATTTCTTCGTTTGATGATGTAATGGTTAAATTCGTGCGCAGTTTTTTAAACAATTTGGTCAATTCAGAACAGGAAAACCTCCATATTGACGAACTGAAATACGAAATAATACCCACCAAGATGAATGACGAAATTGAGTTGTATAAAGCTTTGTGGCGGTTGGAAAAAGTGCCATTGTGTCTGACGATTTATGAGGATGTTGAGTACGCGCATGTGGTTGACATTTTGACGTACCTTAAGTGCAACGCTAAATTTGTAGTTATGAGCGAAACGATAAGATTAGAAAAACGGCGAATTGGCGATAATTTTAGTGTTGTAGAAACTTTAAATGATTTAAGTGACAAGTTTCAAGAGGAAATTTTGGATTGTGATATCAAATTTCAAGGAAGGGGACCGCTGCAGTTGCGCGAGGTAGTTGGCAATCTTAATGATTACAAACGTTTACTTTCATTTGGAGAGATCATCCATATTTTAAATAATACTTTCAACGTCGGTGATGTATTGACGCAGCAAGCGTTATTTTACATTCCCAGGAAAATATCTAAAATTCTTTTAGTTGGTTCAATATTTTGCCGCGATATCGGTAGAAAAATCTTAGTTGTAGTTTCCGGTGAAAGAAGTAAGTTTGAGGCTTACTTAAAGGAACTTGATGTTTCTTATACTCTTTATGACAGTGATAACATCCCAGAAGAAGATCTGGAGTCATGGAAACAAGTAATTGTTTGGCGTTCACCTGACGACTTGAACATATCAAAATCATTATGTGGCTGCAATACTCACTACATTAGGTTTCATTCACCAGGAAATTTTATAGAGTGGGTAAATTCATTTCGCGGCTTATCAATTATTACCAACGAACCTTCGACTTATAAAGAGTTTAAAAGTACTCCGTACTATCAATTAGAATACGGTCCTGTAAATAGTTTACCCGATATTTTTCAGCAACTTTCGAAGCTGAACGTCGTTAATGCTGGTCCTCGCTCTGGGAAATCCGCTGCTTTAGAACTGGTTGCTTCACAAATTCCTACAAATCATTGGGTTCTATTAATAAATTTAAATAAGCATATTGTCTACTTTGATATCTATAACGAAAATCACAACGAAGCTAATCTGCATTTGAAATATTTTTGGGAAGAATCAATAGAAAATCAAAGTGAAAATGAAGAATTTAATCGTAAGATATTCAAACACTGCTTGGAACAGCACAGAATTACAGTTCTTCTTGACGAATTCGACGAATTAACTCTTCCCCACAAAATTGTCGTTATTGAAATGATAAATTCACTCCTCGACGCAAATTACTTAGTTTGAGTGTGCACCCAACTGGAAGATGGTGATGCGAAAGAACAATTTAACACACTTCCATACAATTTGGAACCGTTTTCCCAAGACGATCAATCCCAGTTTCTTAAGGAATATTTTCGGGCTCGGTTTGACCAAGGTACCATGAAGAAAATTAACAGTTTCGTCGACCGATTATTAGAATCTACAAAAATAAATTTGAGGAATGATTGGGTTGCATTGGTACCTTTACCATTACAAACGAAGCTGTTGGGAGAAGCATATCTTGACAAGTGTAACAATTACTTAGAAACCGGAGAACTGAAATTGGAGCAGAACCTGGATATATTATTATTATATGAACAGTTTATTGAAAGCAGAAAAAAAAATTGTGTTGGAGATTTTGGTGATCATGATTGCATGTTGTACGCGATCAAAATTTTATTTCCTAATTGTATTTTGAAGGGAATGGAGAAAAACAGATTAAGAAGGTTTGTTCAAAGTGTTAACAATGGTGTGTTGAACAATGGTGTTGTAGTATCAAATCAATGTAGAAATCCATCGTTTGTTCATAAGACATTTGAGCAGTATTATGCATCGAAATGGTTGATCGAAAACTATAAGAATTTCCAAGGCGAACGCGCAACTAAATTAATTAAAAAATTGGACGAACCTAGTTACCAACTGATGAAATACTTTTTTCATAAATTTTTATCAAGAAATTCACCTTTGCACGACGCAATCTTAAACCATAACTTAAATGAAATTCAAAGTATATTAGGAAATCAAAATGAGGCAAACGTTCGAAACGATTTGGGATACACACCATTGGACTTACTGTGCAGTTGGGCACAGAAATTTCCAATGACCGGTTTGTCTACGAGCAAACTGAAGGACGACCATAAACTCAATACTGAATCAGAAATCACACTATTATTACTGCACAGTCAGCCAGAAATAAATATTAATACATTGGATTCATTTAAATATGCAATCGAGTACCATTGTTTGGGTATTTTGAATGGATTTGCAGGAAAAATTAGAAAAGTTTGCATTCCAGAAAAATATTTAACCGATTATTTGTATTATTGTACAGCGCATGGTTTTGCACCATTAATGTCAGCCATTTTAGAAAGCAATCCGAATTTTAAAATTAATTCGGAAATCGTAAGTTCCTCCAAGCATTGTTTACTGCATTTAGCAGCAAGTTTGGGTAGAACGAATATTATTGAAGTCCTATTATTTTACGGTGCAAACCTTTATGCTTTGAATCCCTGTCGAGCAAATGCTTTATTCACCGCTATGTGGAATGATCAACAAGACGCTGTAATGATGCTACTTTCTGAAGATGTAACCAGCCGTTTCCTTGATGAATCTTCTGAACTGTTGGAGGCAGCTACAGAAAGAGGTTACAACAATGTGATTGAACTGTTAGTGTCGAAAGGAACTAACATTAATGGGTTAGAACGTAAAACTGCTTTACACATTGCTGCCCGTCATGGATATACAGATACAGTTAGACTGCTAGTTTGCAAAGGATTAGAAATCAATAAAACTGACGAGTATGGCAGGAGCGCTTTGCACATTGCTGCCATGATGGGACGAAAGGAAGTGGTTGAAATTCTGATTGAACTAGGCATAAATATTTACCTTACTGACAAGAAAGGTAAAAATGCGTTGCATTTTGCTGTTTCCAATAACAAAGAGATAGTTGAGATTTTACTTTCTAGCGGATTAGATGTCAACTCTACAGATAATAAAGGAAGAAATGTTCTTTATTACTCTTACTACCTCGTGGGTAATGAAGAGATAATTAAAATTCTATTGTCTAAGGGCATCAACATTAATGCCACTGATAAAGCTGGTAAAAGTGCTTTATATTTTGCAGTTAAAGTTAATGTTAATAAAATAGGTAGAAGGCTAGTTCAAAACGACGTCAACATAAGACGACGTGATAAAGATGGCATATCTATATTGCACCATCTGATTAAACGGCGGCGTAGTAAAAACGTAGTGCAGTTATTAATTTCGGCGGGAATCAATATTCATTTAACCAACAAAAACGGCAGAAACGCTTTGCATATGGCTGCATTTTATGATTGTAACGAAATAGTCGAAACTTTACTTGCTGAAGGAATGAATGTTCATTCAGTTGATCAGGAAGGGCTTAATGCTTTGCATTACGCTGCTCAAAATTCCCAAAACGTAGAATTAGTAGAACTTCTGCTTGAGAATGGAGCAAATATTAATTCAGTAGACAAATGCGGAAAAAACGTTCTGCATTACGCTGTTGAAAATCCATTCAATAATGATGTGGTGAAAATGCTACTTATCAAGGGTGCAGATGTTCGTTTAGTTGATAATAAAGGTCAAAATGCTTTGCACATTGCTGTAAAAAGATGCTATGGCATTGTGTCTACGCTTCTACGTTCTCCAAAAATGGATATTAATGTAATTGATGCAGACGGCAACAATGCTTTACATATTGCTGTTAAATGGTGTAATCAGAGTGCGGTCAAAAAATTACTTTCTGAAGGTATAAATATTCATGCAGTTAATAATGTTGGAGAGAATCCTCTACAAATTGCCTTAGCACAAAGTGTTGAAGAAATAATTGATCAATTAACCCTTCACGGAGCCAAACAATGTTAATGTTAAAACGTAGTATGTACTTAAATATTTCTTGTAATTTTAAATTAATAAATTGTGTTATGACTGACAAATGAAACCTTGAAGTGAATTATAATTTATTATGGTTGTCCAACTGCAAAGTAATAGTTTTTTAATATTCAAGATAAATTAAAGGAGCACGATACAAAAGAAATTTTTTCAATTATTATTTAATGTTCAATTATTGTTGTCAGAACTATTAAAAACTATTTGGTAAAAATCCAATGTAAAACAAAATTGTTTTAGAAGATATTAAGACATTTAGAATTTTCGTGTGACGTCACAGGGCCAAGCAACCGGCGTATCTTTTACGTGTAGAAGCTGCTCGCTTCGCAAAGATATTTATCTGCATAAAAATTATATTTTTAATGCTTAATTTATATGAAACTGTGTGAATGGTTGTGCCAAAGACGATAAAAGAATCAGAATTTCAATACGGTGTTTAGTTATTTTTTTAAATATTAAACAAGAACAGCTCTGACTGGGTGTTCTGTTCCTATGCTATTTTGTAGCAAACATTGAGTACTATTCCATGTCCCAAGCTTAAATTAAAAAAGCAATTAGCCAGAAGATATGGTTAATTTTGATATTTTCAATACACAGCAAGCATAGCAAGTTCAAGCGGTAAAAGCGCTCTCCTGAACAATTTTCCATGTACCCTTCGATTATTTACTGCAAAGATGTGATGCTAAAAGCAATGCGAAATTTTGACACACAATGTAATTTTGGACGCCAAATTGTTTGCTGCGTTGTCTCTTGGTGATTAGCTTATCTCTGTGGATTCCGGTTTATTTTATGCGCTGATTACCTATTTAGCTATTAATTGAATTTGCTCGACTTACCGAAATTATGTTCCTTTTTTTGTACATATTAGGTGCCTGTTTACGTTCTTGCTGAGTTATATTAATTTTTAAATTGTGTTACCCACTGATTTTTTAGTGCCTGTCAGAGCTCAGTTACAATCACCTTTCACTCACCAGTCCGGGACCAGAAATAGGGGATGCAAAGATTGACTAGTATGGAAATACGGCAAATCTTAAAGGAGAATTATATAGTAAAAACTAGGGAAACGGAAATAATGGGAAAAATAACCCAGGACAGGAAGACGTCAAAGAATATAAGTGGTAAACAAAGGAAGAAATAAAAGTGAAGTGACTCTCCATGTGATCAGAGTCCACGAGTTCCAAATAGGAACAGTCTTTATTCTGTAGTGGGGTGTATGATGTCTTATTATTAATTTATCCTTTGACCTGAAAATAAATTAGTATTTTCTTAAATTTGCTGTAAAAAAACCAAATTGTTTCATTATTGAACAATTTTTTTCAAGGCTGTGGAGAGTAATAAATAAATTAAGAGAACTACAAGAATTTTTTTATTCAACTTTATTAACATCGGAAGCAGAGTGTAGTGTATAGTGCAAAACTATTAATTTGTTGGCTACTCTTGAAGTTTCATTATTGCTACTAGTAGAGAGCCTGGATAGCTAAAAGACGCTTAAAAGTAACTTCTGTGGGGGAATTAGAGTCACAAGCTGAAACTTTCACTGATTGAAGCTCATATCATAATAAATCTAAATCCAAAAGTAATCACTAATCAGAATCAGAATTGAGATAACTACAC
Organism: Dascillus cervinus; assembly: GCA_949768715.1. Taxonomy (NCBI): domain Eukaryota; kingdom Metazoa; phylum Arthropoda; class Insecta; order Coleoptera; family Dascillidae; genus Dascillus; species Dascillus cervinus. The sequence goes on along the minus strand of OX458320.1, from coordinate 6,396,708 downwards.
CATCGTGTAGAAGAGAACACGGCGATCATTTTGTGTTAAGGGCATTGAAAGTTTTGTACGAATTATATTTTATTTCAATTTTCAAAGTTTCAAAAATGTATGCAGTCTTACGGGAGAAAAAATCGAAATAATTCAATATCTCGGTTTGAACGTAAGAAAAATCTTGAGCAAATTTTAAAGTTTTCGCCTTTACACCGCTTTTTCTGCTAAACGGTTGCGTAAATCGAAAAATTTTGTTCTTTAAAAATTTTTTGTACGTGTTTTTAAAAGGCGTTCATGTGTTATCTATATTTTTTACATAAATATTAAACAAGATATGAGTTTAAATGTAAGACAAATGAATTTTCGATAATAATTGAGTTACTACTGAGTAGGCGTCCCCACTCCCCAGTCGTATCTCGCATCTCTACTATCTCCATAGCTCCATCTCTTTTACACTTAGGCTGGTATTAAAAGTAAAAAAATATTTTTTGAAATGTAACAAATTAAAATCTTAAAGCAATTAAAGAGCAAAACAAAATTCTAAAACTTTCTTAAAAAAATATATGATCATGGTTGCTAAACTAAAAATTACCCTTAAATTTTATGCGGTTCCTATTGAGAAAGTAAAAATGGTATATTATTGTTTATTCAAAACCTCACTCATTTATCGGTATCACTGTCTTCGTCATCTTGAATTGTTGTTATATTCAGCTTGTTTTGGCATTGTTTTTGTGCCATACATTTGCAAGATCCAATGCAGCCCATCTGATTTTTTCTACATTTGCAGGTTTTCTTTGTGCAATCTGTGAAAATGCTTGTCATTGGCATAATGCTAATTTTTACTTAAGTTAATTTTACCTGTCTTGCATCCACATGAGGATAAGACCATATGTTGGGGAAAAGCAGGGAGAGTTGTTAAAATGGGGGAAATGCTTTCGTCGCTTATTTTCCATCCAAAAAATAAAAAAGAGTTAAGAATAAAATTAAGCACGATGTGAAATCATTTAGTCAGGTCCTGTAAAATTTGGTTTCAACAATTGTACTCGGTACATTGGAATGTAGCCTGACACATTTATGACCATGGTTGTAAATACGAGACGTCAAACGGGTGTTACGATATTCTTTGTTGTCAAATGCCACAAATCATGCGACCAATTTCATTACAATATAAAAACGCAATTATTTAATAGACTAAGTCAATATGCATAATTCTGATTGCAGAATTAGATACACCCCTAATTGAACATTGATCTAGATTAAAATTTAATAAGTAAATTAATAGTTACTTCTAAATAAATCGCAAAAACTGCCCCGGTCATATGCAGTAACAAAAAATTTAAAAAAAAATAAATTTTGCACTCTATCACTATCTAAATGCGTGCACCAAATTTGGTTGATCTTGTTCAATTAGAAGTTGCGATTTTGGGGGTGGCCGTAAAACTTGCCCCACCTGGTATTGTCAAGAAACACATAGGAATTAGACAGTCTATTAGTCTGGAATTTGCCAGATACAGACGAACTCCTCTATAGAGATGTTCGAAAAACCATGACAAAACATCATTATAGAGAAACTTCACTATATAGAATTCACGTATAATTTTACAGTTTGACAGTCACTTTAAAAACCAATCGATATTCAAAATAAAACAAAAAATTAAAATTTATTGTGCTTGAAAAAATATTTGTATATTTAGAAATGCACAGGGTTATTAATAAACAATACAGACTTTCATCATACGTAATTGAATACTTACATTGTATGTACTGCTTATTGATGCAAAAATGTGTCCAAAGTTTATGGCACAGCAGTACTTTTAAAAATGGAAATTTCCCATAAGTGAGGAATTTGCAAGAAATTCTTCTAAGGATTTTTCAGGTAGTCGGAATTTGGGAAAAAAACCAGATGTTCAATACATCCATTATATTTTCTATTACCGAAAATTTCGTTCCCCGAGAATTTTGGTAAACCTTTCTTAAAGAGTAATCACTATATGGAGGCTTAACGTCATAATAGAGGGGTAGTTTTATATGCAATACGTGCAAAAATGTACGTTGCTGACAAAAACATCACTATAGAGAAAAAATCATTATAGAGGAGTTCGACTGTAATTATATTGTAATGTATTACGAAGTGTAAATTGCATAACTTGGTTTAATCAATTATTATTTATCTACGATTTTTCCCAACAAAGTGTAGACAGATAATGAAAATTTAAAAATCTAAAATCAACTCTTGAATTACCTGCAACTACTTTTTATACAGTACCTGTATTAAAACGTTCCTGTTAATTTTCACATAACCACCAGCAGTTATTGCAATTTCAATATTTGCCGACTGCATAATAAAAATGATCGATTTCAGCAATTTCATGTTCGCAATATCGTACCATTTAGAATTGTACGCTGTAACTGAAGTACTTTCGACCTAAACGAATGGTTCAAATGTTATTATTTCAGCTCGAATGTGATACTTACATATGCAGCAAGTTCGTGTCCAAAAAAACAATAACAAGTCAATTGAATAATTACAAATGTCGGTAATGCAATCCATTGAAACGATTGGTCGGGATATTTGACCTGAAATGTTCATCAAGTTATTTTTCAGTGTTCCTAAAAATCATTTTACCATCATATAATTGCACAAACTTATTGTAGTTACTGCCAGTAATAATTGCAACAATAAGATATACTGAAAAACATCCGCAATTACCAAACATGTTCTGAAACAAAATTACTTGTAAATAATTTGATTAAAGTTTGTAATTTACCTTGCTAGAATTATATGTTGCTCGACACATATTTTTAAAACCTCATTTTCTAGACCCTCCTTGTCTATTTGTTTGCCACTTGAAGATGTGGTAATAAAATGAATTTTTTCGTCGACGTTTAAAGTACCCACAAGCTCAAGATTTGAATTAATTATCTTAAATTGTATTATGCAAATAAGTATTAATGTTATGAAGAAGCAATCTAAGCCGTCGGTGATGCAGGCAATCAAAGCGCCGAGGAACCATTGCCACAGGTAAATAATTTCGTACAGGGGACTATCAACTGAAAACGGCAAAGGCCAAAAGAACGTTTTATTTCCAACCAATAGAAGAATATCGCTATATTGACTAGCCAAAGCAAAAATACAAGCGGAAAACACATAAATGAATCGTCGATTCAATAGCGCGATGAAATTAATGTTTTTTTGAGCGGTCACCGTCGCCGCTGAAAGCGGCAAAGATTTGTGGAAAATCGTCAATATTATCTCGACAAATTGTTTTTTGTAAACAATTAATACCGTCATTTTCACCAAAACCTGGAATAATTTTTTTTTAGAATTTATAACATTTCTTGAATGACCAACCTGAATCATCGTCGCAATAATTGAAATTGACACAAACATAACCGAGAAATTGTTGAAGTTTTCTATTAAAAACCATACTTCGAGCAGTGCGGCGACAAAAAAATTTGCCACGACGATGTAACCGAAGCTCACAATCGCTATGTGGGTATCTTCGGGTCAGAAACCAGTCCATTGTAAAAGGAATTTCAACAAAATTAAGTTACTTTTCGCAAGATCGTTTCTAATTGCCACTGAAAATTCTGAAATGTTAGAAAGCTATTATTGGGTACTAATTGAGCTTCGATGTTACCAGCGCCTTTTTTTAACATTTCAAGCACCGGTTCGGGATAACACTGACAATGTATTTGGCAGCGTGGCTTTATATACCAAACAGTTTTTTGGGCACTTGCGCATTTATTGGATATCTATTATGCCTCGAGAATTAAAGTTTTAGCTTCTAATTAAGGAAAACTTTAAACTAAGTAATTCCTTTGATGTTATTTAATTATGAAGACGCACGTAATTGCTACTCACGAATGTCGTTTTTTAAATTCGGAAACAAATAATGTTCATCTCACAGCAGTTTAAATCACCATCGCACAGTGAACGCATCTGTTTTAAGAAAGAAAATTTTATGGTGGGAGATGAGGGAAAATGTATTGTTCCTTTCATCAGGATACTGAAACAGCAGTGTTGTTAATTTTCGATGATTAAGTTTGATCTCAACAAAGCAAGCACTGACTATACAAACTGAAAATTACAAAGAACCAGGAGATAGAATTTATTAAAGGAAGTTATCTGGTAGGTATGTTGTTACACAGAAATTTTTTCAAGGAAAACGTTGCTTTCACTGAAAACGGAAGTGATGCCTCGATTAAAACAGATCAACTCTGAAAATTGTTACGGTACAAAAATTGGAATTTTAGCAGCTAAAGGTAAGTGAGATGTAACAGTATTTAACATTTGATATACAGAGTGTAACTAAAATAAGAAGAGAAATTTTAGGGGCATATTCCACGATCACAAATACAGTCGAACTTCTCTATAGTGAACTCCTCTATAATGATTTTTACCAATATTTTATTATTTTATTATTACCAAAATTTTTACCAACATTCTCGGGGAACGAAATTTTCGGTAATAAAAAATACAATGGATGTATTGAACATCTGTTTTTTTTCTCAAATTCCGACAACCTACCTGAAAAATTCTTAGAACAATTTATTGCAAATCCCTTATTTATGGAAATTTATACCCTCACCAAATGCATTGGCTACATTTGCATTTATACTTTTGCACTTTAGTTTCGCTTCAATTTTTGTACCACACGCATTTTAGAACGTGAAATGGCGAAACGAAAGTGTTTGAGTATCCAAGACAAATTAAAGGTGTTGGAAGACGTTGATAATGGTGTAAAGCAAAAAGACGTTGCCGCAAAATTTGGTATTGCTGCAAATAGCGTATCCGTAATTATGAAAAATCGTGAAAAACTTAGAAAAGAAGTTAATTCGGGACGAAAAAAAATGAGGCTGTGTACATATGAAGATTTAGATGAAGCAATGTTAAAGTGGCTACAAGTGTCCGGGCCATTAGTAAAAGAAAAAGCTTTGGTTTACGCAGAAGCCTTGGGATACTCAAATTTTCAAGCAAGTAACGGATGGTTAGACAAGTTTAAACAGAGACATAAAATTTTCGAAAAAGTAATTAGCGGCGAAAGTGCTATAATTAGTGACCATACCTGTAACCAATGGTTAAAGTCGGTTTTTAAAAAAATTTTGGACACATATCATCCTAAAGACGTCTTTAATGCTGACGAAACTGGGTTATTTTATAAGTGTACGCCAAATAGAACTTTAACGTTTAAAAACGATAAGTGCTTTGGAGGTAAAAACAACAAGGAGCGAATAACTGTCATGATTGGTGCCAATATGACTGGAAGTGAAAAAATGAAGGTTCTTGTAATAGGTCGCAGTAGAAATCCACGTTGTTTTAAGGGCGTCAAATCGTTAGAAGTGGATTATGACTTCAATAAAAAGGCGTGGATGACCAGTCAGATTTTTGAAAAGTGGTTGCTAAAGTTTGACAATCAAATGGGCAGAGAAAAACGAAAAGTTGCGTTAATTATAGATAACTGCCCAGTCCATCCTGCGCTTATAAAATCAAAATGTAAAAACGTCGAATTGATTTTCTTACCACCAAATCTAACGTCAAAATTGCAACCGATGGATCAAGGAATCATAAAAAATTTTAAATTCCATTATCGGAAAAGGATATTAAAGAAAATTATGACCGCCATTGAAAAAAATCAACCTACACATAATATCATAAATCTTCGGACGTCCATATTTGAAATAACAAAAGTATGGCAATTTGAAGTGACGGAAATTACAATAAAAAATTGTTTTGGCAAGGCAGGGTTTATTAATTTAAATTTGACTAATTGGGAGGAAGCAGATAACCTTCAATTGTCAGAATTGAAGAAATCTTGGGAACAGCTAAAAGCGTTGCACATTATTTGTGATGAAGTGGAATTTCAGGATTTTTTAAACATTGATAAAGATGTGTTAATTACTGAATATCCTGATGACATCGAGATTTTGGAAAGTGTCAGAAAAGACAACGAATGGTCTAATTTGGAAGAAGAGGATGAAGAAGATTCTATCGAAAATCCTTCCAAAGCCGAGATGGTCATGGCATTTGAGACTATTCGCCGAGGTTTGCAATGCCAAGAAAACGTTCCAGAAAGAATATTCAACGCATTAAACAAGTGTGAAACGTTCTACGAAAATAAAATAATTTTTAAGAGTACTGTGCAATCAACTTTAGATGGATTTTTTTTTCAATAAGTACATGTTGTGTAATATAAATCTGTATGTATTTCTAAATACGGAAATATCATTTCAAACAATAAATAAAGTTTAATTTTAATTTTTTGTTTCATTTTGAATAACGATTGTTTTTTAAAGTGACTGCCAAAACTGTAAAATTATATGTGAATTCTCTATAGTGAAGTTTCTCTATAGTGATGTTTTTCAGGGCTTTTCGAACATCACTATAGAGAAGTTCGACTGTATATCAAGAATTCTAATAAACCTGTGAAAGAAAATGTGTCCCTTCCAAGATATTGGGGTTTAAAGTTTTAAAACTGTTACATTTAAAGTAGCTATAATCTGCAAGATCTTGAACAAATGTTTCATGTTGTTTAGAAACGTGGATAATGTAATAGAATAATATAATAATAGAAGGGAAACGCATGATCAAGAGGGATCTCGTGCCAAAGCTAGCGCTGGAGGAGGCGGCCTAATGCTGAGAAAGTGGCAAGAGGAATGGGACAAGGGTTCGACTAGAAGTAGTATGTTAAAATTGTGCCTGCAAGTGCCATTGCCACTCAGAAAAAAATTCTTATTGGTAAGAAAATTCGGGCTTAAATTTTAAATTGCGTCTTGGCCCAAGAATTGGCATTCTTGAGTTTTGAGAATGTTCATACTTGTTGTCAAATTAATGAGTGGGTCTTGATTTCAAGAATGTTTATTGTGTTTGTCAAATTTAAGAACGGGGTCATTCTTAATTTCTAGAACGTTGATTCTTCGTGACAAATTCAAGAAAGGGTCGCTGTAATTTTATAAATTTTTATAAGTTTTACATTTAAGGATAGGTCATGTTGATTTTAAGAACTTTTAGTTAATTACTTAAGAATGTTCTTAATTAATGTGTTTTCTTATTTAGAAATTGAAGATGGCCTTCTTATTATATTAAACAAGTATTTGTCAATACAATAATTTTCTTCTAATTTTTATAAATTGTAGAGTGGAATGCTTGATTTGAAGGAATTTTAGAACATAAAGTTATTTCTCATACATATTTTTATTAGTAAGTGAAAATTTAACATCACATCACATCCTGTTTAAAAATACATTTTCAGTTTAATAACCACATTATTATTTGGTAACAGAAGTACGTATATGAAATGTAAGAATGCCGAAGTCATTAGCTGTCTCAATCAATTTTGGCCGCCACACAACTAAATTGTTTTTCTCTCAAGAAATAATTGGCCAAAATCTACATCAATCTAAAAACAAAGAAACAAAATGCTTACATTGTACCATGGATATATTATTATAAAAGTTACCAATATAAACCAGTTTGAATGTTTCAACAATGACCATTCCACTTTATGCAGATTTCTTTTCCCCAAATCCGCGTACTTCAGTCACACTTGTGTTTTGTTAAATTCTTACAAAGAGCTCTACATTCGCAAAAAAGTAAATTTTGTTATAAATGTACAAAAGAAAATCAAAATTATTTCTTTACCTCGTCTTTACTATTAATTCTGTTATAGATGCGACTGGTTTGCTTTTCTAGCTTTAACATCATTTTTTAATATTGTTTGGTAAAATTCTAAATCTGCCCCATCCATTATTTTTAACATCAGTTCTAAATCAGTTTTTTTGTCTTTTGTTATCCCTGTACTTTTGTCAATTAAAACTGTAATTTTATTTTTTAAAATTCTTTTTACAATAATATTTTCAAAATCCCCGTTGAATCAATTTCAATATATCTTAAATGACACCTGTTCCTGTTTATTGTTATAAATGATTTGTTTCACTTTTATAAAGGAATTGCGTTAAAAATTAGTTGTGTGAAGTTGTTTGATAGTTAAATAAATCATTAATTTGCATTTACAAGACTTTCAGCTTAGTTTTAAATGATTTTGGCGTATTGCATAAAAAATACTAAGACTAAGACTAAGCAGCGGACTTTTTATACAGTATCATTTTAGGTACAAAAATTCTGATTAGTTAATTGGATACAGCACAAATTATATCATAGCATCTTTAAAACACACCGTCCACAAGCTGCCATGTTATTGTATGGATATAGCACAAAGTGTACAGGACACTTGGTGGATGTGGTACAAACACATAATAAAAATATGACCTTGGATAAGTCACAAATGTGTCCAGAATGGAAATAACACAAAATAGTTCTGAAAAGTTAGTGGCGGATATAAAACAATGGTTTGAATTGCATCGTGAATGTAAGCTGAAAGGTAGACAAAGTGGATTTAGACCAAATAACAGAGGGAAATGGTAGTGCGAATGGGTTATAAGACAAAATATATATTTAAAATATTACGGATATGGCTCAAAAGTTGACAGTTTTAAGCGTGGATATAGATCAAATTGTATGCCTGCCGAAATTTTGAGTATAATAAGTCCAAACCCCCAAAAAATGGATGTAGAACAAATAACGACTAGGGCGACGATTAGTAACCAACAAGTGAGGTTTGCCTGTCATCGACAATGAAAAGATAAAAAAGTTGATAGCGGAGAGGAATAGATTATGAGGAAAGCTTGCGTTTGTGCAAATCTTTGAAATGTGAACAATCTGGTAATCAACGACCGCCAAAATGTAAAACTGATATTTGAAACGAAATTATGCCTTCTGAAATTAATTTTAAGATTCCTTTTGTATGAGATTGCGAATTTATTATTACATTCCCGTTGTTTGAACAATACGCCTCCCCAAATCTTCAAGGAGAGAAAGGGTATCAGCACTCCAAGGACCCAAAGTTTCCACAGAGAAGGCGACGAAAAAATAATCATGAGAAATTGACTTATATATTTTTTTCTTAACATTTTCTGCCAAGTGTGCAGCAGATCTTGCAGAAAATGAAGAATCAGTCAAATGAGAAGGGGCAAGTGTATCCGTACAAGTAAAATTCCAAACAAAAGATTTACCTACTTTCCATGGAATAACTGTAATACCATCTGGACGTTTGCCATCATCCCTCAGAATATCATTAGGTTCAAGGATACAAGGGATGTTGGCAAAAGAAAAAGCACGGTTAATAATGTCATTAATACAGCTGTGACGAGAGAGTCTGCCAGCACTTTTAATGCACGATAAACCATGATGACCCAACAAGTCTACAAAAGAACCGCACGAGTAGATATGAGGATGACAGAAATTGATGCCCAATCTAAGTGAAATTGCAATTTGTAAAAAGTTTTTTTCTAAAAGAGTACCTAATTTACAAGATGGAAGAGCTTCAAGCCAAGCTCCAGATTCAAGTTCAGATCCAGCTAATAACATAGCTTTTTGTGTGATATTTGAGGAAGATAATAAATTTTGAAATATTTTCTCACAGATAGGTAAGTCCCAATTTCTTTGAATAGAAAGCTCTTTTGGAAGTAAAGACGAATTAGAAATTTCCTTCCAATAATCAACAGCCTGGTTAAGGGATGTAATTTCAAAATTAGAAAAACTGGAAGGTAGAATGGACATAATAAGTTCAGAATTAAAAAATATAGAAGACTAAAAGGCAAAAGACCAAAACGGATTGGTAATTTGGCTTGAGTCCAAGATCTTATTGTAAATTTAATATTCAAAAATTTTTCAAAAGAAATAAATAGTAACATTAAATAATTCATCATCCACATTTTTTTATTAGCTGTGTTATTTAAACGATCATTTTCATTCCGATTCAACCCATCAACTACGTTCTAATAATTTGTTTTGTGATGAATTTTTACTAATGAATCGTTTCAATTTGCCAACAGTTTCATTACCCCAATTATTATTAATTCAAAATTTCAGATTTATTACTTATTGTCCAACATTACATTAAACATAATTGAATTGTTGCTAACGAGTTCGTCCACAATGAAGTTCCTTCTGGTAGCTTTCATTTGCTCTGGTGAGAAATCCACCAGTACCATTTGCGTAATTAATAATTTTAGTTTTTAGTTTATTTCTTGAGCAGTTTTGAGTGCACTGGGCCAAAATTAAAAACACTTATAGAACAAACGAAAGCCGCAAGGAACTTTGACAGGCAGCGGTCAATATTGAGTACCAGTAGACGTGACTCAAGGCCTAGATTCAATCCTATCGCCTTATTTTCCGGATTAGCAGCAGGTGATTAAATTCCCCCATTGAATGGGTAGACTTACTGTTTCTAAATTGTTGGCGATTAGGTCTTGCTTACACAATTACTTTCGCCGAATAGCAAACCAACCACAAAGAAGCCGGAGCCAGTTTCTACGACTATTTGGGAGGAAACCGAGGAGGTGACATCAGTTGTCCCAAGCGAAGAACCAACCACTGAGAAGTCGGAACTAGTTTCTACGACTATTCGGGAGGAAACCGAGGAGGTGACACCAGTTGTCTCGAACGAAAAACCAACCACTGAGAAGTCGGAGCCAGTTTCTACAACTATTCGGGAGGAAACCGAGGTTTTTACACCAGTTGTCCCGAACGAAAAACCAACCACTGAGAAGTCGGGACCAGTTTCTACGACCGCTAAGGAGGAAACCGAAGAAGTGACAACACTTCAGCCGAACGAAAAACCATCCAAAGAGAGGTCGCAACCAGCTCATGAGACTCCTGAAGAGGCAGAGGAAGATGATATGACAACCAAAGCGTCGGAATTGTCTGAACCGACAGAAGAGTGACCTGCTTCAGAACAATTAATATTCTAATTGTATTATTTTTGAATATGTCTGCAATTATTATCATCTTTTATTTGATTTTCTGTATTTATGTGAAACGAATTTTGAAATAATAATACAACAATTAAGGGAAAGTTATTATGCGTCGTGAAATAAAGTTTCACCTACTAATTAAGCAAAAATTTAAACAAATGTTATTTTTAAGTTCGGAAAGAGATGTGTATAAAAAATAATCATGTTACAGCAAGTTGAACCACAATTGCACTGCGAACGCTTCTGTTCTAAGAAGGTACATTTGATGATGTGAAATAAGTGATAAATAATTTATCAAGATTCTAAAATATTCAGTGTTGTTAGGTTTCGATTGGGCTCGAAAGAAATTTCAAAGCGCTGAACCTACAAATAGAAAATAGCAAGAAATAAGGAAGGAAAGTTTGAAAAGGCGCTTATTTGGTAGGGTAAACTTGGGATGTATGCCCCCACCCTTAACTTAATGCGCTATAGAAACTTATCACTAAAGAAAATGATTCCAATAAAAACAAAGCAATATACAACTTACGTGACACTGAAAAATTGATGGTCCAACAACAAATTGTTGTATTTTATATGATAAAAAATATTTGTAAAACAAGTTGGATATGTGCCTCATTGATGGGTTAAATGCCCCACGTTGAGAGGATTTATGCGTTAGTTAGCACAAGTGCCTTTGTTTGAGTAATTAAACAATTAATAATAGTAAATTAGAAAAATAGAACTATATAAAAGTACGAAGGTATCAAAAATGATAAATGTGTTCCGACCGTCACTGTAGAATTAGCCTATTGACAACTGTTTGAGTTTTTTCTTGTCTGTAATTTTTTCTGTAATTATTTAAGTATATACGTACATATTTGCTATTGGTAATAAGTAAAACATACATCTTTAATATAGAGGGGCGTTTATCCCTAGACCTCAAATGAGGAGCTAACATTCAATAACCGACATGTCCAAAATCAATTATTTTGGTAAATCGACAAAAACTATACACACAAAAGTAAGAGATACATTTTAATTTTGCAAAAGCAAAAATGTAGGTGATTGTTTTGTATATGATTATGGTCACTTTTGAAGTATATACTTTTTAAATTGTACAGCTTAGAGAGAAAAAAATAGACATGTGGGTTTTTGTTTGAGCTTGTTATGGACATATCGGCTTTTGAACGAAACAAGGTTGAAACTAATGAGAAGAAAGGATTTGAACTCAGAAAAACTTCTATTAAACTTAATCATTGTTTTAACATAAGGAAGAAAATTTTGCACAATTTTTTTAAATATGAAGGCAACAGTCTTCGTCTAAGCAGTTGCATTCATCTTCATCATCTTCATCATCCTCTGCTTCTTCGTCGTCATTTTCATTGTTAATTTCTGGAATTTCTTCCAGTAGTTTTCTATAAAACTCCAGTTCTGGTAGATCTTGCCACTGCACAGTATTATCACCTTCTTGTCGGGTATAATGTTTTTCTAGCAATTCTCTAACATCTTTTAATTTTGCAGGTTTTATTTTATTTTTGGTTTCCAATCTTCTTAATTTCAACGCTGTTTCTTTTTTCCCGTTTTTTACCAAAGGTGCCTGATTTTAGTTTTCTCTTCAAAATGGTAAAATACGCTCGCAGTAAAATGAATAGTATTGTGTTGTCCTTTTCTAGTTTTTTCTATTTTCTTTAAGAAAATTTTTTTCTTGCTTTGCATGTCTTTGATTTTCCTGTAGATGTTCTGGAGATCTTTGATGTTGTACACATGCCAATCTTCCCCTAATTTTCTCACAACACCTACTGTTTTGCAAATTTCGTCGTATTGGTTCGCTGTAATAATAAAAGTTTCTTTTTTTAACTTCTTTTCCACTCTGCCAAAAGCTCTATCTGCCGGCAAATAGCTATGCCCACGTACAGGAAAAACCATTTCTACATTCTTGATATTTTTGGGAGATTTTCGTAACAGCCAGTACGCTAGAATGTGTACGATGTGGCAATTTTTATTTTGTCCCCCACATCCATCGCAAAATAATCTGATTGTTTGAATATTTTCGTCAAAATTAGAAGAACGAAGGTATGTCAGAAGAGCTGAGCCGACTTCAACAGCACCCCGAGCTGTTTTGTGCTCGGTCCAAGTGAAAAATATAGGTTGCTTTGAATCCATACCAACGCAGCAAAAAGAATAGTAACTTATTTGCCTTTTACAAAAGGCTTCTCCAATAGGGGTTTTTGGCAGTGGATGTACCTGCTGAAGGTCAAAACAGGCGGTATGTACAGTAGGTTCTTGTTTTTTTGCTAATTTGTAGAAAGCCCTTGCTCTTAAATTGTGAAGTCGGTGTTGGGCCATCAATGTACTTTTCTTTTGTTGATCATTTGTTTGCTCAATCGAGTGTTTTAAGTTGAGGCAAGTTGAGCAAGTATAACAAGCTGGAGACTTAAATCCAATATTAAGATCTTTAACAAACACTCTCCTAAACATGGAAGGAGATGCTTGATATTGTTGTTTTCTCGTTTTGTGGCTCTTTTAACTTTTTGCCGCGAACCCATGTTTATGTCAGAAACTAGGGTATCCATGTTGCTAATTATGAGGTAATGCACACTTTAATTATCACTATCTATTACTTTTCAACAACGGTGTTTACCAAATACTGGACATGTCGTACTTTGATTGCATTTCACCAAGTGGATATCTAAATACTAGTGGACATGTTGTTTTTTGATAAAATTTGCGTACAAAAACCCGTTTGGATGTGTAGGATTTTGAATGAAACTCTTACTTTTGCAATGCTGTAACTTTGGGCATTTGCGATTTTCACTGAATCTGAGTCAACCAATCGACGCAGATGGTTGTTTTTGTTTGAATTTCATGTATAACTCAATTTCGTTGAAAAGGGACATATCGGCTTTTGAATGTTAGCTCCTCAAATATTATAGGATATGTGTCCGATGCAAAAATTTAAACTTCCCGGAAATTTTTCAGCACAAACCTAACATTTTCTAACGGACTTAGGTATAAAGAAAGCATTTCAGTCAAGACTGAACAATTTAAGAGATGTATGATTAAGAAATATGAAATATACGGTATAGCCGTTCATGTAAAATTAAGCAATGCCTTACCGGCGTATCTGTATCTGCAATAACGTACTTACGAACAAATAAAACATGGTAAAGAATTTTACTGAAATTTAATGCGTGACCTAAAAATTGTAACATACTTTACCTTTCCAAGAACTAACAAATTTACTTAAATAAAATTGTACCAAAGCTTACAATGTTGTTGCCGGGATAATACATTATTTTACGCTCTTTCATAGGAATGTTAACGATTCTTACAATGTTATTCTACGGATTCCTTTAAGATTTATTGACTTACATCTTGCATCAATGGTTATCGGACTAAACGAAGACTAAGCACACTTACAATGTTGTTTCCCGTTTAAAATTTGGTAACATCGAAACACGGTAGTTTGATTTTATTAGTATTTTGTAAATACGACCGAATTATATTGTTAGTGAAACAATATTGTCATGTTTTCAAGTGGAAGGAAAATTTTGGAGTTGCTACAAAATCAAGACGGTAAGTAAGACCTCGTTATTTTAACTTGGAGAATCACCTAAGGCACCACCTTGGCGCTCGGAAATATGAGTATAAATATAATTTTTTTTTGACGCAGCTATTAAAATCATAAAAGTCCTATGTTACATTTTAGATAATATAAAGAATACGTGGTACAAGCTTTATTAAAATCGGTTGAGTAAATTTCTAGATATCTTGAACACCAGTTTGAACAAAGTACCCGAGATGCGGCCGTACTTTGCTGCGCTCACTTCAAATTGGTAGAACTCCGAAAATAATTTAAACTTTCAAATGGTTAAACGCTTAAAATATCCTGCAAAGTATAAACAATAAATCTAGCCGAAAAGGAAAATTTGATTTTCTGAAAATCTTAAGGTGGTGTAACTAATAAGATTTTGTTCTTCAGATATTTCCGAAGATTCGAATATTAATAAAAATGATTCCCCGTTATCAGTAATGTTACTACAATATTATATCGTATTTTATTATAACTATTGTCATAAGCAGTCTAAAAAGTTGCAATGTATTGGAGCTTACAACAAATTTCAAAAAGTAAATGAGTTGTAAAACACTTTATAATCTTATTCGATACAAATTCTGGGTGCAAAATAATTGTAAATGAAGTTACAATGATATAACTGCAAACATTACTTATATGAACAATGGTAAACGCTGGTAAATCCGTTAAATCAATAAATTCTCTCAAAATAAATTATACAGTGATGTTATATGAGTTAAAATAAATGAGTATCCATCAATTTCAAACCCAAAAAAGGATTATCTCCTCAAGAAAAAGGAAAAGAAAAGATGTAGAATCTTTAAAACGCTCTCCTGAAAAATTACGTTTTGCTAGTTACAATGTTGTTCATTGTGGTTGCCGATATGTTGTTACACAGAGATTTTTTAGGGAAGCTCTACATCAATTCAATTGCCTGGGTATTCTCATGGTATATATTTTTTTTAAATTGCACTTATACAATATATTAATTTTTACTAACAAGCCACTTCAATTGGCCAACAGTTCAATTAAACCAATTAATAAAGGCAATTTCAATTGGAAATTTCAAATGTATTACTTATTGCCCAACATTAAATTTAACATTAATTGAATTATTGCAAACGAGCTCGTCCACAATGAATTTCCTTCTGGCACTTTTTATTTGCGCTGGTGAGAAAGCCAACCGTAGCATTTGCATAATTAATAATTTGTGTTTTTAGTTTACTTGTTGAGCAGTTTTGAGTGCACTGAACCAAAATTAATAACACTTATACAAAAAACGAGAGCTGCAAGAAACTTTGACAGGCAACGGTCAATGTTGAGTACCAGCAGCCACGACTTAAAGGCTAGAGGATGGATTGATATGATGCCTCACATATCATTAGGTAATTAAATTCCCCCGTTCATTGGGTGCATTAACTGTTTCGAAATTGTAGATAACTCAAATACAATAAAGTTGGATGAGCCGGATAAAAAAAACAACCACAAAGAAGTCGAAACCGACAGTGACTATGATTCCTCCTATGTCATTTAAGGAGGTGGAAATTGAAGATTGGGAATAACTAATTTAATTGTAACTTGTGCATTAAACTAATTGTAATAAATATTACCTTTATCGCTAGAGTTTTCGCTTAACCCGTAACTGGTATGGTATAAATTGTGTCACATTAACGGTAAGGTGGGGTCACCCGAACCCCAATGTTTTGGCCTGAAATATGGATTTATGAAGTTGGAAAATACAAGTGAAATAAGTATAAATATAATAACTGGTTATATTTTAAGAGATCTGATACATTAGGTTAAAATTAAGACCATCTGTAACAGAAAAACAAAAGTCTTTGCGAAATCGGTATTAATTTATTAAAAAAAACAATAATCTTGGAAAAGTACTCAAGTGTTAAATTCACGGATGCGTAAATAATAGTATATAAGGCTTAGTTTGTAAAAATTAGATTTAGTAGATGTACTGAAGATGGTGGCATAGCCACCGAAACGCGTCTATGTGAGTAATTTTATATTATTTTATATAAAATTTTTTGTGATTAAAGGTTCTTGTTTTTATTTTCATTATCGACATCACAGGGTCCACTATATATATTTTATTATTATGGCTACTTGGTCAAAGGACTTCAACCGTTATAGGAAACTTAGTAGTAAGATTAGATTAATTGCTTTAGATATTCATTTTTTGAAATTATGTAAACAGAATAACATATTTCCAAAATTCATGACTGTTAAATGTTCGGCTTCACCAAAAATTATGGAAAAAATCATATTAGCAGCCAAACAAAAATGGCTAAAATTGGAAATATGTTATCTGTATAGTAAACGAAATAGGTTAGAGATAGAATCATATGCTCTATTCAAAAAATTAACCTGTAATTTAGACAATAATAGGTATCAGCAGTGGGGTGCCTTGCAAAGAGACATGTTTTCAATTATTGAATACAAATACAATCGGAAAAAAGCTGCACACGTTAGAAAATTGGGGAAATTATTGCCAAATGAACAGGATCCGCTAAAAGACATTTCTATTGTTGAGAATATGTCTTCCCAAACCTTCAACCAGAGAGAAATTAGTCTACTAAATAAAGGACTTAAATTCGTCATCCCCAGTGGTAATCCACCATTAGAAGACATTATTGTAGGTTTAGAGGGTGCGGGGCGACATCTTGACGAGAAGACAATGTCTATTTTTCGGGGTGCCTGTTACTTAAAGCTTTCGAAAAGTATCACCAAGAAGAATGATCCAAACGGTGCAAAAGACCTTATAACTACTGTCAAGGGTTTAAAACAAAAAGATTGCATTTACATCAAGGCTGACAAAGGCAATAAAGTGGTAATATTAGATACTAAGGAGTTGACCTGCTAATAGAAGAAGGCCCCTATAAAACTATCAAGAAAAATCCTTTGCCTAGTATGATTTCATCTGTCAAAGAAACCATCAAACGATGCAAAACAATCATAACCCCTCAGGTCAAGTTTCGAATCAGTATCTCCAATCCATCCATTCCCAGAATGTACTGTCTTCCCAAAATCCACAAACCCGGGAATTCAATGAGACCCATTGTATCCAGCATAGGGGCACCAACTTCTGGAATTTCTAAATGGCTTGTGAATGAATTTAGCAATCTCACCATCCAACCTGCCAGTTTCTCGATTAAGAATTCATTGGAATTTATTCAGAAAATTAACAACATCTCATTGGAAGATGGTGAGTTGCTGGTTTCATTTGATGTGTCATCTTTATTTCCCAGTATTCCAATTCAACAAACACTTTCCTATCTTGAAGACTTACTGATCGCCAACGATCTGGAGAAAACGGTGGTCAAAGAATATATGTCATTAACGGAGTTGTGTATGCTGCAGAGTCAGTTTAAAATCGGGGGCAAATTCTATGAACAGACAAGTGGTACTTCCATGGGTAACTCGTTATCACCATTCTTCGCGGAAATTTTCATGGGCCGATTCGAAACTGATTTTAAATCCAACTCGGTTTATTTCCCAAGAATTTGGTTTAGGTACGTGGACGACATCTTCGCTATTTTCGATTGCCAAAACCATAATCTAATCGATTTCATTGCCGACCTCAACAGCCAATATCCAACTAATAAATTTACACATGAAATAGAAAAAGATGGAAAGTTACCGTTTTTAGATGCATTGGTGATCAGCAAGAACAAGAAAATAGAAATAGATGTATACAGAAAGGAAACCAGTACATGTCGCTATATAACCAAAGATTCGAGCCATTGCCAACAACATAAAATGGCTAGTTTTCAATTTATGGTTCATAGACTGCTATCTTTTCCTTTAACGAAGCAAAGGTACTGGAAAGAACTTACAACCATTAGGAATATTGCGACAAGTAATGGTTTCAATTGTAACATAGTAGATAACATTATACGTAGGAAACAATTCAAATTGTCCATTCAAAATTGTACCACTTTTAGCAGCGATACCGATCCTAAGGTCAGATTTGTTAAAGTTCCTTACGACCCAAGAGTTACAAATGGCCTTGGTGGAATCTTTAACAAATTTGACCTTAAAATAGTTCACAGTAATAACAATAGATCATTAAGTAGTTTGTTGGGTAATCCGAAGGACAAAAATAGTGATAGGGATATGTCAGGTATTTACCAGATTAGTTGTAGTGATTGTGATTTGGTATATATTGGGCAAACTAGACGTTCTATCATTACCAGATTCAAAGAGCATATGGCTCATATCAAATACAATAGACCAGAGAAATCTAGTGTTGCCCTGCATGTACTAGAATGCAACCATACAATAGGTATAGACAATTTAAAATTGGTTAGGGCAGAATCGGATTATAGGAATTTAAATAGTAGGGAAAGTTTGATTATATATAAGAATAGGAAAAAATTATTAAATAGTGATATGGGCCCCATTCCCAATACCCCATTGTATAGATTACTAGATTTGACTAACCATCCGTGAAACTCACTCAAGTGTTAAATTCACGGATGCGTAAATAATAGTATATAAGGCTTAGTTTGTAAAAATTAGATTTAGTAGATGTACTGAAGATGGTGGCATAGCCACCGAAACGCGTCTATGTGAGTAATTTTATATTATTTTATATCAAATTTTTTGTGATTAAAGGTTCTTGTTTTTATTAGAATTGTTTATTGCCATAATTTTTATGCCATATTTCCTGGGCTTCATTGGCATCTACATTTTGAATTTACATTTGCCACGAAACCCAATTAGCATTTCGTCAATACACGCTTGGTCACTAATTGAGTAGTTTGCTTTACAGTTTCTCAAGAACAGTTGAAATATTTGGGATATCGCAGCAGTTGGGTCCGCTATCTTTCGCTCTTCTCTAGTACTTGAGTCGTCGAACCTGAGTGCAATTAGAATTATTGCAAACCTTTTCTCTGTCATAGTACATCTAAATATTTCTCGCCCTGTACCATCAGTTGCAAATATGGAAGACAAATCCTCATCATTTGACTTGAAAATAGCAGAATAAAACAACAAACCCAGAAATGCTTTAAACTCTAAAATGTCAATATCAGCTACCAAATATTTGTTCCTTTCGGAAAAGTTTATTCGAATTTCCTGCATTTTTTGATTAGTCCTTAGTAAAATCTCTTCTAACATATCATCGGTAATCATGCACGACCAGGCATCTATTTCAGAACAATTCCTTCCGAGTACTTTTGCAGGCCCAATGACTCCTGGTAAATGGACAATTATATTATGTCTTCTGGTTCGTACATTGGAGGCAGGTGGGGCAGAGCTCCATTTGAATCTGTTTTTCCCAAAATAGTTCCGATAAATTGAACCCGTGGTTAGAACAATGCTCCCCTCTTCACTTTCTTGTTCAACATCTACACTAACCATATCTGGTTCGACAACTACTTCGTTTTCCAGTTCGACATCTACCATACCTACTTCAGTTACCACTTCGTCAAGTTCATTTTCCGATTCATAGTCTAACTCCGACTCACTTTCGTGGTCACTTTCCAAATCTGGATGATAATCTGGGTCCATGTCGCTGAAGTCACTCTCGTTACCTTCTAAAACGTCTTCCATCCATTTCTCAATGTTTGAGTTACCAAAGTCCTCATACAAATTGTCCATTTCTTCTGAAGTAAAATTTCAACCATTGTAAAAAAAATTACGCCACCGGTATGGTGGGGTCTCACTGACCCCAAAGTTGACTAAAAAGTTTGAGAAAGACGTAATTTACTTACCAGAATACAACCACTCTTCACAATAACTCATTAGCTACTGCCTGGAAGGTACTGAGACGCGTGGTGCCTGAGGGCGGAGATTTTCAGAACTATCACAAAAACAAAAATCGTTGGGGTCCCCATGACCCCATCATACCGGTTACGGGTTAAATTATTATAAATGGAACCATAAGTTGCTTTCTATACATATACAATAAATTAGAATACAACCCTGAACGGAGTTGTCTAACCTCGGCACGTGCTGCATATTACATTTACCTAAACTAGTTAGGCTCGGTTGTGAAATATTTAAAACGTGAAGTTATAAACACACCATAAGTATTGGTGAACTACACACACTAACTTTAAGAATGGTTTCCTAGGAGAATAGCAAATTATTATTTACAATTGCTGTTGCTTATTATTTAGAAATAAATAGTATCATTAAATAATTTATCATCGATGCTGAATTGACAATATTCGTCGGATGCGGTCCAACGAGATCACTATCAACAATAACTAAAATTTTCCCAATAGCCGTGTTATTTAAACCATAATTTTCATTTCGATTTAACTCATCAACAACATTCTAATAATTTTTTTTTGTGTTAAATCATTCTAATGAACCGCTTTAATTGGCCAGCAGTTTAATTGTAACAAATAATAATAATACCAACAGATGCGAACAGAGGGTAGACCTATTGTTTTTAAATTGTTGGCGATTAGCTGTTGCTGGATATCATCTTACAAAATTACTTTCGCCGAATCAACAACCAACAACAGAGAAGTCGACACCAGTTCCTACGACACCTATGGAGGAAACGGAAAAAATACCAGCAATTTGCCTCAATGAAGAATCAACCACATGGAAGTCGGAACCAGTTCCTACGACTCCTCTGGAGGAAATGACAGACTAGGCAGTATTTGCATCAAATTTTAAGGGATTTGATCTGTGGTCAGAGACTCTAACCAGAGTGTAACTGAAACTTACCCGATTCAGGCCAATTAATATTCTAACTGTTATTTTCAAATACTCTTCAACTGTTATCATTTGTTATTTGCCTTTCTGTATTTATGTGAATTGAATTTTGAATGTATTAAAGAGCGGATAAAAAGACACTAAAAGCACAAAAAAGTGTTTAAAGAAGCAGGAACATTTGCCCAAAAAAACGTTAAAAAAGTTCGAACATCAGAAAAAAAGCTTTAAAAATTACTTTAATACAATATAGGTAAGAAAGCAATGTTAATAACAATTTAATTTATTAGAATAAATGACTTGTCAAATAAACAATGACCAACAAAACCTAAAAAAACATATCTAGGTAGGTAATACTGGGTTAAACTTAGTTTATATTTTATCTTCTATCAAAAATATATACAGTAAAATCCGGTTATAACGGATCCGGTTATAGAAAACCACCGGTTATAACGAACTTTATTCCAAGTCCCGACATTTTCCCCTATGTACCAATGTAAAAAACAATCGGTTATAACAAACTCCGATATAACGAACTAAAGGATATAGCGAACCTGAAAAGCCGAAATTAATAAAATTTTAATCGTCTATAACGAACTTTTGCATTGTATATAACACGTAATAACCTTTGAATCTGATGATGACTTGTCATTAAATGAGTGGTTACAAAAAGAGACACAAAGGGAACGTGAATTTCAACAATTGGAAAATTTAAATTTTTTCGAAAATTACAACTAGAATGTTTGCGTATTTGTGGTAGACAAAAGTGACCACGAAGAAGCCAATACGGATGAGCCGGAACCACCAGCATTACAGATTTTATGTACACAGGAAGCTGTGAGAAGTATCAACAACATTCGTAATTTTTTACAGAATTATGGTGCACCGATTATTGAAAATGTGTGAACAATTTATAATTTAAAAATGCGACAGTTCAGTCGAAAATAACAATTTTTTTTCAAATAAAATTACTTATTGCATTTTGTTTTGTTTCACTTATATTCCTTATATTTATAATGATTTTATACATATGCATATTTATATTAGACAATAACGGTCTCATAAAAAACTCTTGCATTTATTCTTTTATTAACGCTTATAACGAACTTCGGATATATCGAACCGATTTTGACGGTCCCTTAAGTTCGCTATAACCGGATTCTACTGATTATCTTAACTTTACAAATTAAAAAACTATTCATGAAAGCAATTAATTATCAAATGTTGCTCTCTATGTGTTCTAAAGTAAAATTCTGCGTTCTATCGCTTAAAATGTTCTTGAAGGCAGAAAAGGTTTTCTCTACTTACTATAGGCGCATTTTAAATTTAGCGATAATAACTGGATTCATATTTAAATCCGAAACGCTGTCTCCACTGAAAATAGTGCTTATTTTGTTTAATGTTGAAAATCCTTTATTTTTTTAAAACACATCTGATTTTAATTTTACTTCTTGGCCAATGCGTCCTGGCATCTTTGATATAATTAATTATTGTTATGGCGTGGCGTACAAAACTGCAATGTGCTTTTATGAAAGTCAAATTGTTTTCAAGTTCTTTATTTTGAGAACTATTTGGCAGTCTTTCACTGACTTACCTACCCATTCGGGAAATTGCAAGACAACATTCTTAAAACGTTCAAAATTATTGGCATAATAGTGGTGGCATCTAGCCAAGTTCCCCATCACTGCTAATTATAATTATATTACATATTATATATATTATAAGCTAATTATAACATGAAGAATGCACCTGGTGACCTTGAGCTAATTACATGGTGACGTTATCATGCATGAATGGCCCTGTTGACCTTGAAAATGATTAAAAACCCATTAAGCTAATTAGCTAGTGACGTCATCACGCAAGAATGCACCCAGTGGCCTTGAGCTAATTACACGGTGACCTCATCATACATGAATGGTCCTGTTGAACGTGAAGCTCATTAGAAACCAATTAAGTTAATTACATGGTGATGTCATCACGTAAGAATGCACCCAGTGGCCTTGAGTTAATTACACGATGACGTCATCATACACGAATGGACCTGTTGACCTTGAACGTCGTTAAAAACCAATTAAGTTAATTACATGGTGACGTTATCACGTAAGAATGCACCTGGTGACCTTGAAATGTCATCAATTACTCATTAAACTAATTGCCTGATGACGTCATGTGACCGTGAAACTTAAAGGTCATTAATGACTCATACCTGGTGACGTCATAGATGTAATTAATTACTCATTAAGCTAATTACTCATTAGATTAATTACCTCATTAACCTAATTACAAACATGAATCACTGATCGATTAAACTGATATCAATTTGATATCAAAGTGGCCCCGAACCCGTATAGGTATACTACTTAACTGAACTTTCACAAATATTTACATTGTAATGCAATGCTGACGGTGTCTTACAAAGGAGTTAAATTTAAAATAAATAAGAATACACCGAAAATAAATAAAAAGCTTAAAAATAAGCACAGCTTAAAAATTTTAAATAAGCACAAAAAGGCAAATAAAACATAAAAAACTTTGCGTCTAATTACAAGATTTTCCTTAATTCGTGTACATTTTACAAAATATTCTTTTCCGAACGAACCACTTCAATTGGACTGCAGTTTAATTACACCAATTAATAAAGGCACTTTAAATTCAAAATTTTAGATTTATTAATTGTTGTAAAACATTAAATTAAGCATTAATTGAATTGTTGCTAACTAGCTCGTCCACAATGAAATTCCTTCAGGCACTTTTTATTTGCACTGGTGAGAAAGCCAACCGTAGCATTTGCATAATTAATAATTCGCGTTTTAGTTTATTACATGAGCACTTTTGAGTGCATCGAACTAAAAGTAAAAAATTTTTTACAAGAAACAAAAGTTGGAAAAAAATTGAAGTTGAATCTGTTGAGCAACTTAAAGAATGGATTCAATCCTACCCCCTTACTTGGTAACTTAGCAGCAGGTGATTAAATTCCACCATTCAAGGGGTAGACTTATTGTTTCTAAATTGTTGCCGAATAGATTTTCCGAATGAAAAACCAACCACAGAGAAGTCGGAACCAGTTCCTACGACACCTATGAAGGAAACGGAAAAAATGTCAGCACTTAACCTGAAAGAAGAACCAACCACAGGGAAGTCAGAACCAGTTCCTCTGGCGGAAATGACGCACTCAGCAGTATTTGCGTCCACTGAAGTTACAAACACAGCGAATTTTGAGTTAGAATTTACGAAATTCAATTTGTGGTCAAAAAGCTCTACCCCGAGGGTAATCAAACTGACCTGATTCAGGCCCATTAATATTTTAACTGTGTTATTTTTAAATAACTCTTTAATTGTTATCATTTGTTATTTTCCTTCCTGTGTTTATGTGAATTGAATTTTGAATGTAATAATAAAGCAATGAAGGGAAACGTATTATGCGTCGAAAATTAAAGTTTTACTTTCTCATTAACAGCGCCCCAAAAATGGTGGGGGTTTGACAATTTTATCCCACAGTCCAAATGTTTCTAAGCTAAGAAAGTGTAATAATTTTTCCGCTTCATAGATGGCCCGAAAATACCAAATCAAACAAAATCAAATCTAGAGAGGGTATTTTATCACGGTTTTTCAAACTTCTTGATAAATAATAAAATATTTATTATGGTCGGGCAATATAAAATAACGAGGAAACTGAGTCCGACATCACATTTATTTAGTAATAGTATTTTGATTCAATAAATATTCCACAAGAATTTTCTAATCAAGAAATTAAAAAAACCTGTTATATTAAAAGATGTGAAATTAAATTTAAAAATTACTCTCTTTTTGGATTTTTTTGCAAAACTCTTACTTTCCTTGCCTAACTTAAATTTTTGGCTTTCAACAATATTTTAAACCAGGCATGAAACATCTGGTAGCGCTACTTCACCTGGCGGCTATCCGAAGAAGAACACATTTCTGAATTTATTCTGTGTTGTAAACTGAAATAAAAATATTTTATGTACAGTAGAATCCGCTTTTAACGAGTACCCGATATAACGATAGAAGGCATTTAACACTAGAACGCTATCGCTCTTGGAGTTAATAGGTTAGTGTCAAGCAATACTCGGCTGTAGTCAATATTGCTGATATTACGCTTTACAGAAAAAAGCTGGAACTTCCTGCCGATTTTGCATTTATTTATTTATATGATACATCCGAAACAGTGATAGCAAAAATTCCAAACGCCGCATTTAACCCGCCAGAGCTGACGCGAAATACATTTTATTCGCTAATTGGTTTATATCGCGTTATCAGCTATTTATAGGTAACTTAATACGATTCAAAATATATCAACTAAACTCACTTATTGTGTGCAAGCAAGATTTAAACTTTACGTATCGACAATTCACCAGTGTTAAATGGAAAAAGACGATCGGGTAACACAAATAAAATTGGGATATATGCCCCCCCTTAACTTTATGCGCTATAGAAACTTATCATATACAATACAACAAGTGGAATCGAGATTATCGATAATCGTATGAGTTGGGACACGAAACATGTTGTCAAAAATTAATTTCACCAGTCGAAGAGGGGTAAAATTATTTGACATGTTGAGTGCATCAACCCATGCGATTAGTCACGATTCCACGGAATGTATTCGTCAGATTATATCACAAATGAACAATTTAATACTTTTTCGGACAAAATATAATTCCGAGAGTCGCAGAACTCGGTAAATTTGACCCAAACATACTTGGGACACTTTACAGTATTAAATGGTTTATGGTTTTGTATTTTTTCTTCAATACTTTTTAAGGAAGAATTACCGAAACGCGCCATTTTTTCTAACTGTGACATTTCAGTTGACAGCACGGTACACTAGATTTGCATAGTAGCACGCGGAATTATCACCTACTAGTCAAATTCGAGGCAGTATGGCACGCTAGATGTGCGGAGCAGCACGCGCGATTATAACTTATTAACCATTCTCCAGTGCTGATTATCATTTATTAAGCGGTCGTTACGATAGGGAAAAATAGCACTGTGAGTGGTATAATCACTGAAGAAAATGCTTCCAATAAAATCAAAGCAATATACAACTTATGTGACACTGAAAACTTGATGATTTAACAATAAATTGTTGTATTTTATATGATAAAAAATATTTCTAAAACAAATTGCATATGTGCCTCATTGATGGGTTAAATGCCCCCACGTTGAGGGGATTTATGCCTCAGTTGGCATAAGAGTCCTTGTTTGATAAAAGTACGAAGCTATCAAAAATGATAAATCTGTCCCGACCGTCACTGTAGAATTAACCTTTTGGCAATTTTTTGAGTTTTTTTTCTTGTCTGTAATTTTTTCTGAGGGGCGTTTACCCCTAGACCTCAAATATAATGGGATATGTGCCCGATGCAAAAATTTAAACTTCCCGAAGATTTTTCAGCACAAATCTAACATTTTCTAGCGGACTTAAGTATAATCAAAGCATTTCAGTCAAAACTGAACAATTGAAGAGATGTATGATTAAGAAATATGAAATATACGGTATAGCAGTTCATGTAAAATTAAGTAACGCCTTACCGGCGACAGCTTCGCTCTACGAAGCTTCACACGTCCTTCAGACACAGTCCGGCAACCTATCAATACATAATTAGTGACATTTACAAATACTTTTTAAAATATCAAAGTGAGGTGTTTATCGTTCTGGGGCAAATATTCCACTTTACCGTAGATATGTTGTTACAGAGATATTTTTTAGGAAAGCTTGCTCCACATCTATTCAATTGCCTGTGTATTCTCATGGTATATTTTATTTTAATAGTCACAATTTAAAGTGTGAACAACTTAAAATTGCACTTACACATAATATTAATTTTTTACTAACAAACCACTTCATTAGGCCAACAGTTTAATTATACCAATTAATAAAGGCACTTTCAATTGAAAATTTCAGATTTATCACTTATTGCACAACACATTAAATTAACTCGTTGACTTGTTGCTAACCAGCACGCTCAGAATGAAGTTCCTGCTGGTACTTTTTATTAGCGCTGGTGAGAAATCCAACTGTACCATTTGCATAGCTAATAATTTTCGTTTTTAGTTTATTTGCTGAGCAGTTTGGAGTGCACCGAACAAAATGTTAAAGCACTTATAGAAGAAGCGAAAGCTACAAGAAACTTTGATAGGCAGCGGTCAATGATAAATACTGACAGACGCCGCTTTAGTCTTTTGACTGCAGGAGTAGTAGGAGGTAATTAAATTTCTTCATTCAATGGGTAGATTTACCATTTCTAAATTGTTGGCGATTAGGTATAGCAGTTGCAGGATTAGCAGCTACAGGAGTAGGATTAGCAGTTGCCGCCCACGCCGGCTGAGTGAAACCTCAACTGATGCAAAACAATATTGATAATTGTGTTATTTTTAAATATTTCTTTATGGTCATTATTTTTCATTTGCTTTTCTGTATTTATGGGAATCTAATTTTGAATGTAACAATAAAACAATGAAGGGAGACCAAGGTCCAAGGTTACAAAAATCAATCAAGAGACAAAAAGATCAGACATGAACTGATAAACTAATAATTAATAGCAATTTCATGTCATCGCACCAAAATGTTTTCGCTAATAAGTGGAGTGTAAAGCTCAAAGTATTTGAGAAATACATGGCGACTCATTCAAATCTGACAGTTCATTTTCTACCAGTGGCGTATCATTTTACTTTCTGAAATGGGAACATCGAATATTAATTATACCCACCTTGCTAAATCGAAGAATAAAACGGTTTAGTGCTGAAAAGAACTGATTTAATGAAACGGAAGAGGCTAGAAATCAAATAACACACCACAGTAGAAACTACGTCAATGCCATCGAAAACTAAAATGGCGATTGAAGGCATGGCAACGTTCCTCCCCTTCAAAATCTTAGTCGACTCGCTTGGTTCCAATTTAACGTTCTGCGCCGATGAGTCACCATGTATTTGTCAGATTCAGATTACTCTGGGTTCGCTGGCTTTATCAGCGGTTTGACAGTGTCCAATCCAAATCTGTAAAATTTCAACCTTCGACTGGTAATAGTGTTTCATCCGGAACTTTATTTTTAAAGTAACTTTTGGAATTGTTTCAATTTGCGGACAACTGTTTTCATCGCTCATCAACATCTTGCTAGCACTCAACTTTTCTCTGGACACTTTCCGAAGTTGGCAATAAACCCTCGACAAGGCCTGAGGTGACAAAACTACTTTTCTCATTCTTGAAACTTAAATTTTTATCTTGGTATATATTGCTGTCTACTGCCAATCAACCACTTAAGATTTGATGATTTCTTATATCTTCATCTTTGTTTGAGTTCAATTCACTTGCCAGTCAGAACTGTCCAAAATGATAAAAACCTCAAAAACATTTAACTTTATTATTTGGTCTTCAGATTCCGACAATGCTGTTCAAATGCTAACTGACGAAGACTGGCAGTATCAAATTGAGCCAAACAATTTGACCTGTTTGGACTTGAAGTAACAACGTTGCAGATGGTCCCGAGAAAAAGTCTTGAGCGGCAACACTGTTGGGTCTTCTATGAACAATCTTAACATTTTTTTCCTATAATATGTAATGTCAAGTAGGTGGAGACAAAATTCGGCGCACCCTGTACAAACGTTAAAAATACATGCTGAAATTATTCCAGTATAATTTCTCCCTTCAATTTCACTCCTCCTAATTGATAAATGAACTATAAAATACTTCAATTGAAACAATGGTAACGGTCGAAAGAATACGTGGGTGTTTACAGTCAATCACAGCGATAACAAACCCGCGAAACAACATTACGGCGCGGAAAATGAAATTTCACATGAAATTTTGTAGATTTTGCTTGTGATCGGATTAAAAATTTTTAAAGCTGTTTTATACCTTTTTGGAGTAATTTACATGTAACTTTCTCTCAAACGTTCTTGGTCTTTCATTATTATGTCTACCGTTTTAGCCATAACCAATCCTGCAATAACAGCACCGACCCCTAATATTTCGTTGGCATTATCTTTTATGGTGTCCAGAAACCATGATCTTTGCCGCGTGGGTGCCTCAGGAACCACCGATACCGGTGTTGATTCACTTTGCACAATCAAGCAAACTGCAAATTTCAATACCAATTTACTGAATTAAAATTTATTGATACTTTTATCCATACCAACAAGAATCAGAGCTATTTTGAATTGCATTATGTTATCGATTATTTTCTCAAGTAAAAAATTTTTTGTTGACAGTTTAACAAATCAAATTATTAAAACGCAATTAGTTAATTGCCCAAACAATAGGCAATAAAATAAATCCTATCAGAGATTCAAATCGAAAATTGGCTTAGAAGCTTAATATTATTAGAAGACAATAAAAATAATATAGGCACAGTTCCCATCCAAACATCCTTTTCTGTTTGACTTTAGGATGGAGCAGACTTTCGAGGAGCACCGTATACCGTGTGTCCCCAGATAGGGTTTACTATTCTTGAGAGCTCTTACGTTTGGTTTGCCGAGAAAATTCCCCTCTTGATAAAAACTTTTATGTATCCTAGGAAGTTATAAACATTAGTCAAACTTCCGATCAAGTGTACAGAGTGTTCTAAAAATGAGAATATATGAAATCGATCTTAAACAAAGTACCTTATTATTTATTTTTCTGAAACATGTCAGAAAATGTGATTTTTAAATAACAATTTCAGCCTCAAGTTTCCAATTAAAACAAGCCATAAAACATTTACGGTTTTGTTTGCAATTATTTTTCAACTGGCGCTATGACGTGCGCACTAATGTGGTTATTGTTTGTTGGTGAGAGGTTTCAACGAATTTAATCAAACCCTTACCAATTTGTTGTAGGGCTTTATTTCCATTTCGCAGTAGGGCAACATTCTCCGCCACCACGCTTGGAGTCGCTTATCCAAAAAGAAAGGACGGACATTGCATACAGAAAGCAATTGAACATGCTCGAAGCGTTAACTAGGGGGCGAACTAAACTTACTTATCCTAACACGAAAGCTAAAGGTATGCCACAAATGGTGGGAGGTGTCATCGGTACTCTAGTCGGCTCCTTAGCTGGAAACAAGTTAAATAATGATGTTGGTGGCTCACTCGGAGCTAGCATCGGCGGTCTAGTAGGTTATGAGTTGGGGCAATACGTACATGATCAATTTTGGCCTCAAAATGTCACCACGATTATACCTCCTGTTAGAACGAATGATGTAATAGGAAATGGACAATATGTTGATCCTAACAGTTACAACAATAACGGTAACATTTACAATCCAGCGAATTATGCTGCATATCCTGGTTACAATCCTTATTATAAGTACCAAAACAACGGTTAAATTAAATTAAAGCTTACATCGAAATGAAGGTAATAACAGACTGTTTAAGTTTAAGTTTAATTTATTACCCTTTGTGTTTGTTCGTAAAACTTACTGTAATTTTAAAAATGAACAGTAGTAGTGCAAAATCGTTAAATCGTTAAAACTATTAAAGAGTTATTAAATCGACAGGGATTTTATTTTGCGTTTAGAACTCACCGTGAGTGGCCTGGAAGGGTAATAAAATAAAGGTAGACATACCAGGTGAGGCATATAAAATACGAGCCTGATGGACTCAAAATGCAACCCATCTTACACAGTTCACAATAATCTGTGGTGGAATATTATTTTAAAAATTAATTCGAAATTTTTCATCAAATTTAAAAATTTGCTACTGCCGTTTTCAAGATGGATAAGCTCCTGGCGTTACTGATATATTGTAATGTTAGCACCGCTGATAGCGCCGCGGTGGGGACCGTCTTTTGTCCTCACGTAGCGTCGCCGTTAAGTGTTCTGCGCATGTCGGTTTCAGTTCGGTTATGGAAGCGAGGGGGTAACCCGGATTTCCACTATAGACGGCCTGAAAAACCACCGCATAATTTGTGGAGCTTCTTTTTATTGTTTTTGAATCTTGATCAATCAATTATAAAAAGGAATATGTTTAATGTTGAATAAACGTAATTTTATTTTTCTGTGAAGTTGAGTTATTTGATTAATAAAGTAAAATATGAAATTAGTGACTATAGTGTACCACACCTTTTTGTATACGTTCTCCTTTATTATTTTTCGAAAATTTCGATAAAGCTCTAACAATAATACTTTCGAATTTCAAACACAATTTTTGGAAAAGGCTTTACTTAACAGCAAATTTGAGCAAAGCAAATTCATTTTATCCCAAAAACACATATACAGTAAAGATTGATCTGGAGAAATTGTTGCGGAACTGGATTAGATTGAGTCACAAATTGCAGACGGAGCGCGGCAGACAACTTTCAACTCAGCTGAGTGTGGAATGCAGCAATTTCGGAATTTTCCCGCAGTTTAATGAAAACAAACAAATCAGTTCAGAAACAATTAATGTCAAATAAAAGTATTACTCACAATTCTATTACCTACAGTTATGTAAATTACCAATAATAAAGTCAACAATAACAACCTTTATTAATTAGTAACTTCCTTTTCTTAAGTTGAAAAATATTATATTATTTACAACTTATCCTAATTCTTTTTTATTTTAAGCACAATAACACTTAGGATCAAAAAAATTCCTATCCACAGTAAAGTAATTGCAAATCCGTTGTAAACCATATTTAAATTCCATCCCTTTCCATTTACATTCCTAAGAGCCTGTACCGCTTTAGTCAACGGCAGAGCTTCAGCAACTCGTTGCATTAAAACGGGCATACCCTCAATAGGCCACAACATATCCGATACACACATCATCGGAAACACTATACCGATTATTGCATAATTGGCTATTAATTCGTTATCCAACGAACAAGCCAGAAAACACCCTAAACACATTCCTCCAAAACCAGAAAGTGCCAAAATTGCAATGATTAACATCAAATTGCCGTTTAATGTCATCTGAAGAAATAGGTACACCAATATTAGAACCATAACAATTTGAACCACCATTATGGTCAACTGTGTTATCAAGTGGGCGAAAATAACGTGAAAATAATCAACTCCCAAAACGAAAGTTCTGTTCATCAAACCTTCTTTTTTCTCTTGCAACATGATTCCTCCGGTCAGAGCCACCCCTACTGCATAGACTGCACTAAATAAATGATTAGAATATTGAAAGTCAAGCCATCAACAACTTACTGCAATAAAATTCCAGGCAGCACAAAGTTGGTCAAATCATCATTTTTGGATCCATAGATGGGGTCATTAAACTAAATCAAAGAAAAGCAGGAATTGGATTTGGAGTTCGTAATTATTACCTTAATCGGTGAGTTTGTTAACTTGTCAGTGATGTTACAAGATTTCAGATAATCCTTCAGGAAGTCTTCAAAAATTTCAGAAAGCTTTCTCTTCATGAATTGTCCCAAAACGTGATCTTAAATTGATTATGGTTTATTATAAATTTACACTTCCAGGGCAAACAATCGTCACTGCCTTTTGCATTGTAATTTTGAAATTCGATTGGTAAAAATCAATTCATAAAGTGGTTAAGTGATTAGTTTCTTTCGGCTATGTCGGCTAGGAAATTAGTTTGAAGTTACGGAAACATGTGCCACCATTGCTGTGGCCCCCAGCCACATTCCCTAGGACACTAGCAAGAGGTGTTACCGTTGCACCACAATGATAATTATAATAGACGATGAATTTGGCTACAATTTTCCAGTATTGTCAATGGTTTGTAATGCAGATATTATTGGTTCTTAACTAAAATTATATGAAGCGTAGATGATATGGTTCGCATGCAGTTGCCGTGGTGGTGCGACGGTAACGTCTCTAACTAATGTTGATGCCGATGGCGGCAGATATTTTTATTGAAGAACTCCATAACTTCAAACTTTATTAATTACAAGTTTGGGTTGCAAAAGGTTAATTACGACTGTTTCCTTTAGAAATAACTTTTTCTTACTAGACATGTCCAGGTACACATCAATTTCAGCTGATGGTAAGTTGCTTTTTGTAATGCCATCCCTGAAGCGCCTCTTTAAGCCGCGAGAAAAGTTAATTTCGACTATTACTGCTCCATTAGAAATACCTCGACTAACTTGCTGAATGGCTTCACTATCATTTTCAAAATTCACCTAAGAGTTAGAGAAATGAAATCAAATTTTTAGAATACCTTCAATATAGTTACGGAAATAAAATTGACTTTTTTCATTCGGTTAATGTAATTACAACTTAATCGATCACTATCACAAGTTAGTGAGTTTTCACAAAGTGTACCACTTTCCAATTCGTAATTAACTACAGAGAACTTCAACAACCGCGGGTCGTGTCCGTATCCCATAAACAGAAACAGCACCTGTAGGGTAGGAAACAAAACTATAAAAGCCATGAAGCCCAAGTTCCGCGAAAACCAAAGGAAATTTTTCCAGATTAAAGCTCTCAAAGGACGAGTTGATCTCACTTCCGGTGCTACACTTTCATCCAATTTTATTTCTCGCCGCTGTTGACGAATTCGGATCGAATGTTGGTTGTTGCATAAATTTATAAATACACCCTCCAAAGTTTCCGCCTGGTGTTGGGTAACTAATGTTTGTGGAGATTCCTCGATGAGAAGGTGTCCATCACGCATCATACCTACCTAAACCACAATCTGAGAAAATTCGTTTTTAAATTTTCCACTTACAGTTTGTGCAAGTCTGGCTTCTTGAATGTAATGCGTCGTGATGATGACCGTGGTCTTACCACCCTCAACAAGCGACGTTAGGTGTTGCCAAATCTCCTCGCGCAAGAGAGGGTCGAACCCAACAGTTGGTTCATCAAGAATTAATAGTTCCGGTTCGTGGAAAAGCGCGATCATTAGGGAAACCCTCCGCTGCTGGCCGAAACTTAACGTTTCTATTTGGCTATCCTGATTTGGAAGCTTCAACAACTTGCTGAAAGATTCCTGTTTCGCTTTGAAATCTTCCACTCCTATTATTAAACCAAAATATTTTACAGTTTCACGAATTGTAAATTTTTTAAAAAGGGCTAATTCCTGTGGCATGTAACCAATACGAGGGCCTGGAATTCCACTCGCTTTACTTCCTGGCTTGTGCCCGAAAACTTTAACTTCGCCGGAATTTAATTGTTTCAATCCAACTATACAACTTAAAATCGTGGTTTTCCCACAACCACTGGGTCCCAACAAGCCATATCTACAGACATTAAATTAGTAATTTAATAAAATTTGTGGTTTTAGGTACAAACATGGAATTTTTGCGAACGTTTATGTTGAGACCGTTCAATACGTTCACAGGATGTTTTTTCGAACCGTAATACTTGAAGGCATTTTTGATCTGAACCGTCACTAGGTCAACTTTCTCGTGATTGTTTTCTCGAAGCTTAAACTCGCATCGTTGGTGGGTGGATGTATAAGTCATTTTTATCTAACAGTAAATTATTCAATGAGCATTTAATGATGGATATTAAGACACAAGGATGAAACTTACGACACGCCGTAGGTGAGTGTCGTAATGAATATGAGTGTCTTAATAGCCATTAACTGAGAGTTAGATACATTATTCTTTCTACGACCAAATATTAAGAACTTTGTTACAAAGAAACGTTGTTACAAAGAAAACACAGGAATGTCAGAAAATTAATTAATTATTCTTTTTTATTTATGTATTAATGTTTGGGATAAAGTATGTAATCAAGCAAATATCTTGAAATCGGACAAGACGATATTGATGAAACTGTAAAAAAAATGTTGAATAACAGGTATTTTTTTGTACCAAAAAATTACATGGAATATATAAATAATTGTAAATAATTGCATTATGGAGAAAAAAATATCTATACTTTGATGTTTCATTCAAAGCAATTAACTAAATACTTGTATAATAAATCGACTAAAGTATGGGCGTAGAAAAAACATGTTGCGGTGAACATTGTAAGTTGAAAATATCCAAATATTAATTTTAAGCTCTTTTAACAAGTAATTAATTTTAAATTAATTTTATTGATAAAAATGAATTGTCCTTTGTTTAATAATTGTAAATATTCTTACTAAACTTTAGTGAGCGCTAATTTACTGATCTCACTCTTCCTTCTCCGTAATAATTCTAGGCCCGCCAGATGTGCAGCGTGGCCCACAGTATCCTCACAAAATACTGGTGCACCATAATCCCGCCCTTTATCACGGAGTGCACAATGGCAGGTGCAATCGTCTTATTTAAACCAGGCGCAGCGGTTAAGGCGTTATTAAAAGCAGGCCAAAATTCCCTCGCGCCAACAATTAGAGGTAGAAAGCGCAGGGTATGATATTCATAACGTCGCTGCATGGCCTCCATCACATGTGGCTGGGAGTAGTATTGGGTCTTCCTGTCGCGATGTTCGGACGAGGGAGAGGCCCCCTCCCATGCCACCGCCGCATCTGATAGGATGAGTTCCAGACCTTTTCTAAAGGTTCGGCCGGGCTTGTAGATACCATCGGTCGTCCGAAGGGCTGGTTCAACAAATACCTCCCAACCCTTCCTCTTGACAGACTCCGATATCATTCGGACCACCCTATTGTGATACCTGACTTGAGGATAATAGGACACGGGACACCCCTGGAGCACGTGGAGCCCTACATCTTCGAGCCTCTGGTGGGTTGGACGGTACACCCATCATTGGGAGCATGTTACCCCGAAGCTGGATGGCCTTAACATAGTCCATGCCAGTCCAGAACTTCGAGAAAAACGTTATCCAGGAGCTTCTACATGCCTGACGCCTGACGTAGACCATTCCCTGAGTACCCAGTCTTCAGCGCGTCCCTCCAAAATGAAGCTACCTGCACCTTCGAAGAGTCAAAACCAACGTAAAGATGGTTCAGTGTGCGCAGGAACCGCTGAAAAGGCGGCAAATTGGCCAACAACGACACAAAATCCTCATCGGAGGTGGTGAAAGCCATCACCGGGTTTACCAGAATCGCTGGAATCGACATACGAAACGAAAATAGGTCGAGCCCCCCGCCCGAAATTTTCGCATGCAAGAATGCACTGGCAGTCGACGCCGGCAGGTGGAGGATGGATTTCACTGCCTTCCGAAAAATGCGATCAAGCGAACCGAGGAACTTGGCTGTGATTAGTGGATGCTGCACCGCAAACAGGTACCTTGGTATGAAAAACGACTTAACAAGTCGTAGCTTTTGCGATAGCTTGAGCGGACTCGTCAGGATGTTACGAATCTAGGCGGCTAGTTGGTCAATCGAGGGCGTAGAAGCCCCCCTCTGAGAATAGTTGAATCCAAGATGCCTCATCTCCCCGGATCCAAAAATAGCCCTTATGGGCTGACCATTGATGAAGAACATCGGATGCGGGACGGAGTAAAGCTTCTTCTGCTGCGGCATAACCTTCACCACCAAGGCACTTGGCTGGATTCAGGGACATGCCCGTCTCGGCGAAAACCGGCACGACTCCGTAAGCAACCCGTCCATCTCTCGGGAGGTGTTGGCGAGGAGGACAATGCCATCAACATAACCAAGCATGGAGGTTCGGACTCCCCCAGAAAGATAGAGGCCCGCCCGCAAGAATTGAATTCGGTGGAAGAGTGGATCGATGATAAGGTTGAACATTACGGGAGACAACGGGTCACCCTGTTTAACGCCCTTTCCAAGAGGCACGGGAGAGGTTACACAGGAACCAGATGAGATAACAGTGCACGCCTCGCGGTATCCCTCAATAATAAAATCCGTCCACGGCAGATGAACCCCCTTGGAGGTGAGCGCCTCTCCAATTGATGCATGCGTGACGGCATCGAACGCTTTTGCCAGGTTTAACGAGGCGAAACAATGAGGCTGCAGGGATAAATTATTTAGAAAGCAGCCATCAATAGGTTTAATCGAAACCCCTCCGGAGCATGCTCCATATTGGAAGTGGACGGAAGCTTGCGGCATGGTCTGCGGCAATATATGGTTAGGGTCCGCTCCGTTGCAAAACTCTTGCCACAACTGCCTGGGTATGCTGCGTCGTTGTCTCAGACATCGTGAAACAAACAAATATAAATTAACGAGAAAAACCGCAGCAGTGTTAACGCACGAGCATTAATTCGCATGTAAATCGGGACAGGTACCGTCCGAAACAAACGCAAATGTAAATGGTCACGAACGAACCGATAGGCCAACTAAAGGTCGGCCTTTCCAGGCTGGAATTCACACTTATCGGATGCACCAACTGAAGGTCAGCCTCCCCCAATAAATGTAAAATATTCAAATAGTTTAAAAAAAGAACCAAACGGAGCACAACTGAAGGCTGTGAAACTCCGATACATGATAAAACAATATAAATAAATCAATGAAAAGGTCAAATTTAAAACACTACACTGAGGCGACAAATAAAGAAACAAATAAAAGAAATATAAGGGCCACTCTTCCAACAGACAGCGAAAGGAACGAAGTCGACCTCGGTCACATAACAGACAGAAAAATCAGTGACAAGGGCACACAAAGTTGAAGACAATTAATCCCCGACCCATATTGGGCTCAAGAACGTACCGGAAGAAAAAGCTGCCTGAGGGAAGAGGTATACGGCCCATGAAAATGGCGGGGAAAGGAGGGGGAAGTGGTGGGGGTAGGTGGCGAGGGAATATTATCCCCAAACACCGGAAAACCTTCCAAGATCCACCCCTTGTAATAATCCACAGGGAAGGTGTCCGGGAAGGAGACACACAAACCAAAAAACGATACCCAATCCCCAAGCAGGGCCTCAAGGAGCGAAAGCTGATAAAAGACTAGACAAAAAACTATATTCAGACCCGAATATAATATAAAAGGAACACTGGTCTGCAATATTAGAAATTGTAGCACCCCCATATAGGATAATGCAGCAAAGAACACTTGAAACTCGGAAGAAGCCCAAACGAGGAGGATGGAAATGAAAGAGAAAACAAAATGGAATGATAAATGATAACTGAGACGGTTGTCAACCCCTATCTACAAACAACACTACCAAGAGGGCATGCCAGGCTTCACGTGATCCACCCTTTCTGATGGTCCACAAGGCAGAGCGATAAGAGAAGGGGAAAGAAAACCAATCGCAAGAAAAAGAAGATGAAAAGAAGCGGACATAAACGACAAGTTGGCACGATGAGAAGGTACACAAAACAAACAAAACGCTAAGGCGGGGCACGAGCAGTCGGGGAAGTCCGAAAAAACAGCGCGAAAGAAAGTGGAAAACCCCCCGAAGACACCGTACAAAACCGAACTCGAAATACCCGTAAAGATGGGCCACCTGTGTAATCCGAAAATGGTCCACCCTGTATACGCAAAGAGTGGACACCCGGTATAGCTAATTAACGACGAGGTGACCAGGTGAGCCGAGACCGCGACTGATGTAAAAGTTCTAGAACATTCGATGGATGGAAAAATCCAGAGCAAATTTCGATAAAATTAGTTTTAATCCTAAAATAGGGCGAAAAGGAAATGGTGTCTCGGAGGAAACGTTTAAAACAGATCCTAGTGTCGGAATCCACACGCAACCGATGATTACAGTGCAGTAGTCGACACAACTGATACGTGAATAACTCGAAAACCTCCCCGAACAACCCCTGACAAAATTACATAAAAATGATCCTTCTCATGCGTTCTGTTATTCTATGAAACGAAAATGATAGCCCACCGATCCCGATTCCCGGAAAAACGCCCGAACCATTCCCGATAGGCGCGATCGGACACTTTAAAAATTCGTAACACTAAAACTAAACAAGATAAAAAATAGCGAAAAACACCCTCGTGACGCCCGCAAAAAGAAGCCTATCACGTGGCCCAGAACTCGGATTTTTTCTGACACTTTTCAAGCGCACGGTTAAAAACTTTAACTTTAACCGGAGCGGACCTCAAAAACACGTCGGTTCCGGTCGACGATCGTTATAATTCGAAAATATTCAAATATTAATTTTAAGCTCTTTTAATTAGTAATTAATTTTAAATTTATTTTATTGATAAAAATGAATTGTCCATTGTTTAATAATTGTAAATATTCTTACTAAACTTTATATCTGTTAATGAAACAACATTTTCCATCTAAAATGGCCCCAACGAGATGTTTTTAATTTAGGACAGTTGAGTCGTTAGACACCCGGCATAAAGATAAGTCCAATTCCTGATTGCAGATTGTGGAAATAATTAAAATGATTTAATTTCTGTTGCAACACTTACCAACTTGTCTTATTGTTTGTTGTATCACTCACGATTTTAAAATGCCCCCCAAAAGTCATCATAAAACGAATGTTCGGAGCTAGGTCAGCTGGTGTTTTGTTTACGCTAATTTATTTAAACTTTTACTTTTTTTTAAGTACCTACCGAATTTACACAAACAAACAAAAACAAACGCGACCTTCTGAATTCACTAAAAACAATGTTGTAAGTTGAAATTCGTTGAGGTTTTTAATTATTTCTTAGAGCGGCCCAGTTACCCAAATATGGAATCAGCGATAAATCAGTTTTTCTCACTTCTTGAATTTTCAGGTTATTTTCAATTATTCTGCGATTTCTTCTCTAATTGTCATTTAATAATGTGCAGTTTTGCTGCAGAACTTGCCCTGCACGCAAGTTTAATATTTGATGCTGGTATATAGTACGTAAAATTCCCGATTGTACCCGGTACGTTGTTACAATTAATTTTTTTAATAAAAATAATTTAATATTTGATGCCGAACCACTGACGATTTTAATATGCCCACCAGAACTAAGCATAAATCGTATGTTTGGAGCAAGGTCAACTGGTGGTGAACTTGAGTTCGATAATTTATGTAAATTGCTGCATCTTTTGCGATTTAAGATGGTGAATTTTAGATGCATATTTATGAGAAGTGACCTTTTGAATTTGGTAAAAACCATTGCATGATTTAAAGTTATTCGTTGATTTCTTAGAATAATGAATAGACAATTTTCTAATTCTTTATAAATACCCTCATAAAAAGTATCACAAGAAGATGTCAAACTGTGTTTCAAGAAGGTCGTCCCACAAGATTTTTGAATCGGTAGTTGTTATTCAAATGATTTATACTTGCGTTCAAGTGTTGGAGTCTTAGAGCTCGTAATAGCAATCATTACATTGCAATTAATAGAATTTCTTTCTTTTTGA
This sequence comes from Dascillus cervinus, assembly GCA_949768715.1. NCBI lineage: Eukaryota > Metazoa > Arthropoda > Insecta > Coleoptera > Dascillidae > Dascillus > Dascillus cervinus. The sequence continues at coordinate 6,356,644 of OX458320.1, read as the reverse complement.
TTTAAATATTTAATATTTAAGGGGATAAGCTTTTAATTAAAAATTTATAAGTAAGAATATTAATGAATTAAAGTATAGAGTTAGAATTGTTTATTGTTATAATTATATAATAATTTATTATTTCATTATTTTATTTTTATTTATTTTAAGTTTTTACTAAAATTATTATTTTAATTTTTTATTTAAAGTAATTATGATGAAATTAGTAAATTTGAATTTTAAGAGGTTAATTAATTAAAAGGTTAAATTAAGAAATTCGGCAAATTTAAATTTTCGCCTGTTCATTAATGTCTTTTTGTTTTTATAAAAAGTCTGATCTGCCCAATGAATTATTTTTGAATGGCCGCAGTATCTTGACTGTGCAAAGGTAGCATAATAATTAATAACTACCAAATACTTAACACAAAATTTTGTTTTGTTAAATTGTTACAAAGAGCTCTACATCCGCTAAAAAGGAAAATTTGTTATAAGATAGATAAATAACACTAAATGTATAAAATAAAATCAAAATTTTTTCTTTACCGTCGTCGTTACTATTAATTCTGTTATAGAAGTAACTGGTTTGCATGTCCCTTTCGTTTTATCTCTTCTTACTTTTCGTTCCGACGGAAATAAACTAAAAAATAAGTTGTTCAATAGCTGTTACATTGAAAAAACCAGTGTGGGAAAAATTGTAATTACAACGAATTTACTTCCTTGCGAATTTACCACACCCAGAATCAGAAAATCCCCATAATTTAAATACCATTTTTAGAAATGATGTTTGAAGTTGATCATTTTATTGCATTGTATTAACATCTTCTTCTCGGCACATTAAGCCACTTGTAAGATTTCCCATTTCCTCACAATTAAACATTCGCTAATTATGTAAGTTACTAAAAATTCACTTTACAATAAAAATACAGAAAATGCACACCGTAATATGTATTTTCTTGCAAATATTTATGCAAGTAAATAAGAACTGAAATTATCATCATTCAAACTGGGTATACATTTTTTGGGACATTCTGTAATTCTAGTGCGTGAGTTATTATCTTTATGCCGCTACTCTAAAAAGTATACTATTTATTATAAATTATTGAATTTTGTTGAATAAACAGACAGCATTCGGTTATGTTGTTTACCTTTTTTATTATATAACATTTCGACGTAAAAATTTGCATCTTCATTACAAGGACATTTGCACTTAACTTGACCGCGCGCACCAACGAAGGTTAGCGCTGTCTGAAATAATTTGGCGGTCAAGGAAGTGGTCCACTAGTAAAAATTTGTTTTAAATAAAATTTTCTTGGTACAAAACAATTTATTTAATTTTTGTTTTGTTTTTGTTGTTTAAATAAATAATAGCTAGTAAGGCACTATGCCATCTTTACCCACTTCAGTTGTAAAAAGTTATTTATAACGTTTGCGGTAAGTAAAAACAATAATGTGCTTGATTAAAATATCAATTATTTTATTTCACCCTATAAGAAGTGTTGCTTTGCGTTGCGATTTGGTTATGAACTGAGGCAGGAACAATTAAGGTTTACTCAATAAAACAACCTTGATAATGTTTGCATACGAGTTTCGTTAGTAGTTATAATAATGACGTACCATTACGGCCACCGAAATGTAAACTATTTTTTTAGCAACTTGATTTTTGCTTTAGGTACCCGTTACACATGCGGAGAAAACATTGCGATTTTGCAGGATGTTTAGACTGTAGACTGTTTTATTTTAATGCGGTTCATTGTTTCTTTATCGAAAACGCAACGTTTTAACGCACGAAAAACGGATATGTATTTTACCACTTATATCATAGGCGTCCTAAAAAACATCAGCCAAATGTCAATATTATTTTGTTTATGACAAATATTTGCAAACGAACGTAAAAAATGCCACGACACCTTTCACGAGAGCAAACAAGTAGAGCTGTTGCAAAATTAGAAAAGAACTGGTCATTAGCTGCTGTAGCTGCAGATTTAAACGTAAGCAGAAGTTGCATTTTTCAATTGAAAAAACGTTGGCACGAAAATAGACTGCAACGACCAGTTAGGATAGGAATTGGAACAGTATCTAAACCTCATGAAGATGAAGATTTGGTCAATTTTATCACACAGAATCCATTTTCGACAGCAGTAAAAGCTCGCGAAGAAACTCATTTTCCGGGCTCCGTTAGGACGTCAAGGCGTCGAATTAAACAGAGCAGTTTAAAGAATTACGCAGCTGTGAAGAAACCTATCAGTTTTTAAATGCCGATGATGAATTTGGGAGTTCTGTAGTTTTTTCAGACGAAAAATGTTTCCAATCTTGTAATAATGGAAAATTGCGCGTTTATAGACCAGGAAATTCTAGATTTCATGAAAATTACACATATGCGACTACAAATGTTGGTCGATTTTCGGTTAATTTTTGGGGATGGATAAGTGTTCATGGATCTGGAGTATGCTGGAAAGTAGATGGACGTTTAACGGGCGAACACTATAGAGAAATATTGGAAAATGTTATGTTACCATTCGTGAGAACTACCTATCCCAACAATTTCGTTTTCCAACGGGCAAGAAAAATAATTTCATTTTTAGCTTAAAAATACATTTACAATTTTTTTTTCTTTTAAAGGACAATTGTCCCGTTCACACTGCAAGGATTGCAAGATAGTGGGTGGATGAAAATGAAATCAATTTACTACCTTGGCCTTCCAAAAGTCCGGATCTAAATCCTATTGAAAATATCTGGGGATATATGATGAAAAAATTATATTCTGCGGATTTTAGGCCTAGAAATACAGTGGAACTTCAGGACACTATTGAAAACGCTTGGGAGAACCTTATGGAGGAATATGACATGAGGAAACTAATTTTATCCATGAGAAGAAGGCTAAAGCTTGTGATTGCAGCTAACGGCGCTGCTATACGTTATTGAAAAACTCCAAGTTAAACTACTTTTCTTGCATGTTGAAAAATCGAATTGTTGATTAGCAAGTTGTAGTCGGTTTGCGCTGTTTAATGCGACAACGGAACCCGGAAAATGATTTTCCTCACGAGCTGTTACTGCTGTCAAAAATGGATTCTGCGTGATAAAAATTACTAAATCTTCATCTTCGTGAGGGTCTGATACTCTTCCAATTCCTACCCTAACTGGCCATTGCAGTCAATTTTTATGCCAACGTTTTTTCAATTGAAAAATGCAAATTTTGCTTACGTTTGAATCTGCAGCTAACGGCCAGTTGTCTTCTGATTTCGTAACTGCCCTACTTATTTGCTCACAGAACTCCGAAATTCTTCATCGGCATTTAAAAATTGATTAGCAAAAATTGCTGATTTTCCAATTTTTGTAATAAACTTTTTTAACTAATTTGAATTTATTATTGCCTAATTTATTTGTTTTGATTTTGTAATGTTTAATTTATATATTATAAATATTTTACAAAATAAAAACATTTGCCCCCTTTCACGAAAGTCACTGGATAAAGCCAGATTTAATGTATGGAAAAATAGGGAAATTTGTGTCAGGTATCGTGCACATTTCGGTGGCCGCAATAGTACTTAAATTTATTGTTTCCCCTTAAATTCATTTTTTAAATGGGGTGACCCATGCATTCAGCTGCTGCTGGTATTGAGTGTGGGTGAAATAAGGAAAAATAAGGAATACATTTTTAGCAAAGATAATTAATATGCAAGGTGTTAACTCATGTAAATTATTGTGTCCTTTATTTCCTCTCCACTTTTAGTATTAGGAGTCTTAACTGTTGCTATTCCCATCTCATTTTCGGTCTTCCCTAACATCTCCTCGCTCTCTGTCTTTACTTATTTATTTTTGATGCGACTCTACTTTTTCTTTGCATCGATCTACAGTATCCCCTGTATACTCTTATAAAGTACCTTAATTTTTTACTTTTCTGATAAATTTATCTATACATGTATGTACCCGGATTTTTTTTTAAATTGAACGTAGGCTCTAAAGATTCCTGTTTAATTTAAATAAAATCAATCAGTCAATGTATGCAACCAATCGTACTCCCACATCAACTTATTTTAAGTTACGTGTTATTAAATTGTAATATACAGTAAATTCTCGAATTGGGCTCCTTCACATTATAAACAATACGCCAAATAATTATAAAATCGCTGCTCAGCATTTAAGTAAGTGGGATTTAATTGATTATTGTTCTGACAGATGGTATCGATCTGTTGAGATAATTTATGAAAAATAAATCTTTGACTTGTGTAAAGTTATTGTCATTTCTATACCAATTCACAATAATAATTTTGATTTTGTTTGAACATATGTTAATAGCTAAATCCACACTATTCATTGACGTTATTTTTTTAAATTAATCATTGCATCTTCACTGTTAAAGAAATGATACGGTATAATAACGTAACTTATTCAATAAACGGCTTCGGTGAATTTCAAGTTCCATAATTTATAATTTATCAAAGGTCGATATTGTCGGAATAAAATAGTATATTATGCAACAAGCACAAAATGATGCTCATTTTGCACGAGTATGAATTGCAGTACGAGTCGAAGACTCGTACTGCAGCAATTCATACGAGTGTAAAATTGCCATTTTGTGCGCGTTGCATACTGCACTTTTTCTACGATAACCTCTGCTAACGCGTTTAACATACTTTGCGTTTTGATCTCCTTTCCACTCCAAAAAGAGGTTATAAGCGCGTTGATACATTTTCTTAGACGTTTCCGGTAATAAATTTAATGTTGTGAACTTTGCAACTTCAGTTATGTTTGGAGGTGTTAATTCCAAGTCATTATCACTATCACTTTCCATATTAATTGTAAGAGTTATCGAAAATAACTACGAAATTATTATCTGCAACGTACAAAAATGTTGACAGAAGCAAACTGATGACATTCGATTTTCTAGGCCGCCTTAATATTTGTGACCAAAAACAGTGAACCGAACACGAAATATTTCATTTCGCATTTGTTGCCTAGCAACCGATGCGAAATGAAATTCTGTACAAAATGTAGTTGTTTATGATTGAATTTACGCTCGTGAAATAACATATTTCGATGTTGTCGTAGAAAAACTAGTTTTCGCTGCATCTTTCTTTTTTATTGTAAACACTACTACGTTAAGGACCAGAAAAGCTCCTGTCTACAGTAAAGTATACACAAATCCGTCATAAACCATATTCAAATTCCATTCCTTTTCATTCACATACCTAAATGCTTGAACTGCTTTGGTCGGCGGCAAAACTTCAGCAATTAGCTGCATTGATGCGGGCATGCCCTCTATAGGCCATATAATATCCAATACACATACCAACGGAAAAACTATTCCGAGTATTCCATAGTTAGCAACTAACTCGTTATCTAAAGAACAAGCAACAAAACAACCGAAGCACATTCCTCCAAATTCAGTAAGTACCAAAATTGCAACAGTTAACACCATATCGCCATTCAATGATAGTCCAAGAGCTGTGTATGCCAGTGCTGGAACCACATCCATTTGATCTACCATTATGGTCAATTGGATTATCAAGTGGCCGCAAATAACTTGAAAGTAATTAACCCCGAACATGTCTTCTTTTTTCCCTTGAAACAAGATTCCTCCGGTTAGAGACACCCCCACTGCATAGATTGCACTAAATCAGTCATTAACATGCAACCCATCTTACACAGTTCACAATAATCTGTGGTGGAATATTATTTTAAAAATTATTATTATAAATCCATGCGAATGTTTAATACTTATAGTTAATTCAAAATTTTTCATCAAATTTAAAAATTTGCTACTGCCGTTTTCAAGATGGATAAGCTTCTGGCGTTACTGATAAATTGTAATTTTAGCACCGCTGATAGCGCCGCGGTGGGGCCCATCCTTTGTCCTCACGTAGCGTCGCCGTTAAGTGTTCTGCGCATGGCGGTTTCAGTTCGGATATGAAATTGAGGGGGTAACCCGGATTTCCACTATAGTCGGTTTGAAAAACCACCGCATAATTTGTGGAGCTTCTTTTTATTGTTTTTGAATCTTGATCAATCAATTATAAAAAGGAATTTGTTTAATGTTGAATTAACGTAATTTTATTTTTCTGTGAAGTTGAGTTATTTGATTAATAAAGAAAAATATGAAATTAGTGACTATAGTGTACCACACCTTTTTGTAATCGTTCTCCTTTATTATTTTTCGAAAAATTCGATAAAACTCTAACAATAATACTTTCGAATTTCAAACACAATTTTTTTAAAAAGCTTTACTTAACAGCTTGAGCAAAGCAAATTCATTTTATCCCAAAAACACAAATACAGTAAAGATTGATCTGGAGAAATTGTTACGGAACTGGATTAGATTGAGTCACAAATTGCAGACGGAGCGCGGCAGACAACTTTCAACTCAGCTGAGTGTGGAATGTAGCAATTTCGGAATTTCCCCGCAGTTTAATGAAAACATACAAATCAGTTCAGAAACAATTAATGTCAAACTAAAGTATTACTCACAATTCTATTACCTACAGTTATGTAAATTACCAACAATAAAGTCAACAATAACAACCTTAATTAATTTGTAACTCCTTTTTTTAAGTTTAAAAATATTATATTATTTACAACTTATATGTATAGTCATCCTAATTCTTTTTTACTTTAAGCACAATAACACAAAGGATCAAAAATATTCCTATCCACAGTAAAGTAATTGATAATCCGTTGTAAACCATATTTAAATTCCATCCCTTTCCATTTACATTCCTAAGAGCCTGTACCGCTTTAGTCAACGGCAGAGCTTCAGCAACTCGTTGCATTAAAACGGGCATACCCTCAATAGGCCACAACATATCCGATACACACATCATCGGAAACACTATACCGATTATTGCATAATTGGCTATTAATTCGTTATCCAACGAACAAGCCAGAAAACACCCTAAACACATTCCTCCAAAACCAGAAAGTGCCAAAATTGCAATGATTAACATCAAATTGCCGTTTAATGTCAGCTGAAGAAATAGGTACACCAATATTAAAACCATAACAATTTGAGCCACCATTATGGTCAATTGGGTTATCAAGTGTGCGAAAATAACTTGAAAATAATCAACTCCCAAAACGAAAGTTCTGTTCATCAAACCTTCTTTTTTCTCTTGCAACAAGATTCCTCCGGTCAGAGCCACCCCTACTGCATAGACTGCACTAAATCAATGATTAGAATATTGAAAGTCAAGCCAGCAACAACTTACTGCAATAAAATTCCAGGCAGCACAAAGTTGGTTAAATCATCATTTTTGGATCCATAGATGGGATCATTAAACTAAATCAAAGAAAAGCAGGAATTGGATTTGGAGTTCGTAATTATTACCTTAATCGGCGAGTTTGTTAACTTGTCAGTGATGTTACAAGATTTCAGATAATCCTTCAGGAGGTCTTCAAAAATTTCAGAAAGCTTTCTCTTCATAAATTGTCCCAAAACGTGATCTTAAATTGATTATGGTTTAGTATAAATTTACACTGCCAGGGCAAACAATCGTCACTGCCTTTTGCATTGTCATTTTGAAATTCGATTAGTAATAATCAATTCATGAAGTGGTTAAGTGATTAGTTTCTTTAGGCTATGTCGGCTAGGAAATTAGTTTGAAGTTACGGAAACATATGTCACCATTGCTGGGGCTCCCAGCCACATTCCATCGGACACTAGCCAGAGGTGTTACCGTTGCACCACAATGGTAATTATAGTAGACGATGAATTTGGCTACAATTTTCCAGTATTGTCAATGGTTTGTAATGCAGATATTATTGGTTCTTAACTAAAATTATATGAAGCGTAGATGATATGGTTCGCACACAGTTGCCGTGCTGGTGCGACGGTAACGTCTCTAACTAATGTCGATACCGATGGCAGCAGATATTTTTATTGAAGAACTCCATAACTTCAAACTTTATTAACTACAACTTTGCGTTGCAAAAGGTTAATTACAACTGTTTCCTTTAGAAATAACTTTTTCTTACTAGACATGTCCAGGTACACATCAATTTCAGCTGATGGTAAGTTGCTTTTTGTAATGCCATCCCTGAAGCGCCTCTTTAAGCCGCGAGAAAAGTTATTTTTCACTATGACAGCTCCATTAGAAATACCTTGACTAACTTGCTGAATGGCTTTACTATCATGTTCAAAATTCACCTAAGAGTTAGAAAAATAAAATCAAAATTTTACAATACCTTCAAGGCAGTTACCGAAATAAAATTGACTTCTTGCATTCGGTCAATGTAATTGCAACTTAATCGATGACTATCACAAGTTAGTGAGTTTTCACAAAGTTCACCACTTTCCAATTCGTAATTAACTACAGAGAACTTCAACAACTGCGGGTCATGTCCGTATCCCAAAAACAGAAACAGCACCTGTATGGCAGGGAACATAACTATAAAAGTCATGAAGCCCAAGTTCCGCGAAAACCAAAGGAAATTTTTCCAGATTAAAGCTCTCAAAGGACGAGTTGATCTCACTTCCGGTGCTACACTTTCATCCAATTTTATTTCTCGCCACTGTTGACGAATTTGGACCGAATTTTGGTTGTTTAGTAAATTTATAAATACATCCTCCAAAGTTTCCGCATGATGTTGGGTAACTAACGTTCGTGGAGATTCCTCGATGAGAAGTTGTCCACCACGCATCAAACCTACCTGAAACACAACGTGAGAAAATTATTTTCTAAATTTTCCACTTACAGTTTGTGCAAGTCTGGCTTCTTCAATGTAATGCGTCGTAATGATGATCGTTGTCTTACCACCCTCAACAAGCGACGTTAGGTGTTGCCAAATCTCCTCGCGCAAGAGAGGATCGAACCCAACAGTTGGTTCATCAAGAATTAATAGTTCCGGTTCGTGAAAAAGCGCGACCATTAGGGAAACCCTCCGCTGTTGGCCTCCACTTAATTTTTCGATTTGGTTATCCTGATCTGGAAGCTTCAACAACTTGCTGAAAGCTTCCTGTTTCGCTTTTAAATCTTCCACTCCTATTATTAAACCGAAATATTTTACAGTTTCACGAATTGTAAATTTTTTAAAAAGGGCCAATTCCTGTGGCATGTAACCAATACGAAGGCCTGGAATTCCGCTTCCTTTACTTCCTGGCTCGTGGCCGAAAACTTTAATTTCACCGGAATTTAATTGTTTCAATCCAACTATACAACTTAAAATCGTGGTTTTCCCACAACCACTGGGTCCCAACAAGCCATATCTACAGACATTAAATTAGTAATTTAATAAAATTTGTGCTTTTAGGTACAAACATGGAATTTTTGCGAACGGATATGTTGAGGCCGTTCAATACGTTCATAGGATGTTTCTTCGATCCATAACATTTGAAGGCATTTTTCACCTGGACTGTAAGTAGATCAAGTTTCTCCTGATTCTTTTCTCGAAGCTTCAACTCGCATCGTTGGTGGGTGGATGTAAAAGTCATTTTTATCTAATGGTAAATGATTCAATGAACATTTAATGATGGCTATTAAGACACAAGCATGAGAATTACGACACGCCGCAGGTGAATGTCGTAATGAATATGAATGTCTTAATAGTCATTAAGTGAGAGTTACATAAACTATTATTTCTACGACCAAATATTAAGAAACTTTGTTTCAAAGAAAACACAGAAATGTCAGAAAATTAATTAATTATTCTTTTTTAGTTAGTTATAAATGTTTGGGATAAAGTATCTAACCAAGCAAATATCTTGAAAACGGACAAGACGATATTGATGAAACTTTAAGAAAAATGTAGAAGAACAGGTATTTTTTTGTACCAAAAAATTACATCGAGTATATAAATAATTGTAAATAATTGCATTATGGAGAAAAAAATATCTATACTTTGGTGTCTCATTCAAAGCAATTAACTAAATACTTGTATAATAAATCGACTAAAGTATGGGCGTAGAAAAAACATGTTGCGGTGAACATTGTAAGTTGAAAATATCCAAATATTAATTTTAAGCTCTTTTAACAAGTAATTAATTTTAAATTTATTTTATTGGTAAAAATGTAAAAATTGTAAATATTCTTACTAAACTTTATTTCTGTTAATGAAACAACACCTTCCAACTAAAATGGTCCCAACGAGATGTTCTTAATTTAGGACAGTTGAGTCGTTAGACACCCGGTATATAGGTAAGTCCAATTACTGATTGCAGATTGCGGAAATAATTAAAATGATTTAATTTCTGTTGCCACACTTACCAACTTTGCATATTGTTTGTTGTACCACTCACGATTTTACAATGCTCTCCAAACGTTATCATAAAACGAGCGTTCGGAGCTAGGTCAACTGGTGTCTTGTTTACGCTAATTTACTTAAACTTTTACATTTTCTTTACATAATTTACACATTTTATTGTCCGGAAAAACAACAACAAAAGCGACCTTCTGGATTCACTAAAAACAGTGTTGTAAGTTGAAATTCGTTGTGGTTCTTAATTATTTCTTAGAGCTGCCCAGTTACCCAAATATAGAATTACCGATAAATCCGTTTATCTCACTTCTTGAATTTTCAGATTATTTACAATTATTCTGCGACTTCTTCCCCAATTGTCATTTAATAATGTGCAGTTTTGCTGCAGAACTTGCCCCGCACGCAAGTTTCAGAATTGGCGCGACGGGTTTTTCATCAAAACAATTTATTCAGAATTTACTTATTTTTTATTCTAAGCACAACTACACAAAGGACCAGAAATAGTCCAATCCACAATAACGTGAACAGAAATCCGTGACAATAAAAATTAAATCCCTTTGTATTTATATTCCTCAAAGCCTGCACCGATTGTGTCAACGGCAACATATTAACCATTACTTGCATTGCAACAGGCATACTTTGAATAGGCCATATAATATCCGACACACACATCATCGGAAAAACTACACCCATCACTGCATAATTACTTATTAATTCGTTATCCAAACAACAAGCAAGGAAACAGCCGAAAGACATTCCTCCAAAACCAGTAAGTACAAAAATTGCAACAATTGGCATCAAATCGCCATTCATTTCAATTTTAAAAACTGTGGACGACAATATCAGGATCACAGCAATTTGAGTCACTATTATGGTCAATTGGGTTATCAAGTGACCGGCGATAACATGAAAATAATTAACACCCAAAGCGAAAGTCCCGTTAATCAAACCTTCTTTCTTTTCATCCAATAAGATTCCTCCGGTCAGAGACACCCCTATTGAATATACTGCACTAAAACAATAGTTGAAAAAATGTTCAAAAGCCCACATAACCAACTTACTGCAGTAATAATCCAGGCATCGCATAATTATTCAAATCGGTATATTTGGTTCCATACATTGGGTCATTAAACTGCAAGAAGTAAATGAAGTAATTTCATTTCTAGTTGTTGGTAGTTATTACCTTAATTGGTACGGTTGCTTCTTTGACACTGATATTGCAAGAGTTCAGATAATCCTTCAGGAAGTCTTCGAAAGTTTCAAATAATTTTTTCTTCAGGAACTTACTCAAAACATCATCTTAAATCGATTATTTAGTACAAATTTATTTCCTACATCTTATATTAAAAGTTTGTGACTTTTGGTTAAAACAGTAGATGAAATTTGTATTTACGTTTAGTTAGGTAAGCTGGTGGACAAAATAAATCAAACGTTCTGTTCGAGTTGTTTCAGGATGCGTTGAATAGCTAATTTCGAAATTTCGAAATAAACTACTCCAACATAGGTTGCGAAGAACTCAAACACTTTTAATTTATCTAACAAAAATTTCCGGATGACTGATTTCTTTGTGGGCAACATGAGACAATAATACGAACAACGTGAATCTCTCATATTTTTAAATCTTCTATCGTACGTCCGTTGTTTATGATTTTCGGGCAGGAATTGAGATCAAAATAAATGTACTTACTAGACAGATCCAGATGCACATCAATGGTAGATGAGGGTAGGTTGCTTCTCCTAATTCCGTCCCTGAAGCGCCTCTTTATTCCATCAGAAAAGTTATTGTGTACTACGACGGCTCCATTAAATTTGCTTTGATCAATTTTCTGAATTGCCTCCCTTTCATTTTCAAACATTACCTACAAATCAAGAAATTAAATTGAGGATTCAGAGCACTTTTTAAGAAACTTACCCAAATCACATTGAACTCCTTCATGCGGTCGGTGTAGTTGCAACTTAATCGATTACCATCACAATTTAGTGCCTTGTCACAAATTTCACCATCCCCTAACTCGAAGTTAACTAAAGATAGTGTTAAAACTTTTGGGTCGTGTCCGTATCCGAAATAAAGACACCCAAGTTGTACAATAGGGAATATAATTATGAAAGTCAGGAAGCCCAAATTTCTTGATAACCAAAGGAAGTTTTTCCAGATTAAAGCCTGCAAAGGACGAGTTGATTTCACTTCTGGCGGAACACTATCGTCTAATTTTATTTCCTGTCGTTGTCGAATCTGGACTGGATTCTGGTCGTTGCATAAATTAATAAACACGTCCTCCAAAGTTTCCACCTGGTGTTGGGCAATTAATTTGTCTGGAGATTCCTCGACCAGAAGTTGTCCACCACGCATCAAACCTACCTAAACCACACATTGAGAAAAACCTTTTTTAAATTTTCCACTTACAGTTTGTGCAAGTCTGGCTTCTTCAATGTAATGCGTCGTGATGACGATCGTGGTCTTACCACCTTCAACAAGCGACGTGAGGTGTCGCCGAATCTCCTCGCGCAAAAGAGGATCGAACCCAACAGTTGGTTCGTCAAGAATTAATAGTTCCGGTTCGTGGAAAAGCGCGATCATTAGGGAAACCCTCCGCTGTTGGCCTACACTTAATTTTTCGATTTGGCTATCCTGGTCTGGAAGCTTCAACAACTTGCTGAAAGATTCCTGTTTCGCTTTTAAATCTTCGACTCCTATTATTAAACCGAAATATTTTACAGTTTCACGAATTGTAAATTTTTTAAAAAGGGCCAATTCCTGTGGCATGTAACCAATACGAGGGCCTGGAATTCCGCTTCCTTTACTTCTTGGCTCGTGGCCGAAAACTTTAATTTCGCCGGAATTTAATTGTTTCAATCCAACTATACAACTTAAAATTGTGGTTTTCCCACAACCACTGGGTCCCAACAAACCATATCTACCGACATTAAATTAGTAATTTAATAAAATTTGTTGTTTTAGGTACAAACATGGAATTTTTGCGAACGGATATGTTAAGGCCGTTCAATACGTTCACAGGATGTTTCTTCGATCCATAACATTTGAAGGCATTTTTCACCTGGACTGTAAGTAGATCAAGTTTCTCATGATTATTTTCTTGCAGCTCAAACTCGCGTAGTTGGTGAATGGATGTACACGGCATTTTTTTCGCTACTTAGTAACACTTCATTTAATTTTTGATAATTAAACAATAATTTAATATTGAAATAGTCCAAACGAGATGTTGTTAAATTATGGTAGTTGATTCACTCCACACCTGGTATATACGTAAGATTGCTGATTGTACCAGTTACGTAGTGACAATTAACTTAATTTGAAAAATTTTAAAAAATATTGGAGATTTAATATTTGATTCCGAACGTACTGAAAATGCTTATACCACTAACGATAACGATAATATGCCCATCAAACGTTGGCATAAAACGTTTGTTTATTACAAGGTCAACTAGTTACGAATTTGAGTTTGCTAATTTATTTAAAGTTTTGCAATTTTTACAATTTAAATTGTTTCTTTTTAGAAAAATCATTGATTTATGAAACTGGCCTTCTGAATTCGTTAAGGACCTTTGCTTAGCGGCGTTCCACCCTAAGATTTTCAATACATGTAAAACGCGATTCCATTTGAAGCCTCCGTTTTTAATTTTCAAACGAGGTCGATACTTCATCTTATAAAGAATACCAATCTACTTTGAGCTAACCCCAAGCCATAATTTAATAATCATAATTAACCAAGTTATTAATTGAAAATTCAAATTCCGAAATTCGTTTTTTTGCCTTCAGTTATCAAATTTTTGTATTAAAATTTTTTGCGCCCTTGGATTAGACTTTTTATTTTTGAGTTGACCCCTAGCTGTTTTAAACAACGCAATAGTTTTTGATTTATTCTTTATTTATTCTTTAGATCAAGAACTGAAATTGAAACGGCTAATTTTGATCGATTTCCGAACTATGCCAAAAAGATTTAATTTACAAGCTTCTCAGCAGGTGCTTAACGTTTCCCGGTAGAAATAATTTAACAGCAATTATATCCCAATTACTTTTAAAGCCAGGTTCCATTTTCAAGCAGTATATTTGAAATAGTTTACAGCTATTTATAGTTTAAAAAACAAGTTTTTTATTAAGACGTAGCAAAAATTTAGAAGTAATTTTGATATTGACCTAAATGATTAAAAATAAAAACGTACATTTTAATAAAAGCTGTTTTATTGAAAAAGTTATTTTACTATATTTTTTTTTTTACTTTTGGAAAATTTTAATCTTAATTATCTGCATGAACTTATGGGAATTCAACTCTAAGGCCATATTAGAACTGGGGAGGCAGCACTGCATATTTATTTTATGTGCTAGCGATTATTTTTAGAATAAGGGGCCATTCGCAAATTACGTAACGCAGAATTTGAACAATTTTTACCCCCTAGTTCCCTTTGTAACAGTTTGTATTGTATAACCATAGATATAGTGTGTTTACAACTACACGCTCTAAATAGTTTACAACGGGCTCTTAGTACACAATGAAAATTCAATGAGCGGCGTTTGCCTCTAAATCGTAAATTTGCTTACCTGCAGATCTTTATGTAGACCTACACAGGGTTGGTATTAGGGAAATTTTCACATTTAAACAATTATTTTACCAAAATTTGAAGCAGTTAAGAGCTGTCTACGTTCTTCAACTTTGGCTACTCATATTTTAAGTTATAAATTGTATCGGAAACTTTAGAAAAATATTGTAATACGCCCCTTAACGAAGTTGTCTAGCCTCGGCACGTGCAGTCCATTATATTTACCTAATCCATTTAGGTCCGGTTGTAAAATATTTAAAGCGTGTAGTTGTAAGCACACTATATCTATGGCCGTTCTATAACACTATGTATGCCGCCCCTAAAAGTTACGTAATACGAAAACTCTACTACCCCCCTTTGACGTAATAAAAAAATTAATTCAAATTTTTTTTTGGTACGTTGATATATTATATTATGTTATGTTATGTTAATAAGATTTTTAAAATAAAAAAATTAGATTATTTACAGTAACCGCAAAATTATTAAAAGAACGCGTACATTTTAAAATAAAGATTCTGATTATGGTGATATGGAGATAGATGATATTCCGGATATGTCATTAATACAATTTGAACCGGCTAAAAATCAATTTTTAAAAACGATTTACGATATAAATATAAATTACGTTGAAAAAAATACCCGGGCTCAGCATACTAACCCGTTTTGACGTAAATTAAGACATTGCAGAGTAACAAGCAGTAATAACAAAACTTTTTTAATAACAATAAGTAAATAAAATTGTTAAATTTCACAAATTCTTCTTCCATATAATTATTTTACTTTTTTTCTTTTTTTTTTTTAAATTTATTTAACCAGCTCAACAGACTAACTGCTATTCATGGTTCGGTTGACAACATAATTTTTGACAGTAGAAATATCTGAGCGGGATCAGCATATGCTACCCAGTAACTATTTTCGGCGTAGATACCACTTTGTTAATGTTCATTCACTGTCTTCTGATGAGAAACACAGGTCTTGCGGGAGGCGCCTTTTTAGCCTGGTGTGAATTTGTCGTTCTCCCATGTTGTATATCACTGTCCCTGGGCACGCTCTGATATTGGAGATAAAGTTTTGTGTTAAATTTTTAATAAATTTATCAATTGCCTGGATTTCTAGTTCTTCATGAATTTTATTATTCGTCACAAACCATGGGGCATTCACAATTAAACGCAAAATCTTGTTTTGCATAACTTGTAGTTTTTTAATTTGGGTTTTGGGGGCATTGCTCCATACAGGGCAGCAGTATGTTAGGAGCGGTCTTAGGATAGATTTGTACAGAAGGAGAGAACATTTTATTTTGAGAGGAGATTTTCTATTAAGGATAGGGTACAGTTGAGCTAGACGTGTGTTACACTGATTCAATTTTTTATTTATGTGAAATCCCCAGCGAAGGCGGGTATCCAAGTAAAGCCCAAGGTACTTAACTGCAGAGTCATTGGGGTTCCACTGAACTATGGCTTGATTAATTTCAACGTCTGGTGGGTTTATGATTCTCCTTAATGCAAAAATTTTGCTTTCGCACTTAGATGGGTTAATGGCGATTCTCCATTTAGTGTACCAGCTAATCAGTTCATTTACCGCTGCTTGTAGGTTTTCTACTGCGGAAACCAGGTTTTGATCCTGAGCCACAATGGCAGTGTCATCCGCGTACATCAGAAGTTTAGTATTAGGTGTTTCAGGAATGTCATGCGTATTTATATTATAAAAAGGAGCGGACCCAGGATACTACCTTGTGGGACGCCAGCGGAGATATTTCTAATATTTGAGAGGGTTGAGTTAATCCTAATTTGAAATGTTCTGTTCCGCAAGAAAGAAGCTACTGTTTTAATTAGGTAGAAAGGAATATCTAAGTGAAGAAGCTTGAATATTAGGCCTTCAGTCCAAACCTTATCGAATGCTTGCTGTAGATCCAAGAAGATGACCGCTGTGTACTTTTTTGTCTCGAACCCTCTTTCTATCTCTTCCGTTAGGCGAAGTAATTGGTGCGTTGTAGAATGCTTTTCTCGAAAGCCGAATTGAAATGAGGGTAGTACCTTTTTGACCTCAATGACTTCAGACAGTCTTTTACTAATTATTTTTTCCAATAATTTTGAAAGTGTTGATAACAGACTTATCGGCCGATAATTTGCTGGGTTCCTTTTATCTTTCCCTGGCTTGTGAAACGGTAAAATATGTGCATGCCGCCATAGTTTTGGAAAATATCCAAGCCTTAAACAAGCATTGAATATGGACGCCAAAAAGGCTAGTGCCCTGCTTGTCAGATTTTTAAGAACGACATTGGGTATCAGGTCGGGTCCCGGTGATTTTTTGAACCGAAGTTTTTTAATTTGCAAGCTTATTTCATTTGGTGAAGTGGGATCAATTAGTTTGACACTTTGAAGCAAATGAGTTGTAATGTAGTTCGACACTTCCGTTTCAAAATTGTGATCATGTGGTACAACTGGGCTGAGATTTTGTTCGATTTGAGAAGCAAGAACGTTACATTTGCCTTCATCAGTCACATGCGTGACGTTATTACTGCTTAAGGGTGGTATAATAGTGGGCTGTCTTAAGATTCTCTTTGTGGCTTGCCACAGCGACTGGTCATTGGGTTCGAGCTGGCCAATATATTTTCGATACGAATTAACTCTGAAGTTATCCAGTTCCCATTTAACCTGCCGTATAAGTCTGTTAAGTAAGATCCTCAAATGTGGTTGGCGAGTAATCTGCCAGTTGCGTCTAACTTGATTTTTCAATTTAATTAAATATAGAATAGCCGTTGGAGGTTGCACGTAACTAGGTATTCTCTCTATCTTTTTGCGCGGAAGAGTCGCCTCTTGGACGCTAAGATTTATTGATTCGCAATATTTATCTATGGCATTATCTATGTGATTTGAATCCGGCATGTTTCCCGGAGCCTTAAGATTCTTGTTTAATACATTTTGAAAGCATTCCCAATCAACTTTGCCGTTGACCATTCGGGGGATAGGTACATTATACTGCGGTGATCTAGAGAATGACAAAACTACTGGTAGGTGATCAGAGTCGAGTTCCGTTAGTACTTGTTGATATATAGGTTTAGGAAAGTTTTTGTGGACCACAATATCCAGAATGTCTGACATCCGATTACGTTGACATGGTACATAGGTGTGCTCATTTGGGGCAGAAATTAAAAAGGCAATATTAGAAGAAAAATAATTTAGTCTAATGCCGTCAGGATTGTTGACCCGACAGCCCCATGCTGTATTCTTACAATTAAGATCGCCAATTAAGAGGGTACTCTCATTGTTGTTGAAGATGCTAATTAGATCGGTTTCATTTAATCGTTTATTGGGTTGTTTGTAGACTGCAACCACATTTACTTTCGAGTTGTCATTTAGCTCCAGTTTTATTGCAGTTGTTTCCAGGCTTATCAGATTTTTATTTGGGAGCTGAAAGTGCTTCAATGCCTTTTTTGCAACAATCGCTACCCCTCCAGAGGCAATTGGAGCTATACGATCATTTCTGTGTACCATAAAACCCGGTATTTTAAATGTTTCGTTTTGAATTAAATGAGTTTCAGATACGCACGCAATATCTATGTTGTGTCTAGATAAGAAATTTATAAATTGGCTTCTTTGGGCCTTTAGGCCATTAGCATTCCAGTTCGCTATTGTTATGTTATTTATTGAAAATATCTTATTTGAGCCCATGTTGTAATAATGTTGGTATAAGTGTAGCTAGGTACGGTTTAATTTTGTCCAAATGGGGTAGGATTAGATCGATTACAAATTTGATGATTACAGAAACAATGTCTGCGGTATTTTCTTTTTGTTCAGTTGCTGGGGAGTTTTGAACTACTTTAGCGTATGTTCGTTGTTTATTATAATAATTGCTGTTGAAGGTGTTGTTAGTAGGTTGCACGGCTGGATGTTGTCTTTGGGGGACAATGGGTTTTAAGGTGTTGCTAATATTAGTGAAATACCTGCATCCCTTGTAATTGGCTGGGTGCTCTCCTTCGCAGTTGACGCATTGCGGTTTATCCTCCGGCCTTTTAGGGCAGGTGTTATAGAGGTGATTACCAGTGCATTTAACGCACCGAGGTTCTAATTTACAATAATTTTTAGTATGCCCGTAGCGTTGACATCTTTGGCATTGTGGAATGTCCTTTGATTTCCGCCTGGGTTCTACTGTTATTATACTGTAACCTAGTTTAGTTAGGCCGAAGATTTTCATGGTGTCGTTGTTCTTAATGATTTCGACCGCGCAGACTGGTATGGGCTGCTTGTTTTTATTATATAGCCTTACGGCTTTGCTTGCTGTAAATCCCTTAGCCTTAAGCTCTTCTAGAATTTGCGTTTCCGGGATGGATATTGGTACGTTACGCAGAATCACTGATAATTGCTTATCGGCTAATGTTGGGTCTTTAAATGTGTGGTATTTTATGTCATTTTCCTCGTAAAATTTGGTCAAAGCACGATAGTCGTCGCTGTTATTGAGATTAATGCGTAGCATCTGGCCCCTGCAAACGGTAGTGAACTCTTCTTTGGCTAACTTTTTAATGTCGCTTAGAACTTCGGCATAATTCATTGCCTCGTGGATGAATATTGGTGGGATTTTATACTTCGGTTGCTCTGGTTTTCCTGTTTCAGTAGAGGAACTTGAGGGAATAGGATCCACACACATGTCCGAGTTTGAATCATTAGGAAGATAGAATTTGTTTGCGGTAATTAATGTTGCGTTAGGGCACTGTTGTCGCGTTTAGCAGACATTGTTATTAATTTAGACTTTAATGAATTTCGCGGCCAGGCCCACCGAATGGCCTCCGAGGTATTAAATTAAATTAATTAAGCTATCTATAAAGCTGATTTAAAGTGAAATATAGCGTTTAAAGGATTTCTATCAGTAAAACTTGTTTGGTATGTGAGGTGATAACTAAATAAGGAATCTTTGTTATCACCGAGTCACGCGGCTGACGTACACACGTCCACTCACGACCACTTTCTCACATCGACTTTATTTTACTTTAAATTATATCGTTCTAAATTTATTGAAGATACAAAAATTTTCGTATATGTTGAACAGGTATATTGGAGTGCAACCGCTCGAAAGCCGTTTTCATTGTTACACATAGACCTATTATCCACTGCACTTTACGATTATTAAAAATTCTGAGGTGTTCTCTGTATTTAGGCGTACGTTAAAGCAATAAAAGCAAATTGCATTTGTCAATAATCTCTAGGGTGGAATCGGCCTTAATAAATAATCTGCCAAGTGCCGAAAAATCCAAATTTAAGTTATTACTTCTGTGTTGTCGCCAATAACATATATAACTCGTTTCCTGCCACAGGTGTTAGAACATGGAAAATTTAATTTTTAAGAGTTGCCATTGGGCTCCATCAGCTGGACTGTCATTTTTAATATGCGCTATGTAAACGGCACTTAACACATTTTGTTTCAACTCTACATTTAAAGATTTTGTTTTAGTTAATTTTATAATTGTTCCTTAAAACATTGCAAATATTGCAAATATTCAAATTTTTACTAACCCCAAATAAATGAAGCATATATTACTTTATTTAGCACTTCATAAACGCCGCTCGAACTTGAGAAACTTCGCACTAAATTAACCACAATCGTTGCCATTTTATGATTATGGTTCATCTAAAAGTTAATTTATTTCTTTAACATGACAAATGGTTTAAATCTCAATTTTCAATTCAATTTGTTACAAAACACTTAGGATTTTATTTGTTTTTTATTCTAAGCGGCACTACAGAAAGAACCGATAACATGTCACAGTAAAGTACAAACAAATCCGTCATAAACCATAGTTAAATTCCATCCTTTTTCAGTTACATTTCTGAACGCCTGCGCCGATTTAGTTATCGGCAAAACTTTGGTAAATAATTGCATCGAAACAGGCTTCAATAGACCATAAAACATCGGACACACAGATCAACGGAAAAACTAAACTTACCGATCAATCCATAATTAGCAACTAACGCATTGTCTACAGAACAAGCAATAAAACAGTCGAAACGATTAGTACCAAACCGCCGTTCAAAGCTAATCCAAGAAATGTGTATCCTAGTATTAAAATTACGACAATTTGGACCACCAATATGGTCAATTGGATTATTAAGTAGTCGAAAATAATTTGAAAATAGTTGACACCCAAAACGAGAAATCTATTAACCATTCTCTCCTGTTTTCTTGCAAAAAGACTCCTCCGGAAAGAGACATTCCTATTGTGTACACTCCACGGAAACGCATGATTAGAATTCTCCAACTGAATTAACAACTTACTGCACTAAAATTCCAGGTACCACGTACTTAGACAGTTCGGTATCTTTGGATCCAAACACTGGGTCATTAAACTAAAACAATGCGAAGGACGAATTTGATACTGAATTGTCTGTAGTTATTACTGTTATTGGAATTTTCCCTGATTTGACGCTAATATTCCAAGATTTGACGAATCCTGGTAAGTTTCAAACAACTTTTTCTTCATGATTTGTCCCCATACATCATCTTAAAAACAAATATTTATTACCTTAACCAATAACGATATTTTCGTTCAATTAGCATGTGTGTGGCATATGTTGCATAATTCAGTGTTTTCCAAACCATGTTTTGCAGAAATAAAATAAGTATTCCGTCAATTTTGGAAATGTTGGGAAAGCGCTAGCGCAAAACTATAACACAAAATCCCATGTAATTTAAATTTTTGCAATACTTCAATAGTTCAAAAGTTGGTATTTATAATTATGTCATTGAAGCGGCTTTTTATGTCGCCAGAGAAGTTATTTCTTATTATAACAGCTCCATTAAAATTGTATTCCCGAATTTCCCCAATGGTCCGACTTTCATTTTCAAAATTCACTTAAAAATTGAGTAAGTTAGACGGAGCTTGAGTACTTCACAGAAATTTACCAAATCGGCATTGGATTCCGTCATGCGGTCGATATAGTTGCAAATTAATCGATTACTAAGCCAAGTTAAAGAATTTTCACAAACTTCACCATTACCCAATTCGTAGTTAACTACTGAGAACTTTATGATTTGTGGGTCGTGACCGAATCCCAAAAACACAAACCGCACCTGAACGCTAGGAAACATTATTATAAAAGCCATGAAACGGATATTGCGGAAAAACCAAAGGTAATTTTTCCAAGATTAAGGCTTGCAAAGGACGAGCCGTTCTCACTTTCTTTGCCACACTTTCATTAATTTTATTGCCTGCCGTTTTTGTTCAATCTGGACTGGATTCTGGTTATTGCATAAATTAATAAACACGTTCTACAAAGTTTCCGCCTGGTGTTGGGCAATTAAGCTTTGCGGACATTCCTCGACCAGAAGTTGTTCACCAAGCATCAAACCTACATAAACAGCATTTTGAGAAAAACTTTTTTTAAATTTTCCACAGATCCAGATTCACATCAATGGTAGATAACGGTAGGTTGCTTCTCCTAATTCCGTCCCTGAAGCGCCTCTTTATTCCATCAGAAAAGTTATTGTGTACTACGACGGCTCCATTAAATTTGCTTTGATCAATTTTCTGAATTGCCTCCCTTGCATTTTCAAACATTACCTACAAATTAAGAAATTAAATTGAGGATTCAGAGCACTTTTTAAGAAACTTACCCAAATCACATTGAACTCCTTCATGCGGTCGGTGTAGTTGCAACTTAATCGATTACCATCACAATTTAGTGACTTGTCACAAATTTCACCATCCCCTAACTCGATGTTAACTAAAGATAGTGTTAAAACTTTTGGGTCGTGTCCGTATCCGAAATAAAGACACCCAAGTTGTACAATAGGGAATATAATTATGAAAGTCAGGAAGCCCAAATTTCTTGAGAACCAAAGGAAGTTTTTCCAGATTAAAGCCTGCAAAGGACGAGTTGATTTCACTCCTGGCGGAACACTATCGTCTAATTTTATTTCCTGTGGTTGTCGAATCTGGACTGGATTCTGGTCGTTGCATAAATTAATAAACACGTCTTCCAAAGTTTCCACCTGGTGTTGGGCAATTCATTTTTCTGGAGATTCCTCGACCAGAAGTTTTCCACCTCGCATCAAACCTACCTAAACCACACATTGAGAAAAACCTTTTTTACATTTTCCACTTACAGTTTGTGCAAGTGTGGCTTCTTCAATGTAAAGCGTCGTGATGATGACCGTGGTCTTACCACCCTAAACAAGCGACGTGAGATGTTGACAAATCTCTTTACACAAAACAGGATCGAACCAACAGTTGGTTCATCAAAAATTAATAGTTCCGGTTCGTGGAAAAGCAACAATTTGCAGAAAAATTCCTGTTTTGATCTTACGTTTTCCGCCACTGTTATTAATCCAAAATATTTTACAGTTTCACGTATACAACTTAAAATTATGGTTTTCCCACAACCACTGGGTCCCAACAAGCCATACCTACCGACATTAAATTAGTAGTTTAATAAAATTAGTAGTTTTAGGTACAAACATGGAATTTTTTGCGAACGGATATGTTGAGGCCGTTCAATACGTTCACAGGATGTTTCTTCGATCCATAACATTTGACGGCATTTTTCACCTGGACTGTAAGTAGATCAAGTTTCTCAGGATTATTTTCTTGCAGCTCAAATTTGCATAGTTGGTGGATGGACGCATCAGGAATTTTTTCACGACTTATTAACACCACATTTAATTTTTGGTAATTAAACAATAATATAATGTTGAAATAGTTTAAACGAGATGTTAAATTATGACAATTAATACACTCGACACCTGGTATAAACGTAAAATTGCCGATTGTAACCGTTACGTTGTTACAATTAACTTAAGTTGCAATTTTTTTAAAAATATTGGAGATTCAATAAAATAATTTAATATTTGATGCCCAACGTAGTGCTTGCACCACTGACGATTTTAATATGTGCATAAATCGTTCGTTTGGAGCAAGGTTAAACAGTTGCGAATTTGAGTTCGAGAATCTATTTAAATTGCTGCATTTTTTGCAATTCAAGTTGGTGCATTTTAGAAACATAATCGATTCATGAATTCATCGATTCATCGATTTGAACTCGATAAAAACGATTTGCTAATTTAAATTTATTCGTTGAATTATAGTTAATAGATAATTTTATGATGCTTTAATAAAATACTACAACTATTGCAAATATTCAAATATTAGTGCTAAAGCGGTTTCTCTGTCCGGATTTCCGTGATGATTGCTAACCCCGATGGTAGACAGCACTTTAAGAAGATCTAAAGCCTATTAAATAAAAAGTATTTCTTTTGGTACGTCAGAAACGCCCTTCGAACTTGCGAAACGTCGAGCTAAACTGACCAGAATCGTTTGCCTTTAGTTACTATTTCATGCTTTACAGTCCACCTAAAATTTAACTTATTTCTTTACCATGACCAATGGTATACATCCCAATTGCCAGTTCAATATAAGCTATTGCATAAGTGGTGCATCAAACTGAGAGGTGTCGTTTTAGTAGTACAGTAAATAAAATAAAAATAAGGTGTACATTATTTATTGCAAACAATCCAAGTAACTGCTCAAAATGTCGTTCATGTTGCTCAATACACAAGTTGACAGGGGATATTTTCGGCCATCAACCTTGCCAGCACTTCTCGTATAACAGGCTTTTAACATGGCCCCATAGGAAGAAGCCTAGTGGAGGCGTTGATGCAAATACCGGTCGAAACCTCTACAATACACGACGAACTTTTTTATTCAATGTACTGCCAAAATGACACATTTGTTGGCAGAGGTTTATTAACCACAATAAATTATTTTGCTACCCTCAATAACGCCTCCCAGTTTGATGCACCACCCGTGAGACACTCTGTATAATTTTGAAAAAAGCTGTTAGAATTTTATTTGTTTTTTATTTTAAGCGTGACTACATTCAGTTTCATTCCTGAATGGCTGCACCGCTTTAGTTATCGGCATGGCTTTGGAAAATAGTTGCATCAAAACTGGAATGGCTTCAATAGGCCATTTATAAAATACGAGACACAGATCAACGGAAAAACTATATCGATCAAGTGCAGTGAGTAGCAAAATTGAAACGATTAGTACCAAATCGCCGCTAATTTAAAAAATGAGGATCGCAGTATTAAATCTACTACAATTTGGGCCACCAATATGGTCAATTGGGTTATGAAGTGACCGAAAATGATTTGAAAATAGTTGACACCCAAAACGAGAGATCTATTAACCATTTCCTCCTATTTTTCTTGCAACAAAATTATTCCGGACAGAGACATTCCTATTGCGCATACTACACTAAACATATTACTAAAGTGTTCCAAGTGAATTAACATTAATTTAATGTCCTTACCAAGTGTGTTCAAACAGTGAATCTAAGTTTAGTGTAGTGAAAGAGAAAAAATAAATGACCCATGAAACTGTTAGCACTCGTCGGAAACCACTTTTACATTTGAATGTCACGTAGTTTACTTAATTACTTGGACACAGGTAATATTGAGCTGATGTGACGACGTTTCATGGACCATTCAAACAAACTGACAATTCGAATTTTGTCTCGTTTTGTAACTTGAGGTTGATTGCATTTGAGTTATTTCCGACTTGATAATGAATGCTAATTTTTTTGTTAAAAAAATTAGACATGAATTTAAAACATCCATACCCTCCAAGAACGTACCTATCAGCAACATATTTCTCATTGGATCGAAATTTTCACAATCGTAAAATCATTGTTAAGATATTCATGAAAAGTTTTGAAGAATTGGCCTGTGAAATCCAGCTTCTGATTAAGATAGATGGACAGTACTACATATAAATTTGACAATCCAACTCAAAATCTAACAACCAATAAAAACAGTCTATTTTTTGAATTTGATCCAATTAGAATCTGATTACACTGGCAATATTTCCATACTAAGGAGTAGATGATTACAGCGATAATACTGTTGCCGTGGTGACATTTCATGATCTACTGCATTTCCAAACCTCCAATTTCCGTGATTTTCTTTGAATTGTCTTGCCGAATACAACACGTGGTAGGAATCTTTTGGTAATTTTTGTCAGTCAGTAACACTCATAGTTGTTGTCTTTAGAAAATCGCCACTCGTGCTAAAGCAATCGTGGCGATTTTCGTCACAACAACTATTCGTGATCTGACTGACAAAAATTATTACCGGCAAGATTCCTACCACTTGTTGTATTATATACGACAATCTCAAAGAAGATTGGGGCAAATATAACTTTAACGTTTCAAAATATTTGGCGATGAGCGCAACGAGGAGCACAGAAATTGAGGAAGCCACAACAAGAAGCGGTACTGATATTGGAAAAAACTCCAAAAAGGACAAGAAAGATGAGACAAACCCAAAACACTCTTACTATGAAAGAACGTTGGTGGTAGTTTGAACACAGTTTGGTTGAAATGAGTGAGCATTGGAGGAACTTGCTTGTTGAAGACTTTCGTGATTTTTTTTTATGTCCAAATATGAAAGGTAATTATTCTTCGTTTTGTTTTGGGAAAGGTTTCGTTAACCTACGTGAGCCTAACGAGAATCCAAATCAACCCGATGCTTTATTTATATCCACAGAGCGTACCAAAACATTATTTATTATTTTGTGATTTTCCTTGCTTCGCACTATCATCGTAAGAGCATATCTTGATGAAAATCTTTCTAAAGGCTGGCTTGGACAAAGATGTCCCATATAATACCCTGCCTGTTGCCTAGGAGGATCCCTTAAATAAGTAGTCTTGGCTAGATAACCCAAGCGACAAGGGGCAAATATAACCTTACCGTTTCAAAATATTTGGCGATGAGCGCAACGAGGAGCACAGAAATTGAGGAAGTCACAACAAGAAGCGGTACTGATATTGGAAAAAACTCCAAAAAGGACAAGAAAGATGAGACAAACCCAAAACACTCTTACTATGAAAGAACGTTGGTGATAGTTTGAACACAGTTTGGTTGAAATGTGTGAGCATTGGAGGAACTTGCTTGTTGAAGACTTTCGCGATTATGTACTATGTCCAAATATGAAAGGCAACTATTCTTCGCTTTTTTTTTGAGAAAGCTTTCGCTAACCTTCGTGAGCCTAACGAGAATGCAAATCAACCCGATTCTTTATTTATATCCGCAGAGCGTACCAAAACACTAATAATTTTCTGATTTTACTTGCTTCGCACTATCATCGTAACAGCATATCTTCATAAGAATCTTTCTAACTGATGGCTTGGACAATGATGTCCCATATAATACCCTGCCTGTTGCCTAGGAGGATCCCTTAAAGAAGTAGTCTTGGCCAGATAACCCAAGCGACGGCACTTGGGTTTGATCAAGAATGCGCCATATCACCAAATAATGTTTGTCCAAGTTATCAGCATTGTAATTGAGCAAAACAGAAACATTTCGAACATTGCAGTCGGAGGATAAGTTATACATTTTATGTAGATTCTTTCGTAATTTAAATATTAATTACAAGTGAATAATCATTCAAACTGGGTATACATTTTTTGGGACATTCTGTATTTGTAAGTCTAGCGCGTGAGTTAAGATCCTTATGCCGCTACTCTAAAAAGTATACTATTTATTATAAATTATTGAATTTTGATGAATAAACATACAGCATTTGGTTATGTTGTTTATCTTTTTTATTATATAACATTTAGATATAAAAATTTGCATCTTTATTATAAGGACATTTGCACCTAACTTGACCGCACACCAACGAAGGTTAATGCTCTCTGAAATAAATTAGCGGTCAATGAAGTGGTCCACTAGTAAAAATTTGATATAAATAAAATTTTCTTGGTACAAAACAATTTATTTAATTTTTGTTTTGTTTCTGTTGTTTAAATAAATAAAAGCTAGTAAGGCACTATGCCATCTTTACCCACTTTAGTTGTAAAAAGGTATTTATAACGTTTGCGGTAAGTAAAAAACAATAATGTGCTTGATTAAAATAGAATTTTTTTTATTTCACCCTATAAGAAGTGATCCGTAGCGATTTGGTTATAACTGATCAGGACCAATTAAGGTTTAATCAATAAAACACCCTTGATAACGTTTGTATACGAGTTTAGTTAGCTGTTATAATAATGACGGATCATGTTTCTGTATTAAAATGTATTGTTTTCCCTTGAATTCATTTTTTAAATGGGGTGACTTGTGCATTCAGCTGCTGCTGGAATTGAGTGTGGGTGAAATTTTGAATACTATAATATAATATATAATATATAATAATATAATTAATATTCATTGTGTTAACTCATGTAAATTATTGTGTCCTTTTTTTCCTCTCCGCTTTTGGTATTAGGAGTCTTGCCTGTTGCTATTCCCATCTTATTTTCGGTCTTCCCTGACATCTCCTCGCTGTCTGTTTTTACTTATTTATTTTTGATGCGATTCTATTTTTTTTTGTTGCATCGTTCTACAGTGTCCCCGGATGTGGTTTACTACTCTTATAATGCACCTTAATTTTTTACTTTTCTTATAAATCTATCTATACCTTTTTTTAACATTGAACATATAATTATGTCCGGACACATCTTAGACTAAACACGGAGTATCCGCCAAATGTTAGATGGTAGAAGCCTTTATTATCACGCAGGAAATTCATGTAGTTCTTCGCCGGAGACATCGGAGTCTAAACATAATCATCCGCCACATCTCACATCTGCAAGAATACCAACCGATTGTACTCTTTATATCGATGAAGGGTCTATATAAGCCCTCTTTGCGTTTACACACTAAGTTAATCTTGGTTCACCATTGTAACCAGTTGCTTCACATTTTTGTATCTCGTTGTAATTAAGTGAATAAATTAAATTCTATTTCAACTTTAATTCTCTATCGAGTTCAAACCAAAACCTCGTTGAAATTTTAAAACTAAAATTAAATCTTGTTAAAGTTTTCAACGAAGGAAACTAAAAGAATTATTTAAATTAAAATTCTTTATCAAGAATCGTAATTATATGATCTAAATATTCCTGTTTAATTTAAATAAAATCAATCAGTCATTGTATGCAACCAATCGTACTTTCACATCAACTTCTTTTAGGTTACGTGTTTTAAATTGTAATATACACTAAATTCTCGCATTGGGCTCCTTCACATTCTAAATAATACGCCAAATAATTGTAAAATCACTACTCGGCATTTAAGTAAGTGGGATTAAATTGATTATTGTTCTGACAGATGGTATCGATCTGTTGAGATAATTTATGGAAAATAAATCTCTGACTTGTGTTAAGTTATTGTTATTTCTATACCAATTCACAATAATAATTTTGATTTTGTTTGCATATATGTTAATATTGATGAAATTTTTAAAAAAATGTTGAAGAACAGGTATTTTTTTGTATCGAAAAATTACGTCGAATATATAAATAATTGTAAATAATTGCATTATGGAGAAAAAAATGTCTATACTCATTCAAAGCAATTAAATACTTGTATAATAAATCGACTAAAGTATGGGCGTAGAAAAAACATGTTGCTGTGAACATTGTAATTTGAAAATATCCAAATATTAATTTTAAGCTCTTCTAACAAGTAATTAATTTTAAATTTATTTTATTGATAAAAATGTAAAAATTGTGAATATTCTTACTAAACTTTATTTCTGTTAATAAAACAACACCTTCCAACTAAAATGGCCCCAACGAGATGTTCTTAATTTAGGACAGTTGAGTCGTTAGACACCCGGTATATAGGTAAGTCCAATTACTGATTGCAGATTGCGGAAATAATTAAATTGATTTAATTTCTGTTGCAACACTTACCAACTTGGCATATTGTTTGTTGTACTACTCACGATTTTAAAATGCTCTCCAAACATTATCATAAAACGAGCGTTGGGAGCTAGGTCAACTGGTCTCTTGTTTGCGCTAATTTATTTAAATTTTAAATTTTAAATTTTTACAGCTACCTTCTGGATTCACTAAAATCAATGTTGTAAGTTGAAATTCGCTGTGGTTTATAATTATTTCTTAGAGCGGACCAGCTACCCAAATATAGAATTAGCGATAAATCAGTTTTTTTCACTTCTTGAATTTTCAGGTTATTTTCAATTATTCTGCGACTTCTTCTCTAATTGTCATTTAATAATGTGCAGTTTTGCTGCAGAACTTGCCCCGCACGCAAGTTTCAGAATTGGCGCGACGGGTTTTTCATCAAAACAATTTATTCAGAATTTACTTATTTTTTATTCTAAGCACAACTACACAAAGGACCAGAAATAGTCCAATCCACAATAACGTGAACAGAAATCCGTGACAATAAAAATTAAATCCCTTTGTATTTATATTCCTCAAAGCCAGCACCGATTGAATCAACGGCAACACATTGACCATTACTTGCATTGCAACAGGCATACTTTGAATAGGCCATATAACATCCGACACACACATCATCGGAAAAACTACACCCATCACAGCATAATTACCTATTAATTCGTTATCCCAACAACAAGCAAGGAAACAACCGAAAGACATTCCTCCAAAACCAGTAAGTACAAAAATTGCAACAATTGGCATCAAATCGCCATTCATTTCAATTTTAAAAACTGTGGACGACAATATCAGGATCACAGCAATTTGAGTCACTATTATGGTCAATTGGGTTATCAAGTGACCGGCGATAACATGAAAATAATTAACACCCAAAGCGAAAGTCCCGTTAATCAAACCTTCTTTCTTTTCATCCAATAAGATTCCTCCGGTCAGAGACACCCCTATTGAATATACTGCACTAAAACAATAGTTGAAAAAATGTTCAAAAGCCCACATAACCAACTTACTGCAGTAATAATCCAGGCATCGCATAATTATTCAAATCGGTATATTTGGTTCCATACATTGGGTCATTAAACTGCAAGAAGTAAATGAAGTAATTTCATTTCTAGTTGTTGGTAGTTATTACCTTAATTGGTACGGTTGCTTCTTTGACACTGATATTGCAAGAGTTCAGATAATCCTTCAGGAAGTCTTCGAAAGTTTCAAATAATTTTTTCTTCAGGAACTTACTCAAAACATTATCTTAAATCGATTATTTAGTACAAATTTATTTCCTATATCTTATATTAAAAGTTTGTGACTTTTGGTTAAAACAGTGGACGAAATTTAAAATTGCCCTTGTATTTACGTTTAGTTAGGTAAGCTGGTGGGCAAAATAAATCAAACGTTCTGTTCGAGTTGTTTCAGGATGCGTTGAATAGCTAATTTCGAAATTTCGAAATAAACTACTCCAACATAGGGGTTGCGAAGAACTCAAACACTTTTAATTTATCTAACAAAAATTTCCGGATGACTGATTTCTTTGTGGGCAACATGAGACAATAATATAAACATTCTTCTTCATATTTTTACTTTACGCTTTACGCTTACGCTTCCTTTACTTCCTGGCTCGTGGCCGAAAACTTTAATTTCGCCGGAATTTAATTGTTTCAATCCAACTATACAACTTAAAATTGTGGTTTTCCCACAACCACTGGGTCCCAACAAGCCATACCTACCGACAATAAATTAGTAGTTTAATAAAATTTGTGGTTTTAGGTACAAACATGGAATTTTTGCGAACGTTTATGTTGAGACCGTTCAATACGTTCACAGGATGTTTCTTCGATCCATAACATTTGAAGGCATTTTTCACCTGGACTGTAAGTAAATCAAGTTTCTCATGATTATTTTCTTGCAGCTCAAATTCGCATAGTTGGTGGATGGATGCATCAGGCATATTTTTCACGACTTATTAACACCGAATTCAATTTTCGGTAATTAATCAATAATGTAATATTGAAATAGTGCAAAGGAGATGTTAAATTATAACAATTGATTCACTCGACACCTGGTATATACGTAAAATTGCCGATTGTATCCGTTACGTTGTTACAATTAACTTAAGCTTAAAAATTTTAAAAAAAATTGGAGATTCAATAAAAATAATTTAATATCTGATCCCCAACGTAGTGCTTGCACCACTGACGATTTTAACATGCCCGCCAGATATGTGCAGAAATCGTCCGTTTCGAACAAGGTCAACTAGTGGTGAATTTGAATTCGAGAATTTATTTAAATTGCTGTATTTTTTGCGGTTTAATCCCCTGGTCTACCATTGAAAAATCAGTCATTTCAGGCCTTTTGGAAAAGTGATTTGATTTGGTTAATTATAAGAGCAAGGTTATAAAATACTTCCTGGACAAACAAAAAAGACGAGAGAAGAGGACTATGCATTCATTTTTGTAACTTTATTTGTTTAAAGAGGCACAAAAAATTCTTGAAGATGACCGCAAACCACCTATTTTAAATACATAATTAAAAATTGAAATGCTCCACCACTTGACCATATATTTTACCAGTAACATTTGGAAAAACGTTTAATATCGTTTAAAAAACTACCCTAATTTTTGCATTTTTGTACCACGACGCAAAGTTTACAAAATTACTCGACTTTACTCTGCCATCAAACGGGCGAAGTGAGGAAGGACGTCGGGGGAACTAGAAATTTTTCCCCTACCAATTTCTGTGGAGTCGTTACACATGCAGATCGAATATTTTACTTTCGGTACGTTCACAATTTATTGTTTACGATAAATATGTGCAACAGGAAATCGCTTAAAAAATATCAGCAAGATAACACTGGCTAAACTGGCTGAGATAAAATCGGAATGAAAGAACATTGCACGGTTTCCCTGTTGATAGGTGGCGTGGCTCCAGATATTTTCTGAAATTTGTGCAGGCTGTTTTCTAGCAGATACCCTATCCTACAAAAAATCCCGCAAAAATTTTATTCTAGGGTGGCTTACTTCAGTGGCGTAACACGCTAACAGAGAACCATTCAGTTACCCTTTACAGCCAAACTAAATGAGATATTTCAATTTTAGTTAGGGAGTTAAGAAGGCCATATCATTGCCTATAACTTGTGGTGAAATGAAGTTAATACCTTTAATATTTAATCAAGGAAGCCACGAAGAAGAAATGTGAAAAACGAAAACAATTCATTTCAACCACTTCTGGGTGGTAAGCGAGGATAATCTTTATAACGAAGTATGCACCGAGTATGAGACTAGTTACCCACAAATTTCAAAAAGATCGGTATGGTGGAAATCACTTTTTTCTAAAAAATATTAAAATCGAGTATTAAAAACCCATTAAGCTAATTACTTAGTGACTGCATCCCGTAAGAATGCACCCGGTGACCTGGAAACCAAAAGGTCATTAATTACTCATTAAGATAATTGCCTGGTGACGTCATATGGTAATTAATTACTCATTAATCTAATTACTCATTAGGCTAATGACCTTATTAACCTAATTACACATGAATCACTGATCGATTAAACTCATATCAATTTATTGTTCTGAGTCAGAATCTAATTGTCTGAGCCAGAACATGATTGTTCTGTGTTTGAATTTAATTTTCTGCCTTAAAGTGGGCAGCAATGAGTGAAATAATGCGACATATTTTAACACATGTTAAATCCTTATGTAAAAGTTCGAAGAACCCGCTCAGCTATACTACTAATAAACATACAGCATTCGGCTACGTTGTTTACCTTTTTGAATCTTCATTATAAGACATTATAAGGACATTTGCATCTAAGTTGACCGCAAACCAACGAAGGTTAATGCTGTCTGAAATAAATTATAGGTCAATGAAGTGGTCCACTAGTAAAAATTTGATATAAATAAAATTTTCTTGGTACAAAACAATTTATTTAATTTTTGTTTTGTTTCTGTTGTTTAAATAAATAATAGCCAGTAAGGCACTATGCCATCTTTACCCACTTTAGTTGTAAAAAGGTATTTATAACGTTTGCGGTAAGTAAAAAACAATAATGTGCTTGATTAAAATGGCAATTATTTTATTTCACCCTATAAGATGTGATGCGTAGCGATTTGGTTATGAACTGAGGCAAGACCAAGTAAGGTTTAATCAATAAAACACCCTTGATAACGTTTGTATACGAGTTTCGTTAGTTGTTATAATAATTACGAATCTGTACTTAAATTTATTGTTTCCCCTTAAATTCATTTTTTAAATGTGGTGACTTGTGCATTCAGCTGCTGTTGGTATTGAGTGTGGGTGAAATTTTGAATACGGTGATTAGCGCGGAACCGAAGGAAAAATAAGGAATGCTCTTAGTAGAATAAATTTTTAGCAAGGATAATTAATATTCATTGTGTTAACTCATGTAAATTATCGTGTCCTTTTTCCCTTTTCAATGTTTGTATTAGGAGTGTTGCCTGTTGCTATTCCCATCTCATTTTCGACCTTCCCTGGCATCTCCTCGCTCTCTACTCTACTTATTTATTTTTGATGCAATACTATTTTTTTGGCATCGATCTACAGTATCCCCGGATGTGAAAGTACGTACTTTAATTTTTTACTTTGCTCATAAATGTAACTTAATATGTACCGTGTCTTTTTTAACATTGAACATAGGATCTAAATATTCCTGTTTAATTTAAATAAAAGCAATCAGTCAATGTATGCAACCAATCGTACTTTTACGTCAACTTCTTTTAGGTTACGTGTTATTAAATTGTAATATACACTAAATTCTCGCATTGGGCTCCTTTACATTATAAACAATACGCCAAATAATTGTAAAATCGCTGCTCAGCATTTAAGTAAGTGGGATTTAATTGATTATTGTTCTGACAGATGGTAGGTATCGATCTGTTGAGATAATTTATGAAAAATAAATCTCTGACTTGTGTAAATTTATTGTCATTTCTATACCAATTCACAATAATAATTTTGATTTTGTTTGAATATACATATATTAATAGCTAAATCCACACTATTGATTGACGTTATTGTTTTAAATTAATCATTGCATCTTCAATGTTAAAAAAATGATACGGTACAAAAACGTAACTTATTAAATAAACGACTTCGGCGATTTTCAAGTTCGATAATTTATAATTTATCAAGGTGAAAGTCTTGCGACCCTGATCTTCGTAGTGAGATCGATATTGTCGGAAAAAAAACTAGTTTTCGCTGCATCTTATTTCTTTTTTATTTTAAGCACTACTACGTTAAGGACCAGAAAAGCTCCTGTCCACAGTAAAGTATACACAAATCCGTCATAAGCCATATTCAAATTCCATTCCTTTTCATTCATATTCCTAAATGCTTGAACTGCTTTGGTCAGCGGCAAAGCTTCGGCAACTAGCTGCATTGATGCGGGCATGCCCTCTATAGGCCATATAATATCCGATACACATACCAACGGAAAAACTATTCCGAGTATTCCATAGTTAGCAATTAACTCGTTATCTAAAGAACAAGCAAGAAAACAGCCGAAGCACATTCCTCCAAATCCAGTAAGTACCAAAATTGCAACAGTTAACACCATATCGCCATTCAATGATAGTCCAAGCGCTGTGTATGCCAGTGCTAGAACCACAGCAATTTGAGCCACCATTATGGTCAATTGGGTTATCAAGTGGCCGCAAATAACTTGAAAATAATTAACCCCCAACACAAAGCATCTATTAATCATGCCTTCTTTTTTCTCTTGAAACAAGATTCCTCCGGTCAGAGACACCCCCACTGCGTAGATTGCACTAAATCAGTCATTAAAATCTTGAAAGTCAAGCCACCACCAACTTACTGTAACAACATTCCAGGCAGCACAAAGTTAATAAAATCAGCGTCTTTGGAGCCATACACTGGGTCATTGAACTAAAACAGAGATAAGAAGGAATTGGGTTTTGAGTAGTCGGTACCTAATTATTACTGTTATTGGTAGCGTCCCCATTTTGATACTGATATTGCAAGACTTCAGGTAATCTTTCAAGAAATCTTCGAAAGTTTCCAAAAGTTTTCTCTTCAGGAATTGTCCGAGTATATAATCTTAAATTGATTGTTTCATATAAATTAATTAAAGTGTAAACAATCGTTACTTCTTTTTTACTATTGTAAATTGAGAGTGTTTTGGTTGTAGGTGGGAAAGGAGGTCTCAACACCAAACTTTAAAAGAATCTGGCCTACCAGTAATAATCTGATATACATTTAACAAACTATTTAGCTTTAACTTTATTTATATTATCGAGTAGTTCTACTTCGAATTTTGTGTTAAGCATTTGTTATTTACTATGGCACATCAATTGTAATCACAAAAAAAACGGACAACTGGTCAACAGTAAAATTTATGGAAGAGATCTCAGAACTCTTGGTCAAAACAGGAGTAAGACAGCATGATGGGGTTTTCCCACTGCTCTTTAATTGTGTGTCGGAAAAAGTAGTGAGAGAGTGGAGGAAAAGAATGAAGCAGGATGGAATTTCTAAAATAAAATAGGAAGCAAGAAAGATAACCTGGAAATTTAATATCTGGACTTTGCTGACAATGCTAGCAATACTAGCAACAAGTCAAATAAATATACTAAACGAGATAGCAGAAAAGACTGGACTACAAATATCATATGAAAAAACCGAAGAGAAGACCAATAGAAAAGATGCACAACAACAGATCATAAGAAAGTATGGGAAAATGAAGAGAGTTAATAAGTTCAAATACGTGGGAGAAGTAATTAAACCAAAAACCCTTGACAAAGAAGCGCAAGGAAAATGGAACTGGTATTCCAGTTGACGAAACTATATAGAATAATTAGTCCATATCTATAAATAGAAAACTTAGATACTACAGTATAGTTATTGATCCAGAGGACTTCTATGGCTCAGAATGCCTTTTGGTAAACACGACCAGACAGTTAGACGAGATAGAAAAAAATTAAAGAAAAATTACCCGGAAAATCCTAGGACCAAAATATGAAGGTGTAAAATAGCAACTGAGAAGCAACAAGGAGATCTAAGACGGACAAAGAGAATATTCAATTACTTCGACAGAAACCCCAAGACACAGATGACATGGATGAAGGAGGCCAGAAAAGACACGGAAGAAATAAAAATAGATGGAGAAGAGGTGGAGAGAAGAGATGAATTTAAAAAGAAGAGGATTCAAGGGAATCAAGAGAAAGTAAAAAAGAAGACTGGAGCAAAATGGACGGGGGAAAGAAGAAGAAAGATGAAAGAATGAAAGAGTACAAAAACGAGAAGCAAGAGGCCTCCACATGCTTGAAACACAGCTAGACATCTTTTTGCCACACTTTCTGAAAGGTTATTGACAAAGTCTTGAGGAACTGTCTCGTATTTTTTTTTCTATCGCACCGGAGCTCATTAAAACCTTATTCAGCCTTGTAAACAGATAAAAAACTACGATGTCTTAGTCATCCTGATTCAACGTTTGGCAAGCTTACTACACAATGCGGAATAGTTTTTCCAAACTTTATAAATACTCCCGTAAAAAGTATCACAAGAAGATGTCAAGCTGTGTTTCAAGGAGGTCGTCCCATCAGATTTTAGAAGCGCTAGTTGTTATTCAAATGATTTAGACTTGCGTTCAAGTGTTAGAATCTTAGAGCTCATAATAGCAATCATTACTTTGCAATGGTTAGTTTTAAGGCGGTAACTACAAAATGCTTAAAACAAAATTTTGACGTATTGGTTGGATTTGAATTTTAGTTTTCTGCTCTTTTAATATTAATTTAAGCAATTGGCTAAATTCTTGAAGTTTTTTGGACCAATTTGGGTGTAACTGCTTCTTTAATTGGGCACGTATCAATTTTTATTTTGAAACTAAACGTGAAACCAAGTGGTTTGGTGATTGGTAGAAGTTTTGGTATTTATATTTAATTGGCAATGAAGTGCGGAAACTCAGAGCTAAAAAATTAACTTACTAGACATATCTAGATGCGCATCAATTGTAGATGATGATAAGTTGGTATCGATGGTACCATCTCTGTAACGCTCTTTTATGTAGCTAGAAAAGTTATTTTCTATTATGATAACTCCATTAAAACCACCTTTGTAAATTAGCCGAATGACTTCACTTTTATTTTTAAAATCGAGGAAGTTACGTTGGAGGTTTGGAATACTGTCGGACGTTACCGGAATCGTGTTAAATTCCTTCATGCGGTCAATATAGTTGCAACTTAATAGATCACTATCACAGCTTAATAAATTTCCACAAATTTCATTATCACCCAATTCGTAATTAACCACATGGAGTGATAAATCTTTTGGGTCGTGGCCGTATCCCAAAAACAGAAACAACACTTGAATACTGGGAAACAAAATTATAAATGCCATGAAGCCGATATTACGAGAAAACCAAAGGAAATTTTTGCAGATTAAAGCCTGCAAAGGACGAGTTGACCTCACTTCTGGTGCTACACTCCCATCTAATTTTATTTCCTGCCGTTGTTGATCAATCTGAACTGGATTCTGGCCATTGCATAAATTAATAAACACGTCCTCCAAAGATTCCGCCTGGTGTTGGGCAATTAATCTTTGCGGGGATTCCTCGACCAGAAGTTGTCCACCACGCATCAAACCTACCTAAACCGCACTTTGAGAAAAACCTTTGTTACATTTTCCACTTACAGTATGTGCAAGTCTGGCTTCTTCAATGTAATGCGTCGTGATGATGATCGTGGTCTTACCACCCTCAACAAGCGACGTGAGGTGTTGCCAAATGTCTTCTCGCAAAAGAGGATCGAGGCCAACAGTTGGTTCATCAAGAATTAATAGTTCCGGTTCATGGAAAAGCGCGACCATTAGGGAAACCCTCCGCTGTTGGCCTCCACTTAAATTTTCAATTTGGTAGTCCCCATAGGGGAGCTTCAACAATTTGCAGAAAAATTCTTGCTTTGCGCTTAAGTCTTGTACTCCTGTTATTAATCCAAAATATTTTACTGTTTCAGTTATCGTGAATTTTGTAAAAAGCGCCAATTCCTGCGGCATGTATCCAATTCGAGGGCCTGGAATTCCGCTCTCTTTAGTTCCTACCTCATGACCGAAAATTTTGATCTCCCCGGAATTTAATTTTTTCAGTCCCACCATGCAAGTTAGTGCTGTGGTTTTGCCACAACCACTCGGTCCTAGTAAACCATATCTATGAAAATAAATCATTAAGTAAACGGTGTTAATTATTTATGCCGTCGCTTTTTTTAACATTGAACGATGTAAATATCTCTATGCTCAAATTTAAAAAAATAAAGTCAATCAGTAGTATACAGGTTGCTTTATGTTAAGTGTTTACCATTTGTTACTATTAGAGCTACAAATTATAACACTCACCCGAAAATAAGTTGACGTGACGTGACGATTGGTTGCATACATTGACTGATTGACTTAATTTTTTTTTAAATTGAACATAGGGATATTTACATAGTATGTTCAGTGTTAATAAAATACTCCGAATGTGTACTGACATTGTGTTTTTACGAACGGACATATTTAGGTCGTTTAACACTTTCAAATGTTGTTTCGCTGAACCATAATATTTACAGGCATTTTTTATGTTGACTGTTATTGGATGGTGTGGGCTGAAGTTACATTCTTCTGTTCTAAACTCTTTTGACAGCTGACTGAACATTAGCGCCATTTCGTCTACTAGAAAATTTACATAAGATTACTTTATTTTCGACCTATAAATAATTGTTTAATTTCACTTTTTTATAATAATTAAACAATGTGCGGAAAACGAACTAATTCAATTGGTTGAATTGTTATTTTAACTTAATTAATGTAAATTTTCACGTTCAAAATACGTTAATACGGTAGAAACCGACTTCATGGTTGCCGAACTCACAGTAATTCAGCCTCACTGGAAACCAGTTAAATATTCTATTTTTTCTTGTCTAGCACACCCCTTTGACAGTTGAAACCAAACTGACCAGAAATAATACGGTCACGATCAATTTTTAAAATTCGCACAAATCTTATAAAAATTCGATTGAAACTGAAAGTTGTTTAAAAG
This sequence comes from Dascillus cervinus, assembly GCA_949768715.1. Lineage (NCBI taxonomy): Eukaryota > Metazoa > Arthropoda > Insecta > Coleoptera > Dascillidae > Dascillus > Dascillus cervinus. Next base: position 6,317,148 of record OX458320.1, on the reverse strand, counting down.
TTATGAAACTGCCATAAATTTTGAAAAGTGTGTCATTCTAGTTGTGGAATTAATTTCCATTTAATAGCAACATCAAATTCACGGCCTAATTGCACACTTCTCTACCAAGTTACCGTGTGATCGAAAATTATTGTACTTCATTACTGTACCCGGTTGCATTTCGAAATTGAAGACCGTGCAGCAAGAAAGAGGTATCTGTATTTTTTTTTAATTTTACAAGCAGACAGCAAAAACTTGATATAGTCTGCCCAACGATATAATATTTTTACAACTACACGCTTTAAATAGTTTACAACGGGCTCTTAGTACACAATGAAAATTCAAGGAGCGGCGTGTGCCAGCAAATCGTAAATTTGCTTACCTGCAGATCTTTATGTAAACCTACACAGGGTTGGTATTAGGGAAATTTTCACATTTAAACAATTATTTTACCAAAATTTGAAGCAGTTAAGAGCTTTCTACGTTCTTCAATTTTGGCTACTCATATTTTAAATTACAAATTGTATTGAAAACTTTAGACCACTTGTTATATTATGTACGAAAAATATTGTAATACGCCCCTTAACAAAGTTGTTTAGCCTCGGCACGTGCAGTCCATTACATTTACCTAATCCGGTTGTAAAATATTTAATGCGTGTCGTTGTAAAAATAATATATCGATGGGCACACTATAACTTGTTTTCTATAAGTTATATTTTTAAACTCTTGTGAAATTAGTAAACAAAATGTAAGGAAATGTAAAAAAGTTATCGTTCCTCTATGAAAAAATATAACTGACAAAAACATTGTTTGTTGAACCGAAAAATACAGATAACTTTTTCTCTAGTAGCAAAGAAATATTTCTTAAATATTTTCCTTGAATATTTTTATATTTTTCTTAAAAAGATTAAAGAAATATTATTTCAGATTTTTATTTAAAACATTTTTTTTCATACCAAATGTAATATTCTTTGAACATAAAGAATTTTTTTTTGTAAACCTAATATATTATGAATATGCAGAAACAAATATTTTTTCTTGATATCTATTTTCTTGAATGCACAGAAATAAATATTGTTTTCTTTATGTAAATCTAATATTGTTAAATATGCAAAAATAAATATTTTTTAAATATATTTTAAAGATATTATGTAAATATTGTGTGCTACTGGGGTTGCTGCAAGGCCTTCCATTGAAAATGATTCAAATAATAATTTGATATTTGAGAAATTTACCCCGAGTTTTCATTTCGTTGCTTTATTTATTTTCCATAAACATTTTTCCACTATTAATCATTTTCAATCTTTTACTTATTCAAAAATCAGTTACTGATTCAAAGTCAGTGCAGTAGTTAGTAACAAATGAGTGAAAGTTTGACGTACCAATTTAGTTTAGTCCTTTTGCCTTTTATTATTTTCAGACAACACTAAGGCTACGTGCCGACTAGCGACTTTTGTCACGCAACAATTTTGCTACGCATAAGTTGCCCACTCCAGTAACAGCGAAGTGATTATATTTATATTGTCGTTAATGGCTGTTAGTGTAGACTGTAGAAGGACAATTTGTTGCTGGGCTTAAGAACAGTTATTTTTATTTGAAACATTAGCTAATACTTTATATTTTTTATTCCTCTCGAGTTTGTTAATTAAAGCAAATAATTGGGTAATCAAGAGACAGTATTGTTAGTTTAAATCCATTTACAAAAAGATAAAAATGATAACCGATTGAGTTAAGTAAATAAATACGCTTTGATTCCATAACAATACAGGGTGTTTGATTTCAAATATGGTTTCTAATTTTTCTCTATTTTTAAATTGTGTCAGTTATTGAGAAATGTAAATTAGTTATCGACCTATCGTAATTATGTCATTTATTTGCCCTGTAAGGAAGTTTGTAACCTATGGTAACTACGTGAATATTTTATTTGTATGTAGGGAATATATGATTGTAATTTTGAATAAGCTGAGTAGCAGAAATTAATGTTTAATAGACAAGTTCAAAGTCCTAACGTAAACCAGCAAACAATGTAACTAGTCATCAGTAGTTTAGGTATCGATAAGGATTATAATTGGAACAATTCATTAATTATTTTTTAAATGTAACGGTTATTAAATTTGCTAATTGCTTAACTGATTAAGTTGACCGGTATCAAGCAATAACTATATCAAACTATTGTTTTCTAGATTTGCCATTTTTAGTACATTGAAGATGGGTTTGAACAATTTGTTTTTATTAACTGCAATCATATGGAGTTTATTCGGTTCGATACAAAGCTATTATGTGTTTGTTCGTTTTTGAATATTTACTTTTTAGCCAATTTTGCATTTGCAGCAATCATTGCAGCCCCTACTCCAGATATAATAGCTCAAGATTGAGTACTAAATAAACCAGCTGCCATAAATAAGAAAAGGGAGATTGTCGTTAACGCCAATGCCAGTAATCCAAATTAACCTCCTTATCCACCCGATCCTGGTTTTGCTCCTTACCCACCTAATCCCTCCGATCCTGGTTTTGCTCTTTATCCACTTTACCCTCATAATTCTCCTTATCCTCCTTACAATCCTTATACTGCTCTTTATCCTCCCCCACCTTTTCCTCCTTGGAGCCCAAATGACCCACCTTACTCGCGGCCCGTTATCATTATACCTAATCGCATTTGGATGGTTGCTTAGCCTGGGCGCACTACTCGTTGGAATATATGAAAATGTAAGACTACAAAACAAAGTAAAAAACAAATTAAATTGACTTCATATTATTGGATGTAAGGCGAGAAATTAAACACACAACCAATAAAATTTTATTAATTTAGGTTTAATAGCCTACAGTGCATATTTCATGCAATTGAGCTCTGGGGACGCAGCAAACCGAGCAACATTAATGCAGACCTTCCAATTTAAAACACTTGGAATGATAGCACACGCACCTTGGTACGTATCCAACCGAACCATTCGTACCGATCTTGGAATTCCATTTATTAACGAAGAAATCGCTCTACATGCCATCAAATCCAAAAAAAGAAGTATCGACCGAAGCAACCAGCTAATGAATGAACTCTACAACCAACCTCTAGGAAGCAAACGACTTAAAAGAACATCGTTAGAAGACCTACTGAATTAGACGTATTAGTGAACCATCGATGGATGGTACCTAACTCACGTCAAACCCTCCCTCACAAACTTTACTTATTACTCTGTAATAGAGTAGATCGATATATATATATATATATATATATTATATATATATTATAATAAGAAAAAAAAGGAATATATGGCCGTTGTAATTTTGAACAAGCTGAGTAGCAGAAATTAATGATTAATAGACAAATTCAAAGTCCCTAGCGTAACAGCAAACAATGTAACTAGACGTCAGTAATTTAGGTATCGATAAGGATTATAATTAGAACAATTCATTAATTTTTTTTTTAATGTAACGGTTATTAAATTTGCTAATTGCTTAACTGATTAAGTTGACCGGTGTCAAGCAATAACTATATAACTATTGTTTTCTAGATTTGCTATTTTTAGTACATTGCAGATGGGTCTGAACAATGTGTTTTTATTAACTGCGATCATATGGAGTTTATTCGGTTCGATACAAAGCTATTACGTGTTTATTCGTTTTTGAATATTTTTTTTTAGCCAATTTTGCATTTGTAGTAATCATTGCAGCCCCTACTCCAGATATAACAAATCAAGATAGAGTACTAAATAAATCAGCTGCTATAAGTAAGAAAAAGGAGATTGTCGTTAACGCCAATGCCAGTAATCTAAATTACGTTCCTTATCCCTCCGATCCTGGTTTTACTCCTTACCCACCTAATCCCTCCGATCCTGGTTTTACTTCTTACCCACTTAATCCCTCCGATTCTGGTTTTACTCCTTACCCACCTAATCGCTCCGATTCTGGTTTTACTCCTTACCCACCTAATCCCTCCGATTCTGGTTTTGCTCCTTATCCACCTTATCCTCCTAATTCTCCTTATCCTCCTTACAATCCTTATACTGCTCTTTATCCTCCTCCACCTTTCTCTCCTTACTCGCGGCCCGTTACCGTTACACCTAATCCCATTTGGAAGCTTGCTTCGCCTAGGCGCACTACTCCGAAGACTGTAAAAGGTAAGAATACAAAAAAAAATGTAAAAATACAAAAAGAAAACCTAACATTACAAATGACCTTTACGCTTCAAAACTAAACAACAAATTAAATTGATATGGTTCCATACTATTGGATGTAAGGCGAATAAATTAAATTAACAACGAATAAAATATTTTTATTAATTTAGTTTTATTAACCTACATGCTACATGCAATTTAATTATTTATTTATGACCATATACCTGTACATAGGGACGGTACAAGATAAAGAAGAAACTTTCAAAAATCAAAGAAAAAAAAAACAAACTCTAAAACAGTATGTTAAACTAACTTATATAAAGATCCACTCAATAATTAGCTAACAATGAGATAAAATTTTCTACTTACATACACAATGCTCTCTTATAAAACTCTTTAGTCTTTTCTTAATTACGACTTTGTTAGATACTAACGTTTTGAGATCATTTGTTAATGAGTTGAAAACATTAATAGCCACAAAAAAACTGTTTTTTTAATTACAGTTTTATCTATTCTTGGCAACGGTAATCTCTTTTCTCTAGTACTGCTAGTGCTAATTATCACATGAGGATGTTAAGGAAGGTTTTATCCATGAAAATGAAGTTTGCTGTGCATGTAATCATTTAAATGGATAAAAGCCTTTACTTGCGAATATAATACTATACTTTATCTACGACCATCCATACAAAATAATAAAACAAATTCTTAATTCAATATTTTTAATTTTTGAACGTAGTTTACCTTGTCATTTTTATTATAAATGCTAATCGTAAAGTTTGAACAATTATTGAAACTCAAAGGTGGATTCTTGACAAGATTAATGTCCCAATTACTCGCTATAGTTATGGTACCGTAACATTTTCACTTGTATTTGTAGTATTACTTCCAGATGTGCTTGTACAGGGTCTCTTAACTTCTGTTAAAATTGTATGACTTATTTGAAGTTTATTGTTTAAGTTGTTATCTATGTACCCTTCAGCTACCCTTGTTGATTTCCATGCTCCATGGCGTTTGAGGGTGGTGATATTGCCACCTCCACCAACCAAAAGTGTTGCAGATGATTTCCATAGGCAATGCAATGGTTTTTAAGATTTAAAAAGTAGCAACACTTTTCGGCACTGCAGCTTGTTGATACCTGTTCGCCATTTTAAAACAGTTTCATAAACATTTGTGCCGTGATTTTTGTGGTAAAAGATTTTCTATTGTAGTCGCTGCGATATTGCGAATGTCAGGTGGCATACAGGACATTTCATTTTCTTCTTTTTTTTAAACCTTTTGGTCATAAAGCGCTGCTTCACAAACCACGAATTTTACTATTAATACACTTTGGTACGTTTTGCTGTCAATCGTTTTAGTTTTGTTTGGTTATGTTTTTGCAATTAATGCAAATTATAACCCACATGACAATGTTGTAAAATAAAAATCCCAACATTTTAAATTTTTATTGGTCGAATTCCCAATGGATAAATGTCAATTTTACCCATGGCTAGGAACCAATAAGAAACTCTTATTAATTTATCGATGGATCAAAAATAGTTATATTATATAATGAGCGTACATAAATGTATTTATTTTTCAAAGTATCGTAATGAAAAGTAATAATTGCTTACCTGATTGAATTTAGTGCCAACAAGCAATAACTATATTCAACTATTGTTTTCTAGATTCGCCATTTATAGTACATTGCAGATGGGTCTGAACAATGTGTTTTTATTAACTGCGATCATATGGACTTTATTGGGTTCGATACAAAGCTATTACGTGTTTACTCGTTTTTGAACATTTACTTTTTAGGAAATTTTGCATTTGTAGCAGTAATTGCAATGCCTACCTATGATAACATAAATGAATATGGAGTACTAAATGAACCAGCTCCCATAAACCTGAATAGACGCACTAACATGAACATCAATATCGGTAATCCCGGTTATCCACAGTACCAACGCCATCTTTATTTACAAGCCGTGAAGCCATGCTTGGCAACACCGCATTAATGCACAGAAGTAGGCCGGGTATCATTGCACGTCGGTTGCAATCGAAACTTATTAAAAAATAACTAACATGAAATGATCCATACTACATCATTATTCTGATAGTATTAAGAAATAAAACAAAAGTTAGTAAGGGCAGGAAATTTTATTTTGTGGTATTTATTAAACATTAAATGACATTATTTACAAATAACATATTTTTAACGTTTATTCTTCTCTTTTGTTAGCGTAGCTAATTTCCTTTTTTTCTCTAAATTTTTAGTGCCATTTGTTTCTTTTGAATATTTTGTGTAGTTATTCAACAGAATATTTGCAAAAACAGAATACAATGTTTTAAACAATCTAGAAACATCGTTGCCACGCAGACAATGTAATTCAAATTGTTAAAAAAAGTTATTGGAATTTAAGCTTAACTGTGTCAGTTGAATTAAAATGCCTTTTTGACAGGAAGATTGCAAAAATTTTGTTTCCCACACGCTATTAGCTACAATATATTCTAACAAAGCATACATATGAAAGAAAACACACTTAACATGGTAACTTGGTACACTTAAGCCACCTCGCTGTAAAAAGTCAAAATATTCGTTGCAAACATTACTGCCGCGTCCTTCCTCAAATAAAAAAACACAGGCAGTACATTCCAGTTTTTTGCAAACAGATCGTGCTCCATAGCCACAAACATATATGCAGCTTGATTCCTCGATTTCACATAATTCAAGATAATTTAAAGTTATAATGGGGCGAAATTGATCAATGTCAACATTATATAAATTTGATTCAGTACTTTCATTAGCAAAGTTGCTAAAGCATGCTACTTTTTTATTGATCATTTTCAAAATATGTCTTATTCGTAATTTGTTTTCTGATTCAATTACTTGCCTAACTGATACATTATAGTTTGATCCAGATAGTCGTCTGTACATTCCAAACCTTTTCTCTAACTTGTCTGTTTGAAATTTCCCCAAGAGTACATATGAAACATATAAAATTTTGTTACAGCATCGTTAGCAATTTTACATAACACTTGAGATGCTCTTCTTATTGCTTCAAATGTGTCGGAGCTTAAGCCAGCTTTGTCCTTGAAAGACTGCCATGCTTCTATCCAAGACAAAAAACGTTTCAAAAACAATAACTTTTCATCCTCAATACTACAAACTGGTCCTGCCCATTCATTTCTTTTTATTTTTCCTACGATAGGGTTTTTAGAATTTACAATATCCCACCAGATGCGAAAAATTTGTAAAAAATTTGCAGTATCTGTACATTTTTCTTCCGTTTGTAAAGCAGCAATAGTTGACATATGAAAAACATTATCCACTAACAAAACGTTTTGTCTCTCTAAATTCGAGGGATACAAAGTTTTATAACTCAACTTATATGCTTTTTTAATTAACTTATTTTGCTCGTCCTTGAAAAATAGTCGCAAATGTTCGAAACATGCATACCGTTTTATTGTATAATTTTCAAAATCAGGATATATTAAAGTGTGAAAAGTATCTTTTTTGTTCAACCAGTTATTCCTAACATTTTTAAAAATGTGAACAGTGTCATACGATAGGTAAGTATTAATATCAGGGAAGCATGGATTTGGCATAGATTCGTTTGAAGAAATTAAAGTGAACATATTCTGATTTATTCTATTGTTATCAGTTAGTATCGCAACTATAGGAAAACCACATTTTTGAACAAATTCAATTACCTCATTAACGAGTATCTTTAACTGATCTCCTGTTGTGTTATTCACAGGAACTAGTCGAATAACTTCACTAAAATTACCAAAAGCAGAAGAGATCATAAAAGTTTCAATAGTTTTTGCCAGATCCTTAGCATTATTTTCTGAACTGCCAACAATTCCATTGGCTTTAAAATCTAACTTAGATTTCACATAAATTTCACCAATTTGTAATATTGTATATTTTTCTCGAACAGTCAAGTTTTTGGAAATTTGTTTCAAATAGTGACTTGGTATTTGAAAGATTTTTGTCTGGTTTTACATTAAATCTAGAAGATATTTGTTGTAAATATCGTTTACTAGGCAGCAGCAAATGATCTTGTAAGAGCATGTAACAAGACAATGAATATGAATAAGCCATAAATGCAAACAAAATAGTTGCTGGGGAATATTTTCATCTTTTTAACAATATCATGTTTAACTGATCAATTAAAAGTTCCAATTGTTTTTTATGTTGATAGTCTTCCATTTCTTCAGCTTTTTCGTTACACATAACTAAATTTTCATACGACTTTTGCAAGAAAAATTCAAAAGATCAAGTCCTTAAATTGTGTTGACTTACGTTGGCATACCTAACTAATATATTTTCAAGTTGCGACCATCGAGATAATTTTAAATCACAAGGGAGAATCCAGTTCAAATCGTGAGCAGAAATTTCTTCTTTTCCAATAAAGAGTTTTAATGTTAAATCACTTTTCACAAGAACACTACATAAAATTTCGGCGGCACTTAACTCAGTTTCACTTTCAGAAGAACTATTAGAACACTCAATATTTAATAAATACAGCCAAACACCAAAGTTGCTCTTAATTTTAAAGTTCCACTTTGTTTCACTGTTTATACCATTTAGTTTTGTTTGAAAAGTGTCAAGAAAATTTGTAAAGTCATTTATAATATCAGATTTTACAAATTCTTCAATTTTTCCAGCTTCTTTTGATTGCAACGCTTTCCTTCTTACTTCAGGGTCTTTTCGTCTAACTACTGTTGAAGTTGAAGACAGATAAACTGGAAGATTTTGAAAAATTGTGGGTACAGCGTCTTCCTTTAATTTTGGGTGTGCTAATAGCAACGTAGTAACAGTTGACCGTTTTTGTATATCTGATCTAATATAACATCATTTTCGTTAAAATGTTTTATACAAACAGATGAATACTTCGTAGGCCGCCAATTTTTCCTCGGGATAGCTCGAAGCCATTTCTTTTTCGTTTCTTCATCTTTTGGAAATGAAAACGTAGTAACTGCAGCTTGCCCCTTTACGGATACACTTTCGTAATTCGATTTGCAGCTTGGGACACAACATTTTCTAGTCATCTAAAAAGTTTTCATGTGAAAAGCATGAACCAAAGGTTAAATGTACTTACTTTCTATATTGTCGAATATCAAATTATTGAGTTAAATATTCTGATAAATACACACAGGTTTGGAAATACCACAACTATCTAACGTTAACTGCACTTTATAACAATATCAACAACAACTCAATGATGCAATGCTGAACTGAAGAACGCAAAATGTCCGCCTAGCAACACTGCTGCCAAATTTCTTAGTTCACGGCTTGTAAAATAAAGATGGCGTTGACAGTACCCTTATTATCCTTGCAATCCTTATCCACCTTATCCACCTTATCCTCCTTGCAATCCTTATCCTCCTTATCCTCCTTCCGTTCCTTATACTACTCCTTATCCTCCCCAACCTTACCCGTGGCCGGTTACCATTGCACCTAATCCCATTTGGATGATTCCTTCGCCTGGGCGCACTACTGCTAAGACTACAACAAAACCTAAGAAAACAAAAAGGCCTAAGACTACAAAAGACCCTTGCGCTTTATAACTAAAAAACAAATTAAATTGGTTTTATCTAGATGGTTCCATACTATTGGATGTAAGGTGAATTAAATTAACAACGAATAAAATATTTGTACTAATTTATTTTATTAACCAACACGCTTCACGCAATTTTAAAGTAATAATTGCTTAACTGATTGACTTTAGTGCCAACAAGCAATGTACTATAGTCTAAAGCAAGGGTGTCAAACTCAAAGGCTAACTTGGGCCAAATAAACAAGGTTTAACTTTGGTGGGCCGCAAAAAAATCAATATTCATAGAATCGTAGAGTATAGTCAAAAAAACGTTTAGCGAATTCTACCTATCTTATTTTTATTCTGCTTCGGTTTGTTATTTTATTATATATTATTGTGTGCCGATATATTGGCCGGGCCGCAAAAATGTTCGTTGCGGGACACGAGTTTGACACCCCTGGTCTAAAGGATAAGATCAGACTACAAATGGGTGTAAATAATGCTCTTCTGTTAACTTGGTTATCATGGATTTTATATTGTTCGATAAGAAGATTGAAAAGTCAAATCCTGTTATAGACAAGAGAACTAACTGAAGCAGCTACTGAAAATGATAAATAAGACAGTATCCTTCTTATCGACCATATCCTCGTTCTATGATTCTGGCGATAAGTCGACCACTTTACCAGTGGTCGTTTCTTACACCTTTCCCTCCTACTACCAGCGAAAAAGGCGCGTAAGTGCCACTTTTGAAGTTTGTTTGTAGAAGTTGATGCAAAGGTGCTTTTAAACTTAATAAAATTGTAATGGAAATAGTCGAGGTTCTGAAAATTCTTCTAAATCTTCTACATCTTATTTTCGTAATCTAAATAATTTGGCTAAGACAAACCAACACTGTCAAAATAGACTATTTTCATAGTATGGGCTCATAATTATATAAAAGTAAATGAAGGAAAAACTTCAAAAATACATTTAAATAGTTATTTAAATACACCGAAAGCAGACACAATTCAAAAATGTGTAATAGAGGTTGTACCAAATATTTTCAACATTTTTACCAATTATTCTCTTACTTTTATGATGGGTCGGACAGCGGTCATAAATGTCTGGTATCAACACTTATAATCCTGTCGTTAGTATTTCGTGAACTAAAAAAAAACATTTTATTTCATCCTGAGCTTCCACTTTTGCCGAAAATGATATTAACAAGTTAATTTTCATAATTCTTTAAAAATACCTAGTAATGATTGAAACTTGCACTTACTTGTCCGTATAATTAAATGGGTAATTTGTATATACGCACATTTGTAAATTCCACTTGTACAACTTAACCATTTATTGCACGAATTATTTTGTGTTAAGGCTGGGAAACCCAACCACAAAAAATGCAGAGTTTTAAGAAACTCAGTATCGCTTAGAAAGTACTTATCAATATATAATTTGCGAAGCAACAGTTGTAAACATAATGTTACCGCATCTAATGATATATTTGCGTTGGTGAAGAAGTGTCTAGTTTTCAAAAATTAACCTCCGAAAGTGCAATTCTCGCAAAAATGTAGTAGTGAGGGTTTTTTACTGAAATCTTTAGAGTTACAAAATATTTTGCAATGCACTTTTCAGAGCTTATAGAGAATATATTGCCTTGTAAGAAAAACTTTTTTTTATTGCGGGAAAGTTGATAATTTAAGAAGAAAAAAATTGGCAACAATATTTTTTTTAAATGTAGTGTGCCAGTAAAAACAGTATAGCTCAAGAAGTAAGTTATATTGTAGAAATTCCTTCGGGGTACTTATACTAAACATATAGTAGTATAATATGACATGTTTTTTTTATGATAACATGGTGAATATCTTTGAAAAAAAAATCTAAAAGTTGTGGTACGAAATACAGTATTATTTGATCGCGTTTTTTATTGCTTTCCAAACACAACATCGTCAACAAATTACATAAAAATGTTCTCTTAGCACCTAAGAAATAGATTCCGTAAACCAAATTGGATAAATGTCTAAATTTTACTTTTTCGGGGAAAAGTTATTCGTCCTGTCAAATCTGTACCTTTTTGATTGACGGCATGGATAGAATAATTTGTATTAAAATGCACACTTGATGTAGTGCAAATTGTTAGGATATAACCATATTCGCACACGTAAGGATATAAAACTCTAAAAATTTATAAAAATACACACTTGATAATGCAAAATATCCATGTTCGCACACGTGAGGATATGAAACATTTTCGAGCTTACTAAATTGTACAAAATATATTAGTTTGGAATAGCATCGTAGGAAAAATTGTTTGAAGTCTCTATTCACAAAAAATTACAAAAAAAAAAACAGTAAATAATGCAGCAATCGCATTGACTAATTTTACCGCCGTTATCGCCGCAGACAATGATATAAATAATATTTATCAAATTATGAGCGTATAATAATGGGGATAAAGATTACTCTTTGCATAATTGAAAATGCGTTTGCAGCCTGTTACGGGATTAATTATAGCAGGTACATCTATGAAAACACAAAACTGGCAAAGAATTAGCAAAAAATTATAGAGTAATTTTTTTCCGACTGAGTTTACGGTCGTTATCGCCGCAGACCATAATATATATAATATTTATCAAGTTACGAGCGTATGAAAAACGCGCAACTCTTTTTTTTTGTTCTTTCTCTGTTCAATACTTAAGTTTCAAACCTTATTAGTTAGGATACCTCTTTGGTTGCCTAAACATTTTTTATTTTAAAGGGGCAAAATTGGTGCCCCCTGAGCGGAAAAATTGTGCATTACTTAGCAGTTCCCGGACCTTAAACATAGATATAAACATCTTTAATGAATATTATCAAATATATAAGCAAAAACAGTCATGTAGCAAATTTTATTACATTGAGATTATGAACATATTATTTTACATCATTTTTATTCCACTCATAATCAGCCTAACACTGAAAAATGATGGGTTAGCTTAAAATAATATGCAAATATACATAAGCGATGGTTTTCCGGTATCAATATATGCAATTAATCACTAACATCATATTTGTAGTATTTACTTACAAACGTGCCATTATTTTCTCTCAACAATATATTTTTTTAAATGCGCATATAATTATGTATGGACACACTTTCAATACATGAAACCGATAAGCTTGCTAAATATTTGCAAATGCATTGTCCAAAATACAGCTTGCCGGGGACAAATTGTTCGGGGACAAATTATCCCGGAGACCAATTGCCAGGGACGAATCGCCGGGAACGAATTGACCGTAAACCTTTCTAACCGACCAATCAGCGAAGTACATTTGTTGAATCATAATTACGTTGTTATTTTTGAAATGAAATGATTATTAAATTTGCTAATTGTTTGACTGATTGAGTTGACTTGCATCTAGATTCGCCATTTATAATACATTGCAGATGTGTCTGAACAATGTGTTTTTATTAACAGGGATCTTATGGATTCCATTCGGTTCGATACAAAGGTATAAAATGTTTACTTTTAGCCAATTTTGCATTTGTAGCAGTAATTGCAGTGCCTACGCTTGATATTGTGCATCAAGATGGAGTACTAAACAAATCAACTCCAAATATCAGTGTTCCCGCTTGCGATTCTTGCACTTATGCACCCTACTATTTCTCTACACCCAATCTTAATTTGAATCCTTATCTATCTAACCCTCCTGATTCTCCTGGCCCTTCTTACGTTCCTTATGCTGATCCTTATTCTTCCGCGCCTCTCTTTCCTTTGAACCCAAACCCAGCTTACTCAAGGCCGTTTTCTTATGCACCTAATCCCATGTCGCCTATTCGTTCTGATCGTGATAATACAAAAAACCCTAAAACTGAAAAAGAAACTGCTACTCCTGATCCCCTACCACCTTTTCTTCCTTGGGATCCAAACCAAGCTTACTCGGGGCCGTTTTCCAATGGAGCTAAGACTGCAAAAGAAACTGCTACTCTTTATCCCCCAACACCTTTTCTTCCTTGGAACCCAAATAACCCAGCTTACTCGGGGCCGTTTTCCAATGCACCTAATACTGCAAAAGAAATTGCTATTCCTTATTCCCCACCACCTTTTCTTCCTTGGAACCCAAATAACCCAGCTTACTCGGGGCCGTTTTCCAATCCACCTAATACTGCAACAGAAATTGCTATTCCTTATTCCCCACCACCGTTTATTCCTTGGAACCCAAATAACCCAGCTTACTCGGGGCCGTTTTCCAATGCACCTAAGACTGCAAAAGAAACTGCTACTCTTTATCCCCCAACACCTTTTCTTCCTTGGAACCCAAACCAACCTTACTCGGGGCCGTTTCCCAATGCACCGAAAACTGCAAAAGAAACTGCTACTCCTTATCACCGACCACCTTTTCTTCCTTGGAACCCAAATAACCCAGCTTACTCGGGGCCGTTTTCGAATGCACAAGAAACTGCTACTCCTTATTCCCTATCACCTTTTCTTCCTTGGAACCCAAATAACCCAGCTTACTCGTCGGTTACCATTGCACCTAATCCCGATTGGATGCGTGCTTCGCCTAAGCGCTCTACTGGTCAGCCCCCAAATAGACGTATGGGTATAGAAGAATATAGAAGAACTCTACATAAATTGACTGAATCTTAGTTCCATAATATTGGATGTAAGGCAAATAAATTAAACTCGCAACGAATTAAATAATTTCCTTAATTTAGTTTTAATTGCCTACAGTACCTACGAAGTAATAATTCCCGGTAACTTGATACTTATGTGTAAATAATGAAACAATGATGGCGTAGCAAGAATCTCCCTCGTAATCAACATGAAGACCACCTTACCCCTACAACACCCAATATCTACTGGATGTCTAATTCCTGGCTAGGCTATGTATGTATAGTCAGGACGTAAAATAGATATTTCTGAAAGATTTCTGTGTATATCCAAAATACACATCAGGTGAATATTCTCTAGATACATATTTCTATATCCAGGAAATATGTTTTGAAATATGTTCCAAATTAGTATATTTATATTGATATCTATGAAAAGTTAAAAATTATATAACTACAATATTTGAAGTAAATTTCTAAAATATACAACAATTGTATTTGGCGTGTATTAAAAATATTTTATAGTATTAAATTAAATTAATCAAATTTTCATATTGTAATATTATGTAATATTTAAATTGTTTCATTTTAACCACAAATTAAAAAAAGTTTGGTCATAATTATACTAAACACGACCAAATAATTTTTAAATGTGTTTGTGCAGTTTGATGTTTGCACATTTTAACACGTATCGTTAATATCAATTTAAAAAAAATATATTGTGGAACAATTAAAAATATTACTTAAGTAATAATGTTGGTTATGGTATTAGTATAATAATAAATTTATTGGTTTTCCTGTGATTGTTGATTCGAATGAATATGTTCTTTTGGGTAATATTATTTTAAATATAAATAAATTCACATTAAAGAACTTTTACTAACTAATTTGTAAATTAATAGATTGCACTTATTCCATAAGAGTTTACAAAGCGTAATTTGATGAGAAAATTTATATAAGTTTTAAATTTAGTTAATAAATAATAAGCAGTTATATTACGGCATTCTTTAAAATTCCTTAAAAAATTCTATTGGAATTGGGTCATTGTCATTGTCAGGTAAATTTTTGTACAAGTGCGTAACAAATGCGTTAACTTGAAGCAGGTAGGTATACGTGATAATAGAAATATTTTCCTTGTTCTGAATATTTAGTTCTACAAAATAAAAATTAATAAATTAATGAAATCATTATTAAATTTTATTTTCAGAGTCCCTTGAACTTAGTACAGAGCAAAACAAAGTTAATTAAGAATTTTCTGAAAAATGCCGTAGAGCGTTTAAAACAGAAAATTAATAAAACATTATGAGATTGTCTAAAAATTAATCTGTATAATGTGTAAAATGTGTATATAAGATAATCATTATTTTTGTTAAAATAAAACAACAAAAATCCTAGAAATTCTTAAGAGAATGAATAAACGTTTTAATGAATATCCACTGTACAGAAAAAAATAATATCTAATACATATATACAAAAGATAGCTATAAGATAACGAATAACTGTAAATACGGATATCTTCTGGATAGACAAAATGTATATCTAATGGAATTCCGATCAGGATATACCCTGAATGTCCGAGTTTGTGACAAATGGATGTCTAGTGGATGGCTAAAGTATATCGCCGCCCGACATTAGACATCCTATAGATATCTTAACATCTGGCGAAGATGCATTTGTAGTGGCAGCTTGTTGGTGCAGCAATGTTGATATAGCTATATCAGCTAGCCCCTGTGTACTTTTAACCCCAGTCTCCCCTATACGTGTAATATTGAAACTTTACCAAATTTCAAAAATAGATCAATTAACTTTAATGGTTCAGCGTTACTTGCTCCATCAAGGTAAGAGACTAAGAATTTTTCTGAACAACCACATCTGGAACTGGAACTGGAATTCAGTTCAATGAGAGTTGGCTAGAATTTATAGACTCATGCATGCAATTACTTATAATTTTTAAATTTATTTAATTGGGTCTATTGTTTCAAGCGAGCTAATTTTAATGAGTAGTTATTGTTGGCTCAGTTAAGCAATTTGTAGATGAAAATGATGGGTGGTAAACGGTCTCTTTTGCTTGTTTGCTTGTTATGGATTATTTTCGGTTAGCAAAAGTAATAAGTTTTAATTTTTTTAAATGTAAATTTTATGTTTTATGTTTTAGTTCAATTTGCTGGTACAGGAGCAAACACAGCAATTGATCGAAACAGTCGTTCGGGAAAACACGGAAATTTTGATATTTTGTTTGAAGATACTCATAACGTAAATATTTTTAAACAGATGCAAGCAAAACTTCCTAGTTTCACGGTGGGTTCAATTTTGGTTTCTGTATTGTATTTTATAATTTCAGCTTTGACAAAACACCTCTTGTAATAATTGTTTGAGGTCAGTTTATTGTATACTTTATTATAATTAGTTAACCATTCGGTTCGTCCAAAAATATATTATACAAAAGTAAAAAATAATATGAAAAAATACCATCATTTCGGACGTCTGTTACCATAAAACGCAATGAGAAAACATTATGGCCAGGTATGACAGCTGAATTCCCGGAACGTACGCGCAGTATTGCTCTTTCAGAATCTGGTTGGAATGGAAAGTGTTTTTAAAATGTTTTCATTTATTTGTTATTGAAGAAAGGGGTCCTCAATTTCTTTCCAATTCTAAATAATTAGGTTGTCAAATTTACATACAATGCCGCTGTACAATTTTATTAATAATAATAATAATTTTATCAATGTCGCAATACGAGAATTAAAAAATTCACTGCAATAAAGTACAATTAAAAATAACATCCTTGTGCAATATTTACAGACCTTTCTTTTATCGTTCTTGGATTATTGAAATCAGATTATTAATAACAAAAATTTTAGTGTTCTAGACAACTGAATTTTCTAGAAAAATAACTACCCTTTACAATTAAAGGGCTACAATCGTGGTTCCAAGTTTTACTTTATGTCGCCACCAGATGGAGTGCCAGATCCCCGTGCTGTTCACGTGCTATTTGGAACATAAATTTCTATTGGTTACTAGAAATTTGGATCATTACTTTTTCTTCTTTTCCATCAGGGGTGGACAGAGAGTGAGAGTGCGTGAGCAGTACGTGAACGGTACATACGTTGCTGGAATACATATAATATTAAACACTACAACATACTATAAATATGTTGTAATGTTATATATACAGTGCCTTCGCCGAAAATGGAAATAATGAAAAATCTTTTAAAAAGTTTTAATAGTTTTATAACAAACCCGAAATTGACTACTACAAACTACTTGACTATATTATTTTGTACTTCAGGCTTAACCGGAAGCTACAAGTTTTTTTTTTCTCAAATGGCACCATATTGTTTTTCTTAGACATTTTCCAATATAAAACTTTCCTAAACTTGTATAACCAAAAATTCCAGATGCCAATTAAGGAAACAGAAATTACTATCTTTGCATAAAATGTATAATGATAAGGAGAATAAAACAATCCCTTAGTTTACAATCTTTCAATTGGTTTGGTGTAACACCTTCTCCATTCTTCTCTCCCCTTGGCCAACCTTTTTAAATCTTTGTACGTTTGGCAGCTGACATTCTGAATTATTTGAGAGGTATATTGTAACCATGGTTTTCTTCGTCGATTTTTACCCACTACTGTCTCCTCTAACATTGTCTTTCCTTGATATTCTTCCACAAAGTTCTTCGTATTTGGATTCTTTCCAATACGTCTTCATTGGCAATTTAGTCCGTCTAAGTAATTTTTAACATTTACTTCTAATTTTTTCTTCTCCCTTTGAATTGTTCACTGTTATCACTTTCGGTGAATCCATACTATATTGTGATATCAAGATCTATTTATTCACTTAATTTATAACCTTGTCACCAATAGAATTAATTAAGGGGAAATTTACAAAATAAAAAATGGAAATATTGTTTACCAATTTGTTCGCTGAAAGTTTTTAATTAACTGCTGTTATTACTGCGTAATTCAATTATCTACTAATATAATTGGTGTAGGTTTTTAATTAAAATTAATTAAAATAATTGCATCACAACTAACTGTTTATATAGATATATGTCGAAATTTGTGTTGGTTCTACTTGCACAACTTGGCCCGCACGTGCATTGCAGAATTCTTGCTGGTCTGCTAACGTTCGTAATGATGTAAATGAGATTAGGTACGTTCCCAATCGTTACAGAAGTTTATGCAATTAACACAAATGAGGTGACTTAATCAGGACGAGCTCAAGTACAAATCTGGTTTTACTGTTAAAATAAAACTGATAAAATACCAATGGTATGGCAAAAGTCTTCAAAGATCATGAAAATTAAAATTATTTTTGAGGATAAGTTCCAAGATAGGTCCAATTAGTATAGTAGGTACAGCTGCATGTACACTACAATGAAAAACAGTTTGCATTTCCTTCCGCTTCTTCAACAGGTTGTTGTTAACCGTTCTGGTTTCAAAGCTGCGAGTTAAATTACAATTTACTTTAAAACCAACAATAGCAATTAGTATCGTTAAAATTGTTGGTAAGGAAAGTGTTCTGTTTTGTTGAACGATTCTGAACACAAATGTAAGCGAAAAATAATTCTATGAGTGACGTAAAAATTCTATTTAATCAAATGTTAGTTAAAAATTTAGTGTTAAAGTATTAAGTAAACAATTACACCTACAAAACTATGTATCTGAAATATTTTTAGGAAATCTCAGAAATATTGAAAACAAACTTTAGACAAATTAATTCTGTTAATTGTAATGGGGCAGCTGCTATGTACACAAGTTATAGCGTCCTTGAATAGAAATAACCTACGCTTGCCTTCTTTTATAAGTGCACCAAACTATCCCTCGTTCTAATTTTAAAGTTAGGTGGATCTTCAGTGAAATTAAAATTTAATTTATTAAACAATTTAATTAATTAATTAATATCGGCCACAGCTTCCACAAGTTTGTGTTTTGGTAAATCAATGTTGTCTTACAAATTGTAACTTGTGGACCTTTTCGTTCAAATAACAACCTCTTTCTCACACGACCAATGTACCTTCTTGTCAGGAAAGTGCTGGATTTTAAAATGTGCAGGGCATACATATTGTTGAATTATAACTACTTAGTTACTTTTTAAATGTAATGATTATTAAATTTAATAATTATTTGTTGAATTATAACTACTTCGTTACTTTTGAAATGCAATGATTATTAAATTTAATAATTGTTTATTTTCTAGATTCGTTATTTTTGTAGTATACTGTAGATGGGTCTAAACAATCTGCTTTTACTAACTGGGATCATATGGATTTTATTGGGTTCGATAAAAAGCTATTAAGTGTTTACTTTTATATTCATTTTTGAACATTTACTTTTTAGGAAATTTTGCATTTGTAGCAGTAATTGCAATGCCTACTTATGATTACATAAATGAATATGAAGTACTAAATGAACCAGAACCCCGTAGAAGACCATAGTGTTGCGAAATGTGGGTCACTCGTTGTATGAAAGCGTCGGGACGATATTATGAACTTGCTGGAATGGTAGATCTTTAGGATATGAATAGCTTACGTGTATGATCGTTACAAAGTTTATATGAAAATATTATCTTCTTTTCGTTGTCTGTCCGGGAGATAAAATGGATAGAACAGACCTTTGAGGATATGGTTCAAGAGGCTTAGTGTCAGGGGGGTAAGATCCAGGGAGTGATTATCATATATATGTAATAGAAAATTAAGAACGATGAAATAGGAAAGCAACATTTTGTCTTTTTTATTTTTGTAATTTCCCATTAATTGTTATTTACATCTAATTTCATTGCCTACACCGGTTAATATCAATACAAGGACGGAAACACAAATCACTAAATCTAAATTTAACAATCGAAGATCTACGCATTGCAACCAAGAAACGAGTCTTATATTTTACAAAAGCTTTTAAACAGATAACTAATTTATTGATTGTTTTTTAAATTAATTGATATAGTTAGACCTGTTTGTTTTCATTTAGGGAAAAATCCAGTGGATGATTGAACTCACCTTGCGATTTAGATATTTGGTAAGGTATACGATTTTATTATTTTCCTTTTTTTTACTGTGAACCGTTGTATTTTCCGTCCGCAAGTTTGCTTCGCTATGTTCAGAGGACTGAGATCCAGCGATGTTACGTCCAGAGGGGTGAGATGCAGAGAGGTGAGAGAAGGTCCAGATAGATGAGATCGAAAAGGCTTACCTCCAGGAGGGTTATGTCTAAAGCGGAACGGTCCAGGGGGGTTAGCTCCCGGGGGAAGACGTACAGGAGAGAACGACGCTGTAACAAACGGTCTAGGAGAAAAAGGTATTGGGGAAGAAGATTTAGTAGGAGTAGGTCCACTCGAGGTAAGGTCCATCTGAAATAGGTCCCCACCAGTAAGATTCAGCGGGAAGAGGTACAGGAGATAACGGTGCAGCAGAAGACGGTCCAAAAAGAAACGGTCTAGGAGAGAAAGTTTTTGGGGAAGAAGATTTAGTAGGGGTAGGTCCGGAGGGGTTAGGTTTAGGTGGGATAGCGACCGATGGGTAAGATCCAGCGGGAAGAGCTACAGGAGATAACGGTGTAGAAGCAAACGGTCCAGGAGGAAATGGTTCAGGAGAGAAAGTTGTTGGGGAAGAAGACTCAGTGTGGGTAGGTCCAGGTGGGATAGGTGTTGGGAAAGAAGATTTAGTGGGGGTAGGTCCAGAGGGGTAAGATTCAGGTGGGAAAGGTCGCGACGTGTAAGATCCAGCGGGAAGAGGTACAGAAGATGGCGGCACAGGAGAGAACGATCCAGGGAGAAACGATCCGGGGTTCTCAGGGTCTAGGGAAGGTTGAGAAATGTAAGATCCTGGAGGGGGAGCTCTAGGAGGGAATGCTTCCGGTTGGAACGCTCCCTGAGGAAACGCTGGCTGTGGGAACGCGACCGGAGGCAATGCTCCAGGAAAAATCCCACCTGGACCTTATCCCTTTGGACCTACCCCTACTAAATCCTCATCCACAACACGTGTCCCACCTAGATCTACCCCCACTAAACCTTTTGCCTCAACAACTTTCTCTTCTGCACCGTTTCCTCCTGGACCGTTTCCTACTGCTCCATTATCTCCTGTAGCACTTCCCGCTGGATCACACCCATCGGGAGCAATTCCACCTGGACCTTATCCCTTTGGACCTACCCCTACTAAATCTTCATCCACAACACGTATGCCACGTGGATCTACCCCCACTAAATCTTCTGCTCCAACAACTTTCTCTTCTGCACCTTTTTCTCCTGGACCGTTTCCTACTGCTCCCTTATCTCCAGTAGCTCTTCCCGCTGGATTATACCCATCGGGAGCAATTCCACCTGGACCTTATCCCTTTGGACCTAACCCCACTAAATCTTCATCCACAACACCTACCCCACTTGGACCTACCCCCACTAAATCCTCTTCCCCAATATCTTTTCCTGCTAGACCGTTTCCTCCTGGACCGTTTGCTACTGCTCCATTATCTCCTGTAGCTCTTCCCGCTGGATCATACCCATCGGGAGCAATCTCACATGGACCTTACCCCTTTGCACCTACGCCTACTAAATCTTCATCCACAACACGTATCCCACCTGGATCTACCCCCACTAAATCTTCTGCCCCAACAACTTTCTCTTCTGCACCTTTTCCCCCTGGACCGTTTCCTACTGCTCCCTTATTTCCTGTAGCTCATCCCGCTGGATCATACCCATCAGGAGAAATTCCACTTGGACCTTATCCCTTTGGACCTAACCCCACTAAATCTTCATCCACAACACCTACCCCACTTGGACCTACCCCCACTAAATCCTCTTCCCCAATATCTTTCCCTGCTAGACCGTTTCCTCCTGGACCGTTTGCTACTGCAACCTCACCTCCTGTAGCTGATCCCGCTGGATTATACCCATCGGGAGCAATCCCACATGGACCTTATCCCTTTGGACCTACCCCTAATAAATCTTCATCCACAACACCAATCTCACCTGGACCTACCCCCACTAAATCTTCTGCCCCAACAACTTTCTCTTCTTCACCTTTTCCACCTGCACCTTATCCAATTGGAACTAACCCCACTACATCTTTATCCACAACACGTACCCCACCTGGACCTACCCCCACTAAATCTTCTTCCCCAACACCTTTCCCTGCTAGACCGTTTCCTCCTGCACCGTTTCCTACTGCAACCTCACCTCCTGTAGCTGATCCCGCTGGATTATACCCATCGGGAGCAATCCCACCTGGAGCTTATCCCTTTGGACCTACCCCTACTAAATCTTCATCCTCAACACGTATCTTACCTGGTTCCACCACCACCAAATCTTCTGCCCCAACAACTTTCTCTTCTGCACCGTTTCCTCCTGGACCATTTCCTACTGCACCCTCACCTCCTGTAGCCGATCCTGTAGCTGATCCCGCTGGATCATACCCATCGGGAGCAATCCCACCTGGACCATATCCTTTTGGACCTACCCCTACTAAATCCTCATCCACAACACGTGTCCCACCTGGATTTACACCCACTAAATCTGCTGGACCAACAACTTTCCCTGCTAGACCGTTTCCTCCTGGACCGTTTCCTACTGTTCTCTCACCTCTCGTAGCAGATCCCGCTGGAGCATACCCATCGGGAGCAATCTCACCTGGACCTCATCCTTTCGGACCCACTCCTACTAAATCTTCTTCCACAACACCTATCCCTCCTAGACCTACCCCTAGTAAATCTTTTTCCCCAACACCTTTTCCTCCTAGACCGTTTCCTCCTGGACCGTTTCCTTCTGGACCTCCCCCTGCTGCACTATTCTTTCCTACAGCACTTCCCGCTGGATCATACCCATCGGGAGCAATCCCACCTGGACCTTATCCCTTCAAACCTACCCCTACTAAATCTTCTTCCACAACATCTATCCCACCTGGACCTACCTTCAATAAATCTTCTTCCCCAACACCTTTCCCTTCTAGACCGTTTCCTCCTGGACCGTTTCCTTCTGGACCACCCCCTGCTGTACTATTCTTTCCTACAGCTATTCCCGCTGTATCATACCCATCGGGAGCAATCCCACCTGGACCTTATCCCTCCCGACCTACCCTTACTAAACCTTCTTCCGCAACACCTATCTCACCTGGACCTATCCCCACTAAATCTTCTTTCCCAACACCTTTCCCTCCTAGACCGTTTCCTCCCGGACCGTTTCCTAATGCAACCTCACCTCCTGTAGCTGATCTCGCTGGATCATACCCTTCGGGAGCAATCGCACCTGGACCATATCCCTCTCGACCTACCCCTACTAAATCTCCTTCCACAACACTTATCCCACCTGGACCTATCCCCACTAAATCTTCTTTCCCAACACCTTTCGCTCCTAGACCCTTTCCTCCCGGACCGTTTCCTTCTGGACCTCCCCCTGCTGTACTATTCTTTCCTACAGCTCTTCCCGCTGGATCTTACCCATCAGAATCTATCCCACCGGGACCTTATCCTTTCGAACCTACCTATACTAAATCATCTTCCACAGCAAATATACCACCTGGACCTACCCCCACTAAATCTTCTTCCACAGCACCTTTCTCTCCTAGACCGTTTTCTCCTGGACCGTTTTCTGCTGCATCGTTATCCGGATCTATCCCACCTGGAGCTTCTCTCTCCGGACCTACCACCACTAAATCTTCTTCCCCAACAACTTTCTCTCCAGGACCGTTCCCTGCTGTACCGTTATCTCCTGTACCTCTTCCCACTGGATCTTACCCGTCGAAAACCATCCCACCTGGAACTTATTCCTCCGGACGTGCCCCGACTAAATCTTCTTACCCAACACCTTTCCCTCCTAGACCGCTTCCTACAGCGCCGTTCTCTCCTGCACGTCCTCTCCTAGGAGCTAACCCCTCGGAACCTATGCCCCCTGGACCGTTCCCCTCCAGATCTAACCCTCCTGGAGCTAAGCCTTCTGGATTTCACCTATCTGGACCTAATCGGAGGACAGGCCCTACAGCTAAGCGTTTTGTATCTCACCCTTCTGGACCTAACTTCGCTGGATTTCACTCCTCTGGACTTAACCAAACAAACTTGCCGAAGGAAAAAGCAACGGTTTACGGCAAAAATAAAAAAATATTAAAAGTGTATATCTTACCAATTATCTAAATCGCAAGGTGAGTTCAAGCATTCATTAGGTTTTTCCCTAAAAGAAAATAAGCAGGTCCAACTATATCCATTAATTTAAGAAATATTCTATAAGTTAGTTATTTGTTGAAAAGCTTTTGTAAAATAGAAGACGTGATTCTTGGTTACATAGCCTAGATCTTCGATGATTAAATTTAGATTTGGTGATTTGTGCTTCGGTCCTGGTATTAATATAGCCAATTGAATTAGCTTTAAATAACAATTAATGGGAAATTACAAAAAGAAAAAAAGACAAAATGTTGTTTTCCAATTTCATCGCTCTTAGTTTTCTATTACATATATGTAATAATCACCCCCTGGATCTTACCCCCTTGTACCTAATCCTCTTGAACCGTATCCTCAAAGGTCTGTTCTATCCATTTTATCTTCCTGACAGCCAACGAAACGAAGACACCATTTCACTTATTCTTTTTTGCCTCCAGGAAATCCATATAAACTTTTTATCGATCATACACGCAAGCTATTCATATCCTAAATGTCTACCATTCCAGCTAGTTCATTATATCGTACCGTCGCTTTTATACAACGAGTGACTCACAAATCAGCATTTCGCAGCAGTATGGTCTTTTACGGGGTTTGTTGATCTTTATCCGTCATCCCGTTAATTTTAAGTTTGCGTGCTGGTTCGAGAATGGACACCGTGGACAAGGGGCTGCTAGATAGTGGTGTTGATAACCACCAACCACCATTGCCATCGTATGACCCATGTCCTATGTCCAACTTCATACGAGAATTGGCTGCTTTACCGTCGGAGATCTAGTCGGATTAGCCGTACCTAACATCCTCGACCCAGATACATTGCTGCCTTTTTCTGGACTTACTGCCCCTTATCTTTCCCACCCTCGTTATGGGCCGAATTGCTCAGCAACATGTCACGTTCACCCTCCCGAACCTCCACGGTAGGTACCATTGCTTCCCTTGACCTATAACCCTACTCCCACCGATTTTTCAAAAATTTCTTTAAAACCAATCAAAGTTACTGAATAAAGTGACAATAATAAAAAACTATTCCGAGTATTTAATAATTTGATATTAAGCCGGTATCAATCAAAGAAACATCAGAAACAAAAAGTAACATGATTGCAACTATTAAAACAAGTCGCCATTCACTGCTAGTTCAAAAGCTGTGCATACCGGTATTAGAACCACCATACTACTGGAATAATATATTCCCATAGATCTATTCCTGTTTACTCTCCCCGACAGCTAAAAGCGAAGACAACATCCCACTTACGCTCCTTGGCCGCCAATTTAGCATAATCTGTTACCTCCAGGGGAGCCATGAAAACCTTGTGAATAAAAGAGTAATCGGTTTTTGCAATTAATTTAATTTTCAAACGCCTACCTCTTTAAAATAACAATATACAGGGTGCGCCCTAAAAAACGCCGCAAGTCGTATCTCCGTTATTTATGGCTCAATTGAAATGAAATAAAAACTGGAAAATTCGTGTTATAAACACTACATGTGCATTAGATTTTTTGTTCTGGGCCTATTTAGAGTCCAAGGTGTATTTGACAACTCCAGAAAATGAAGGAGGGTTAAGAGAAAGGATCATCGGCGCTTGTAGAGAAACACATCTTACGTTTATATTAAATTCATGTCATGGTGTAGGTAGAAGATGTCAGTTGTGTCTACAACAAGGTGGCGGCCACTTTGAAATATACTTGTAGATAGTTTTTTCCTTTTACGTTTTTCACTTTAACATTTTATCCTGAAGAATGTCAAAGTGGTGCACCTTCAGTTTAACTTCGAGCGAAGATAATAAGTTACTAACATCATTATAGAAGATAAAATAGAACATATTTAGAAGACACCAGAAAAACAATAAATAGCACTGCAGATCAGTAACCAAGAAAGTCAACAATCGAAAAAGAAGCCATTGAGGATGCTGGCAAGAATGCTACACATTCTCTGGTGTTGTAAGGAATTGTTATAACGTCCCCATTCAAAAAAATCAACCAAAAAAAGTTTCTTTTGTTGGCACCTCTGATGCTTGGAGAGAATATTTTCCAATAAAGGAAGAACAGAAAAAGCTATTAAAGAAAAAGACGCAAATAAGCGAAAAAAAGAAGAAAATAAGAAATTAGGGGAAAACAAAGTTAAAGAACCTAAAAGAAAAATTGACCAACAAAATTTAGGCGACCCCCCAGAGATTGAAGAAGACTTATCTGACGATGAAGATGAAACAGAAATTCTAAGCACTATTGATACAGAAGAAGTCGATTCTGTTGGTGATTTACAAATTGGTGATTACATAATCGTAAATTATTTGGACGAATATTATCCGGCAAAAATTATTAATAAAAATAATAAAAACATTTTAGTCAAAGCAATGCCCAAAACTGCTATAGCTAGATGGAAGTGGTCAAATCCTTTAGATGAAATTTGGTATGACTATCACAAAGTTGTAAAAAAAATTGAACCTCCCACGAAAATAAATAAAAGAGGATTATTTTCTGTTAAAGAGATAGAAGGTATTGCGTTTAATTTGTTTAATTTCAATTAAATTAATATAATTTTTATATTTTACTGTTCTATTTTGCACTGCAAAATGTATTCTTTTGTATTTGTCGAAATTATGTTCTTGTCTGTCAGAATTAGGTTCAATAACCTGCAGGAGTTCGGAACAATTTTTATTTCTTATGTCGGAATTAGGTAATATTGACATTTGACAAATCACATTAGTTGCCACAAACTTTTAATTGAAATCAATGGTTAGATATTATCGGAAACCATTAAATGGTTTAAAAAGAAAATTTGCGACAAAGATTTCTGTATAGCCATATAGTTTATTGTACAAAATGTAACAGAAATTCCTAAAAATGTCTGAATTTGGGCGACTTACCTTACTTGGTATTAAATTTTGCAACAAATTACACAACCTTTCATGTAATTACTTATTTAATTGGGTCTACTGTTTCACGCGAGCTAATTATAATGAGTATTTATTGTTGCCGCAGTTAACCAATGGAATTTATAATTGTACATGATGGGTTTTAAAAGTTTTCTTCTGCTTGTATTTTCGTTATGGATTTTTTTCTGTTAGTAAAATAATAATGGTTAATTTTTAATTTATGTAAATATTAATTTTTAATTTTTAGTTCAATCTGCTCATGCAAAAGATTATTCGCCAAATAAAGACAATGTAATCATTGAGGTTATAAATGCTACTAGCGTAAATATTTATAATAAAATGGAAAGTAACCAGGACCACCCGAATAAACCGACTCCGCAACCACCGTTTCCACCGCATGGCCCTTTCCCTTCCCTTAACAGTCCTTTTGATTCTCACAAATCCCCACGGCAGTCAAATAACCAAGAAACCTTACACCCTTTTCCGCACAGACCTCCCTTTCCCCCCTTATCGAACAGACCTCCCTTTCCCCCCTTTCCGAACAGACCTCCCTTTCCTCCCGTTCAGCACAGACTTCCCTTTCCCCCCTTTCCGTCTATATCGTCCATACCCCCCTTTCCGCCTATACCACCCTTTCCCCTGAAATTGTTCCGTACAAGCTTAACCCCACCTTACAGTTTCCCATTCAAAAACAAATTTCCGCCCGCACCTCCTCCCACCCGATTCCCCTCTTTCCCCCCATTTCCCAAATTTCGACGCGTACCCCGCGCGATCTAGTCGGATTAACCCTACCGAACATCCTCGACCTAAAAATAACACAGAAACATGCACCACTTGCCGTCCCAAACGCCCCACGACAGAGACCAATGCTCCCCTTGTCCATAAACCTACTACCAACGGTCCTTCAAAAGTCCCTTTCAAACCAAAAAAAGTAACCAAATAAAGTGACAATAATGAAAGACTATTCCGAGTATTTAATAATTTGTTATTAAGCCTTCCCAGGTAACACAGGGCGTCCAATAGAAGTACATGTTGATCCATTTCTTATCCATTTATGTACGATCCACTAGCGGATCTATAATGGACGTCCAATGGACGTCCAAGTCCATCCATAAATGTACATTACAGCAATGGATATAAATGGGGCGTTAGTGAATGTACATTTATGGCATTGATCTGGATGGTCCATCAACTGATCAACATGGATGCCCATTGGAGGTACTATTGAACGATTTTTGAGCAATTTGTATGTAAAAGTACAACTTACAATCTTACAACTCCAAGTGGCCCGTAATGCCAATTTCAATTTGGAAAGGTAATGTAATTTCAAAAAAGTAATTGAAATTTTGAACAAAAGATAGATTTGTCTCGTTTTTAAAAGAAATGGAGTGAATTACTTAGATTTTTGAACAATTTAAATTGAGAAAAAAAATTGACATGGCTATTTAAGCATATTAACTTGTATTAATTGATTATAAATACTTTTACGATATTTCAATTTAAAAATGTAAAGTACAAAATTCAATTATTTTTAAAAGAGGAATGCCTGATCAGGTGGAGGTTAGTCTTCTGTGCATATCTCGCAACCTTCCAATTTTATTACTGTTTGGAATGTCACTTCATTCTCACGCGGGTCAGTGCACATTTATTTTTGGTGCAAACGAATTTTAATTGTATTTCAAATATTTGAACATATTATATCTAGCGTTAAGATCTTCAAAAAAAATTCGGGTTCATTACAATAGTGCACTCGCGGGTTTAATTCGCTCATTAACTTTTATTTAACATGTTTATATAATAAGTAACTGTTTTGGTTTTATCCTGAAAAGACGGGATATAATTTGACATTTCACATAACCTCGAAATGTGCGAGAAAATGCGAAAGTTCGTTTCTTTTTGATTTTTCGTTTTTTATTTTTCATTTTCCCAAAAATAATTTTAGTTAACAATGTTCTTTTTTGCCTCAAAATATCGTCACCCTAATTATCAAACCTCGTAACTCCACTTTTTCTCAGAAATGGGATTTTGGTGTCATCGGTTAGAAAAAGAAAATTATAATAATATAAAATTACTTTATTTTATAGTCATTAAATGTGCTTTGGAGACCAACAGAATCATTTAAATGATAGCGACTTGCCTGCATCTTTTGTGATGCTATTGGTGTTTCCCTTAAATTTTGCGATTTTAGAGCTACGAGGTTTGATAATTAGGGCGGCGATACGTCAATTCAATAATTGGTCTAATATGAGAGTTTCGGTTTGAATTTACCAAACCAAACACTAAGATGCACTTTGTAATAAATGTTGCAACAAATTTCACAACCCACATTTATTTTTAATTGCGGTGTTTGATTAATTGACTCTATTGTGCCAGCTAATTATAATGCGTAGCTATTGTTTTCTAATTTAATCGATTTTAGCATTTTAGCTGTAAACAATGGGGTTTCAACGCATTCCTTTGCTTGCTATTTTCTTATGGATTTTTGTTGGTTAGCAAAATAATAAATTTTAATTTTGTGTTTATCTAATGTTTAATTTTTATTATTTAGTTCAATCTGTTCGTGCAAGAACAATTAACAATTCCACAATTAAATCAGTCCCAAAGAAAGCAAGACATATAATTATGACTTTAAACAATGATAGTCATATTAATACGTATAATTTTGATTTTCATGGTGGAAAATCTGCTGATAAAGACAATACTAGTCCGACTCCTCCGAATGATCCGACTTCTCCAACTCCTCCGACTTATCCGACTTATCCAACTCCTCCGAATTATCCGATTTATCCACATTATCCGATTTATCCGCCTTCGGCGCCATGCTATTGCCCTTGTACGCCTTGCTCTTGCCCTTGCAACCCTTATCAGAAATCTCGGAAATCTGGGTCTTTCCGCCCAGAACACTAACGTCGAGAAGCTAAACCAAATGCATAGCCTCCTTTTATAGGATCTGATCTTCCTTTTTCTTCTCGAACTCGTTGACAGCTATATATCCCATATTCCGCGTGTCCTCCCTCCCCTCTCACGGTGGGAACCATTACCCACTCGAACTTATAAACCTACCCCCGTCCAGATCTCCCTTTAAAACCAATGCAAATAACCGAATAAAATGATAAATATTAAATTGCCTGTGTTTCATTTTAAAATTAATTCAATTAAACGCATCGAGTTATGTTTTGCAACAAGTTGCGTTTTGACGATTTTATATCACAATGACGAAAAGCATGAGATACTTATGCAGACACATTTTGTCGATTTCCATGGAGTAGTGTAGCTAGTATAATATTTTGTTTTAATGCTTCCTTTATCACAAAACAATTTCAAACCAAAAAAGAACAAAGATTAACGTATAGTGTGTTAAGGCTACGCATCCCTAATGAATTTGGACAGATGCTATTAGCTTTTATTGCCCTAGTGTACGCCTTAATGCAGACAACACCTCAGACCATTTTATGATCCAGTAGTCATCATAATTACGGTAAAGTGCAGTGAATAATAGGTCCATGTGTAACAATGAAAACAGATGCGAAAATGTTTGTTCCTTCAATAAATTTAGAACAATATAATTTAAAGTAAAATAATAATATGCAAGAAGAATTTGTTAAATTCAATAATTTTATTTACTTATTGTTAGTAAAGAAGCATTGTTATTACTGCCTGTTACTCTGCAATGTCTTAATTTACGCCAAAACAAGTTAGTATGTCGATTTCGGGTATTTTTAAAAACAACAATATACAGCCGGTGCCTGACCGCTTGAATATTAATAAATAACACGCTACCTTATCGACATCCTAGTAACAAATAAATACAGACAGATTTATCTACAGGAATTG
Source organism: Dascillus cervinus (assembly GCA_949768715.1). Lineage (NCBI taxonomy): Eukaryota > Metazoa > Arthropoda > Insecta > Coleoptera > Dascillidae > Dascillus > Dascillus cervinus. The sequence goes on along the minus strand of OX458320.1, from coordinate 6,286,111 downwards.
TCGTTAGATGGCCAATGTGAGATAGCAAACATAAAGTTGCCGAAGGTTGGTAACTACCATAATAATTTTCAGCTTGTTGGCCGCAGCTCTAAAAAGGTAGTTTGACGAGCAGGTGGACCATCCAACACTATTCTTCACCACAATCTACCCTTCTGTGACCTTCTGTTACATTTCTTTACATGACCCAGATATTGTAATTTTCCTTGATTTAGTTTTCGTTAATGGCTCTCGTTAATATCATTCGATCAAGATGAAAATTATTTTCTTCAATCACATCTAGAACTGTCAATAAAAACAACTATCCGCAAATTCAGTGGAGCATGTGAGAGTTGGTTTCAATATAGAGACCCATCCACCGAGATGTGCTTGGTATTAAATTTTGCTACAAATTGCGCAACCTTACCCGCAATCGCTTATTTAATTGAGTGCATTGTTTCACACGAGCTAATTATAATGAGTAGTTATTATTATTAACCAATGGAATTTTTAGCTGTAAATGATGGGTTTTAAAAGTTTCCTTTCGCTTGTATTTTTTTTGTGGATTTTTTCTGTTAGTAACATAATAATGGTTCATGTTAAACTTATATAAATATTAATTTTTAATTTTTAGTTCAATTAGTCCTGCTAACGTAAATATTATTAATGAAGGGGGTGGTCGCCGCCAGATCAAACCGACTCAGCCACCAACATTGCCACCGTATCGCGCTTACCCTCCCAACTGTCCTTCGGATTCCTTTAAAACCAATTAAAGTAGCCTAATAAAGTGACAATAGTGAAAAACGATTCCGACTATTTAATAACTTGCTATTAAGCCGTTATCTGAAGAACCAGTAGGAACCATCCGAAGCACACATTTCGGTATGTAACAAAATTGCAGCTATTACTTTCCTTGGCTGCCAATTAAATTAACATAGCCTAATCCGTTTCCTCCAGGAGAACCAAGAAAACGTAGTGAATAGAATTAACCAGCTTTTGTAGCTAATATAATTTTGAAACGCCTCGTAATAACAAATCAGTAAAAACAGTGTACCTAAATGAATTGGCCAATGTGAGATAGCTAACATAAAGTTGCCAACAAGATACCTTCGTCCTTTAAAAGTTGGTAACTATCATAATCAGGGCCTGTTAGAGCCACTTGGAGGCCCAGGTCAATCAACATAAGTGGCCCCCTGTACAGGTTGTATTATATTAAGTGTCCACCATTTTTAACTTTGCTATTATTGGAGTTACAAAGTCGGTTTTAATTAGCAAAGAATTACTGTTTTTTCCGCTAATTGCCATAATGAAAGCAGAAAAACAATCCAACGTCAACTGTTCGAGATATTCACAAAAATAACATTTTTTTAAGTGGAATTCCCTACTTTTTTGCATATTTCGAAGGGCTGTTTAACTCTGGGTAAAAAAGTCTTAATTCACTAGTACTATTAAATTAACTACTTTGAAGTTACCAGCAATTCAAGTTTTAATTTCAATTAACTGCAAAAATGACGTAGGCAACGAAACACTGGAAAATTGTATTTATTGAAACATTTCTTCCACGGCAAACTGAGAATGGAAGTTTAGAAAAACAAATTGTATGACCAAGACATTATAATAGATGTTCGAAAACGCCACTCTCTTGGTCTACACATTTTTGGGCCCTTTCTTGAACACTGCGCGCTGCTTTCAAAATGTTTCTATCATCCAATGTATTAATTATTGTTAAAATTTTATTCTCCAGTTCATTAACTGTTGCATATCTCTTCTTAAAAATAAAATATTTCACACACCGCCGCAGATAAAAATTCATCGGTGTTAAATCTGGCGAACGTAGTGGCCAACGCACTGGCGCATCAGTTCCTATTCATTTATCAATGAATAACCTATTTAACAAATTTGTTGCTTCTTGATAATATGGACCGGTGCTCCATCCTGTTGGCTTGAAATTAAATTCATTTCATTTCAAAATTGAACACAACAAAAGTAATGAGAAGTCAATATACCACTATAATGTTCGATAAAAATATTAACTGTCACATTTATTCAATTGTTTTTGATATTTTAATAATTACTATTTTCAATTGTTTCATTGCATACGTGATTTTTGTAGTTAATTGAAATAAAAGGTTCAATTGCTTGTAGCTTCTTGGTAGTTAAATTAATAGTACTAATATATTAAGACTTTTTACTCAGAATTAAACATTCGTTCGAAGTAGGTAAGAAAGTATTGGGCATTCCATTTAAAAAAATGTTATTTTTGTGAATATCTTGAGCAGTTGACGTTCGATTGTTTTCTTGCTTTGACTGTAGTAATCAGCGAAGAAAACACCATTTTTTGCTAATTTAATCGACTTTGTAGCTCCAATAATAACAAAGTTACCAATGGTGGACACTTAATATAATACAACCTGTATAATGAAAAAAAATCAAAAATTCTTCTGCTTTGCCAAAAAAATATATTAAAATAAAAAATGTTATTCAAAATTGTAGATTCTAATTGTGTTGTTTGGAGGCCCCCCGAAATTAAGAGGCCCATGTCAAAAGACGCTCGTGACCCCCCCTCCCCTCTTCCTGGGCCTGATCAAGATAATTTACAACTTCTACCCTACCGCTACCCTAAAAAGGTAGTTTGGTATCCGTCTCCTTGCCACACTTTGCTTCACTATAATCTACCCTTCGCTGACTTTCTGTAATAGTTCAAAGCTATTACATATTTTTACAAGGCGCAGTTATTGTAATTTTCCTATTTTATTTTTGACGGCCACTTCCTTTTCATTACCGGCTTTCTTTAATATTTCAACGGTACCCGTTCTATCAAGATGAGAAGTCTATTCTGCAGCCACATCTGGATTGTATCGAAAATAACTATATGCAAATTCAGTAGAACATCAAGACCAATCGAATTGTACTTTAACAAAAAGAAAATTGTTAACAGGATTTGAACAAGTGGGTTATAATAAACATAAACAAAAGAAATGCTCCAGGAGGGGTGTTGCGGGGTTAATTTGGGGGGGGGGGTCAAAATAGTGTTATTGCGATTTCCGACGAAAGTTGACATCACAAATAAAAGTGTCCATTGGAAAAGTTATAGATCATAAAAAATCTACAACTTTTGTGGTAATAAAGAAGCCGAGATGTTGGGAGACGAACGGGGAGGAAGCACGTGCATCGGCGAAGGTGAAAGGTTGATTAAGTTGAAAGAAGTTGAAGTGCGAAGACAGGTAGAAAGACATGTGTGAAACGTAATCTTTAGTTAATTAGTTTTAAATCATGTATTTATAAATAAATTGGTTAAAATAATATCGATTTCTACACTTTTGTATTTATCACTTTTTCAAATAACCTCGAAATGTCCGAGAAAAATGCGAAAGTCCGTTTCTTTTCGATTTTTCGTTTTTTATTTTTCATTTCCCCAAAAATAATTTTAGTTAATAATGTTCTTCTTTTTGCCTCAAAATATCGTCACCCTAATTATCAAACTTCGTAACTTTACTTTTGGTCAAAAATTCGATTATGGTGTTATATGTTAAAAAAAAAAAAAATTATAATAATATAAAATTACTTTACTTTATAGTCATTAAATGTACTATTGATAATTAGGGCGACGATACGTCAATTCAATAATTGGTCTAATATGAGAGTTTCGGTTTGAATTTACCAACCCAAACACCAAGATGCACTTTGTAAAAAATGTTGCAATAAATTTTGCAACCCACATTTATTTTTAATTGCGGTATTTGTTTAATTGGCTCTATTGTGTCGTGCCATCTAATTATAATGCGTAGCTATTGTTTTCTGATTTAATCGATTTTAGCATTTTAGCTGTAAATGATGGGTTTTCAACGCATTCCTTTGGTTGCTCTTTTCTTATGGATTTTTGTTGGTTAACAAAATAATAAATATTAATTTTGTATTTATCTAATGTTTAATTTTTATTATTTAGTTCAATCTGTTCGTGCAAGAACAATTAACAACAGTACAGTTCCAAAGAAAGGAAGAGATTTAATTATGAGTTTTAACAATAATACTCTTATTAATACGTATAATTTCGATTTTCGTGGTGGAAAATCTGCTGATGAAAATAATACTAGTTCGACTTCTCCGAATTATCCGACTTATTCAACTTATTCGACTTATCCGACTTATCCAACTTATCCAACTCCTCCAAATAATCCGACATATCCAACTACTCCGAATTATCCGATTTATCCAACTTATCCAATTTATCCGCAAAATATAATTCGTTAGATGAATAGCTCAATGTAGCGATGGAAATTACAACACAAGTTATGTCTTCCCGCACTTGGTTCCTAAATAACTATTTTCTATTTGATTTCTGTTTAATTTCATTATATCCAAATAAGGTTGTACCAGAGATTTGTTTTTTTATGGGCTATATGACTGCTATTGAAAATGGATAAAACGTGCAAATGAAGAATTTTTTTCGCTAATTGCAGAAACGAATCGATTGCGATTTCCGACGAAAGTTGACATCACAAATAAAACTGTCCATTGGAAAAGTTATAAATCTTAAGAAATCTACAACTTTTGTGGTAATAAATAAGCCGCGGTGATGGCAAGCGAGCGGGGTGGAAGCACGTGCATCGGCAAAGGTGAAAAGTTGATTAAGTTGAAAGAACTGAAAATGCGAAGACAGGTAGAAAAACAGTATTAAGTTGCATTACATGTGTGAAACGTAATCTTTAGTTAATTAATTTTAAATCATGTATTTATAAATAAATAGGTTAAAATAATATCGATTTCTACACTTTTGTATTTATCATTAGCTTTTATTTAACATGTTTATATAATAAGTAACTGTTTTCGTTTTATCTTGAAAAGACGGGATATAACTTCACATTTCACATAACCTCGAAATGACCGAGCAAAATGCGACAGTCCGTTTCTTTTCGATTTTTCGTTTTGTATTTTTCATTTCCCCAAAAATAATTTTAGTTAACAATGTTCTTTTTTTGCCTTAAAATATCGTCACCCTAATTATTAAACCTTGTAACTCCACTTTTGGTCAAAAATGGGATTTTGGTGTCATCTGTTAGAAAAATAAATAATTATAACAATATAACAATATTTTATTTTTTATTTCGCAACCCACATATATTTTTAATTGTGGTATTTGTTTAATTGGCTCTATTGTTCCAACTAATTATAATGCGTAGCTATTGTTTTCTCATTTAATCGATTTTAGCATTTTAGCTGTAAATGATGGGGTTTCAACGCATTCCCTTGGTTGCTTTTTTCTTATGGATTTTTGTTGGTTAGCAAAATAACAAATTTTAGTTTTGTATTTATCTGATGTTTAATTTTTATTATTTAGTTCAATCTGTTCGTGCAAGAACAATTAACAATTCCACAATTAAATCAGTCCCAAAGAAAGCAAGAGATATAATTATGAATTTTAACAATGCTACTCATCTTAATACGTATAATTTCGATCTTCGTCGTGGAAAATCTGCTGATCAAAACAACACTAGTCCGACTCCTCCGAATTATTCGACTTATCCAACTCCTCCGAATTATCCGATTTATCCGCCTTATCCGATTTATCCGCCTTCGGCGCCATGCTATTGCCCTTGTCCGCCTTGCCCTTGCAACCCTTATCAGAAATCTCGGAGATCTGGGCCGTGCCGCTAAACCAAATGCATTGTCTCCATTCATACGATCTGCTCTTCCAGGAACATATTCCGCGTGTCCTCCCCCCCCCCCCCCCGGTGAGAACCATTACCCACTCGAACCTAAAAACCTATCCCCGTCCAGATCCCCCTTTAAAACCAATGAAAATAACCGAATAAAGTGATAAATATTAAATTGCCTGTTTTTCATTTTAAAATTAATTCAATTAAACTCATCGAGCTATGTTTTGCAACAAGTTGCGTTTTGACGATTTTATATCACAATGACGAAAAGCATGAAATACTTATGCAGACACATTTTGTCGATTTTCATAGAGTAGTTTGGCTATTATAATATTTTGCCTTAATGCTTCCGTTATCACAAAACAGTTTCAAACCAAAAGGGAACAAACATTAATATACAGCGTGTAAATGAATACGTGTTACAAACTTATAGAAAAGGTAGGTAACACAAAAACACTCAATTTTGTCGAACTTCAAACTACAAGCTCATATAGCAGCTAAGAGTTGAATTTTTTTAATGAAAGCGCCGTACAAATTTATAGAATTCATATTCGGAAACGGTCTTATACAGTAAAACCTCTCCATAACGGACACCCACCGTGAACCAAAAATTGCCCGCTGTGGAGAGGTGTCCGTTGTTCAGAGGGTGTATAAAGTAAAATGTTTTAGGTATGCTGTTATACAGCATAAGATGGATACATAAAATTTAAACTTTAATTTATATGCGTATTTAATTTGCAAGTAATTTTTACTATTTTCTAAATTATTAACTATCCGTACATTTAAAATATGTAGAATTCAGAAATTGTTTAACAACAGCATTTTGTATAATGACACTTTCAACATCAGACTTTTTTTGGATCCCACTTACACCGTTTCTTAAGGGGATGTAGCAGGCTCCTCAAATTCACCAAACGGTAATTTGGAAAGCACCTAAATAGTAGACACCGTACATTATTTTTTTTCTTTTATGTAGAAATAACTGAAGGAAAATTATTTTAAATTTGCAAACGAGTCTTTACTCCGTAGACGAACCTCAATAAAGTATACCTGCCAATAGTTTTAGGAAAGATCTTACTTCCCAAAGATTTTTGAAATGTTTGCTAATAAATTCTAGTTCATTATTACTGTAATACAGTCAATACGTTTTGTGCTAATTCTACCAATTTCATTTATCTATTTGCATGTGGATAAAAAAAAAAACGCTTGCTGTATCTACAAATTGCCGAACATATATATCGATTTTGGTTCTTATGACATCCTAAAGTACTTTAAAAATTCTTTTCCTACCGTGACAAGTTGCAAAAATAAATAAAAATATCGATTTTTATAATCTCTCTGAAAAAATTTAAACTACGGTAGAGTTACTTTAATCATCTCATATTTTGTAATGCCTTTTGCTAGTAATTTTTACTTTTCGATACATACACAAGTCATGTTAAACTATTTTAATGAATTTTGTACGAAAAATATTGCTGAAAATTTAAGGGGGTGGCTTATTAAATGGGAAGGCCTGTACGCAAGTAAATACGATAAAAAGATAACAAAAAGTTTTTAAAAAATGGTTGCCCGATTTCTGAAAAAGAACCCAACTTTCTTTTTAAAATATGTAGATGGAATGAGTCACGACGCATTGTAACATAATATTTAATTTGAATTAATATACATTATGACGCGTTCCCTCCTTAATTCTGATTGGTTCATTTTACCTACATTTTGCTTAATTTCATCAACTCGTTTGAAATAATCAATAAACATAAAATTAAACTAAATAATTTTATGTAGGAAAATGACGAAGCTTTACCGGACATTCTTTGTTACCTTTCGGTCATAAATTAAAGCCATAAAATTGTAACCAAAACCACAGAATAGAAAACCTCACAGAAGGGACACTTCTGTCGGTTCCTTTGATGTCTAGACTCAACTTTTTGGGACCTCGAAATTCCAGTTCCTTTAATTCCGTGTAGCGGATGCACAGATGTTCAATTTTATCGCACAATGTGTAGTTATTTAGTTAAAAAGTTAAACAAACTAATTCTAACAAGATGAATTTTATTATAGAGTTGGGGTTTTTGAATTTTTTGAAAACAATTAAGAAGACGAATACAAAAACGGCGTGGCACACAATAGTCACTAATTTCACACTTTACACCACTGAATTTATCAATCAAATAATTTAAATTCACAATGAAATGAAATTACGTTAATTCAATATTAAGCAATGTTCCTTTTTATAACGGAATGATTAAAATTGCAAAACAATAAAAAGAAGCTGCACAAATTTATCTCCCGCTATCAGCGGCGCTAACAATAGTATACATTTTTATAAATGTTGAAATATAGACAATCTTCTATTTTTTTGGGAGTACACTTAAAATTTCTATTGTTATATTTTACTAAATAAAATATTCTTTAAAGTGTAAACGTATAACTGAACGGCTACAAAGTGCACGTGTTATAATAGCAGGTGCAGTGAGATACTAGATGCACGAGACGTGCTTCTCATAGGCCAAATTGAAAGGGCCGCAATTTTGAAGTAGCAAATGGAATGAATAGTTTCACGGAAAAAGCACAAAGTAGAACGAGAATGTCCGATGGGCCTTTTCAATCAGATTAATTTCTATCCCTGTCTAAATTTAGTTTCTCTTTCTGAGTGTCGCCTCTTTGTAAACTTTCTACTCCTTGCGAGTACATAAGTCACTTATTTATCGAAAGATTTTAGTTACCTATATGTATGTAGCACACAAGTCAATAAAGATAATTTTATAGTAAGTTCCAGAAGTCTATTTAGGAGGAATTTACTACATAAATATAACAAATTCCGAATATATGGAATGAGTCACGCTGCATTGTAACATAACATTTAATTTTAATGAATATACATGATGACGCGTTTTCTTCTTAATTCTGATTGGTCCGAGTTAAATCACAACCTTGATCGGTTCATTTTACCTACATTTTGCTTAATTTCATCAACTCGTTTGAAATAATCAATAAACATAATATTAAACTAAACAATTTTATTTACTTGAGCGGTTGTAGGAAAATGACGAAGCTTTACCGGACATTCTTTGTTACCTTTCGGTCATAAATTAAAGCCATAAAATTTTAACCAAAAGCCCAAAAATGCCTGTCTGTTCTTGTTAGAAATTCCAACTCATTTTTCTTTTGTTAGAGATAATAACTTTCGCCTATTAACAAAATTACCAATAAATTTTAAACTTCCACTAATTCGAAAATACTATCAAAGAATAGATACATAAATGAAAATAATTTTTTAAAAGTGTTCTGAAATATTTGTGAAGTAGGATTTGTACTGTTGCCCCATGAACCCCTAACAGTTCCAAACCAATTTTCAAAAGCATCTTGATTAAACCTTCTGGTACACAGGAACGAACGGCCTTCATTTTTTAATTCGACCCACAGAAATTTTAAAGCCTTAATCGTTACAAGCCAGCCCTCAAAACATTTAATTGAGTTTGTAATTAATTTACCAGCACTATCAAAAATTTTAATAGATTTTATCAAATCTACCAATTTTGTTTCGTGGGAACGTCAATTTGCAAAATTACCAATTGCTAATTAATAATTCAATTTAACGCACCATGTAGATCGCGAAAAATATTAACACTGCTACAAAAAAAAAATCAATCACGTCTTTGTAATGCATACATAAATTTGTTTCCTAATTTATTTATTCTTTGGTATAATGCTTAATGTAGATGGTTTTCTGAAATGTGTACTTATCTGTTATTTATGTAATTAACCACCTACACAGGACGAGTAATAATTTATAAACACTCCCAACAAACTTCTAACAGCCATTTAAAAACAATACGTTTTCAAATTTTAAAGTTTCCTTGACGAGTTCGGTTTTTTACATTCGCGCCTAATATTTAAACTTCCACGTGCTTTTGAAAGTTTCACCAGACATGCGCATTCAAATAATATCACCGTTAAATCGTCCCGTTTCGCTTCTTGTTCATTTATGTATCTATTCTTTGGTACTTTTTTCCACCCCCAGTTTCAACACCACTGACCCCCTCCCCAAACTTGTGAGTCGACCAGGGTAGAATAGAGAGATGGGCTAGAACTTTTCAGTTGCATTAGATATTTGTAAGTGTAAAGATTGAGTGAACTAACCTAACCTCACAAATTCAGCAATTTGAAAAATTTTATAATTGGATTGAATATGGAGCAGCCAATAGCAGAAATACAGGGCCTATCAGTATTACTTGCGCCCGATGTTGTCAACGAAACATTAATGCAAGAGGCGATTCAAGACACAAGGTCAGTAAATAGCGATTTTTTCATGTCGATAATTATTGTAAGTGGTTCAAAACTTTCCGACAAAACTTGTTATCAAAAAGACAAGCTTTTGTGTTGGAAAATCGCACGAGTAGGCGAAAAAGGTCAGTGTGATTTTCCACAGGCAACAAAAGTACTGGGCAATCCAGGGAAAAAGTTATTGGATTTACAAAAATATGTATTGAAAAGTTGGCGCATACATGCAACAACTGGATATTTATAATAATATTGTAGTACCATTCAATTCATAATTTCGATTGTAATATTTAGGCTATTTGTTACAAATGGCCTGTACGTATTTAAAGTTTTTGTTAAAAAATATTGATAAATTTTTGGTTAGTGTAGGTATTAAAGGTGAATCGTTTTGATTATTCCACACATCGTATATCATCCAATTACCATCCTCGGTTTGCGATGTGCTACCTCGAAAATTCCATCGGTTCATTTTACATACATAGTTATTTTACTTCAAAATTGAACTAAAGAATTTCATTTATTCGGTTTTAGGAAAATGAGTCATGCCAAAGTTTACCGAACACACTTTACCTTTCGGTCATAAATGAAAACCTTAAAATTTTAATAGAACCCGGATTCTTTGCAGTCCCAAAAGTGTCATTAGAAAATTTATTTTAGAACGTGCTTTTGTAACTGTCTTTTAGTGTGGTTTTCAGAAATTCCAGTTTATTTTTCTTTTCTTACAGATAATAACTTTTGCCTATAATTAACAAATTTAGTGTTAGGGTCCCGTCAGCATACCGGGACGACACCGGCCCGACACGGTTTTTGATGTTTTTATTATGATTTGTGTGATTATTCGGGAATAGTTCGAGGGGACAGCCGACCACCGAAATAGTCTCAATAGGCATATTATAGCAACCGGCGCAGGCGCCAGTGAAATTTCGACTTCGGATCTTTGGAATCTCTGTTATGAATTACGATTTATCGCAGATATTTCATGAACAAGGCAATTTTTGCACTGTTGCAATTAAAATCTCCAAGTCGAAGTCACACATTTTGCTGTGGTGTTTGTAACCAAGAGCAAATTTAATATAGGGGAGAGATGGGTAAAACGGGGTACATACCTGGTACTTTAGCTGTTGTTACAGAAAATGGCTTGCAAATTATTGAAATCAAACCGTTTTCCCAAAACGTACAAAACATTAGCATTGAGAATCCTTGTTTTATGGGTGATAGTTTGTTTTTCAAAGTTAACGTTAATTGGTAGAAGCTCTGTTGTGATTCAAGTTGTGCTTAAACCTTGTTGATAGTTTATAAGGTAAATACATATTCATAAAGAGCATATCTTTTACTATTCATTTATATAATAACAATCTTGAATACCATCAATATTTGCAAAATCTGTGGATACAAAAAGTAAACAGTACTTGTTGAGTAGAATGGGGTTATACACAGTCGACTAAAATGAGGTACCCGGCAGCAAGAAGAGATGGAGAGCATGTGCGGTGACACTGGACTTAGTAAGTATAGCGATATTACGCGTGGCAGAGAGACGTTCAATTTTGGATAGGAGGCCTATCCCAATTGAAAGAGAGGGACAGCATGCGCAGTGATACAGTTAAAAAGTAGACTTTAGCTGCTTGTTATAAATCTGTACATTTTGCAAATCTTGCAAAAACATAAATACCGACGATTTTTGACAAGGTTGAACGATGAAACAAAAAAACTTGAAATCTCAACTTTTATTTTTCCTTTTTTGCACGTTCTAACTATGCTTTTGTAAGGCACAAACCCATTTTCACAGCAGCTCAAGAAAATGAACTTGTTGACATTCTCTCAATGGAAACGCGATTATTTGGTATAATAACTTTAAACCAATTACGTCATTTAGCATATGAATTGGCAGAATAATCACACAAATCATAATAAAAATGTCCGGTCCCGTGTCGGTAAGTCTGACGGGACCCTTCATGTGATTCTTTTCTTTTTTCAATTTTCTTTTGTTAGAGATAATAATTTACGCCTATTATCAAATTTAGTTTTAATGATAAATTACCAACGTCCACTAACTCGAAAGTACTATTTTCCATTATCAAAGATTGGCGTTGCACCTATTTTCCCAAAATTGTATGTTCTTTATTGTTTTCAGATATGATGTAGCGGAATGGTTGTGCAAGCAAGAATTGGTGTATATATACAAAACGACCAAATGTAACAGCAGATTCTCGTTACTAAACATTACGGAAAATATTTGGGAAGCATTAAATTATTATGTATACAGTCGTAATTATTCTGTAATAACATTGCACTTAAAATATGTTAATATGCATAAGGCCATTGGTGATGAGGCTGTTTTGTACTGGTTACTGCAACATGGTGGTAATATGGAAGAATTAGATACTAATGGTCGTACTCTTTTACATTCAGCCATCGAAGAGAAATTATTCAACATTTTTTATTTACTATTGGAAATGGGTGCAGATATCAATACTCAAGATTCTGATGGCAATACACCTTTACATGTAGCCGTGGATACTAGCGAAGAAATGGCACATTGCTTAATACAACACGGTTGTGATATTAATGCACAGAATCATGACGGTGAAACTCCCCTTCTTCTAGCTATAAATTCCAGTAACGAAGAAGTTGTGTTCATGCTTCTTTGTTACAATGTCAATGTGCAAATTGGCTCTGAACCTTTTACACCATTTATACTTGCAATATACAAATTCAGGAATAATAATATCATATTGGAAATATTATTTGAATATCTATATGATATTAACGCCCCAACAAATGATGGGTTGACTGTATTGTATTATGCAATAATTTGCAATAATTTTTTAGAGGCTGAAATCATTAGAAGAGGTGGTTTACTGCCAGACCCAACAAAATGTTCAGTACCTTGTGACGTAATGAAGTACGCAGTTAATCGCAACGAAATGTCATTGTTCAAATTCGTTTTCCCAACTTTCGATTTAAAACGATTAAAGCTGAGGGATTTTTGTGACTTCATCGGTAATAACTCATTTCCAACAAATGAGTGGATAAAGTACTTATACTTAATTCTCAGGTCTAAATTTGGCAACAAGTTATTGTCATTAGTAGAAAGGGATAGCAATGAAAATAATGTTAATTTATATATGGCTGTACTAACAGCATTTAAAGAAAAAGATGTGAGAGAAAAGGATAGGATTAAAATACTAAAAATGTTGTTCGAGCAAAAGATTCCGATCGAATTTATTGCGGTTGATAAAATTTATGATTTTTATGGTTTCAATCGCGAAATCGAATTGTTATTTAAAATGCCAATAAGGATTGATGGCAAGACCCATAGTACTTGTAATGCTAAATTTATTTTTATTTTTAAAATATTTGCTAGTGATAGACTAAAAGTTGAACTGTATGACTACCTTTCTCATTATTTACACGAGATTGCAATTGAAGGTTGGAGAGGTAAAACAGCAAGAGGCATTTTGGCATTAGGTAGATTTATTTCATTAAGGCAACACGTTGCAAAATTCAAGGGTTCTCTTTGTGAAACGCATCATGGCGAAATTAAAAAATTTATGGAAGTAATTGATGAAATGCCCATCGTCCCCAGTTTGGAAGAACTAAGTAGAAACGCAGTTAGAGCCGCGATTGGGCGAAAATTTCCTAAAAAGAATACTTTCTTTTATCAAAAATGTTTAAACAAGCTCCAACTACCCTCTATAATAATGGACATTATTCGCTTAAGAGTCCCAATATATAAAGATTTCACGCCATTGTATTTGGAAAACATATAGTCCCAGCCTAACCTACCAAATAGCTATTCGAGATATTATTGATTTTGATAAATACATATTTTTTGTATGCCTTTGTAAATAAAACATTTTAAAACCAGTTAAATTTTGTTTGTTTGAAGGAAATAAGATCAACCAGGTACCAATTCCTTCTCTTTAATATATGTGCTACGTACCAAGTCAGAAATTGTACAACGTCAATCAACATTGTAGGGGAAAGGGAGGATCCTTCAACCACGTTGTAGATTCAACCAGTCTATTTATTTCTTTGATGATTTGAATTAGTCGCTTTCTTGGTGCTGCATAAACTTCCTTATACCAACCGCATGTTCTGTAAAAATTGTTTGCGTTGTCCAGCTTTACAGTGAAAAAATAAAAAATATTTCCAATTTTCATGGTTTCGAGGTAAGATTATTTCATTATTCGTAAATGTTTATATTTTAGATAATATGCATCTAATTTTTAAACAAGAATATGCATGTAATAGAACAATTTATGAATTAACAAGTGCCATATGAATTGAACGCTCAAACTTTCCTGGTTATATTTAAAAAAAATAAATAGTTCGTATGACGCGGAAGGGATACATTCAACCACTAAATACGGGGTACATTCAACCACAAAACAATCACATTGTGTACATTCAACCAGTTAACCAGTTAATTGTACTCCTTATAATTATTTTATTTTTGTAGATGCCTTGTAAATGCATCCGCAAGACCAACCTTTATGGGCTTTGAAGATCGGTTCCTCAGAAAACCGTGTAAAACGAAAATTTTGATTTTTATAATCAAAACCGTGTAAATCGAAAACAACTTAAAATGTGCATAATTCAGACATTTATTTAACGTAATTTTTTTTTATAATAAATTTTGAAAAATAAAAATAACAGTTCATTAATAAAATGACAAATGTACAGTGCGAACCAGCCAAATAGAATAAATTCAGTATCTCAATTATTGTGCATATTTATCAAAAATCCCAAAACACGTCATTCGTTATTTTGAAAACCGTGTAAAAGCGAAATCGTGCAAAAAAAGTATCGTATAAATCGGGGGATAGGTCTATGTTACTAACTGATTGTGAATAAAAAATTTTACGACGGGGAAATAATTCCCGTTCATTTGTTTTTCCCAATGTCGATGACTTTTCAAATATGGAAAGAGAAGATATTGTTGCTGCTTTACCAATGCCAACTACTGCAAAGTCAACAGCAATAACATCATCAATATTCAGTTTTAAATACAATTTTAGAGGTTGGGATGTTCGATAAAAATGTAATAAGTAACATGTACCTATTGACCTATTCACGTTTATTATGTCAATTTCTTTAATAATTTTTATTTGAATAAATAATAAATATTTGAGTTTTTCCACAAATATTTTTATATTTGCCCCTGGTTTAATTTACCCCACAAAATGGTTTGATCTACCCCACATACGGGGTACTTTCAATCATTTGTAAGGTATTTTTCAATCACATATAATTATAAAATTTTACTTTTGTTGAAACCGTTGATGCTTATAAATCAAGTGGCAAAGTGTTAGTGTAACAGTCTGAGCGAGAGAATTAGCATATTTTTCTTTAACAACAGTGGAATAAGCAAAAACCTGAAAAGTGATTGAAGGATCCCCCCTTTCCCCTACAGCTATTTTTGTACAAAGTCGACGTTGCACATCGCTTTCGTACGAAGTTGGATATTTGCTCCTTTTGATGGTCTTTGTATGGTATAACTTGTACAACTTCAGCATTGTACAGTTCTACTTGTGTAATCTTGAATTTCTTTGTTATTATTTCTTATTAATTATACGATTAATGTTATGGTTTAATTAAAAGAAGTAAGGGAAGAAAAATGTAAGTAATTATATAATACAAAATTGCAAAATACTTAAAAAGGACTTCGAAAACTGTTTGTTAAACATCGATGTATTGTCAATGCACTCTACTGTAATAATGCCTGACATGCCGATCATAAGAAAGTCTGAAGTGTTGCAAAAACGATATGGTTTAAAAATTTATTGCAAAAATGAAGAATTAAAAAAAAAATTTGTTTAATGAAATTTGTTACGACACATTTTAGAAAACATTTGTTTATTACTTCTGGTTTAATTTTCCTCCGTGCTGTAACAACCCATATCCATGACTTTATAGATTTTTGTAAATTTCATATCTTCTGAATTTTCTATTGACGTCTTACAAAAAATATTCAAAAGTTTCGAATAACTCCCTGATCCAATGGTTGGCATATTCGGATGAGATACGGCGTGATCGAGGAAAGGAAGCATAATGCTACAAAATAAAACAGTAAGTCGTTCTTTGGAAGATTTTTCTCCAATACATTTGTCATATTTCAAAGTCATTGTTTTTCTTCAGTCAGTAATGCTGTTTTTGGGGAAGGTTCAAGTTCTACAATGCCACTAATTTATAGTAGGACTATTTCAGTAATAATCACTGATCGAGGGATTGTTTTACAACAGGAACATTTCCATATCGATCGAAACTTGTTTGAAATGACCGAGCCAAAGAATATGTTTTCTTCGGAATTTTTTGAATTCTTTTAAAACGGTGACCTCTTTTGAAAATAGTTTTGGTTATGTAAATAATTTTACTTCTGTACTGTATTTAAACATTACACTGTTAATATTTTACATAAAATGTATACACTTTAACTTTTTAGAGCGCATTTAAATACATTTAAATAAATTAAAAAAATAAATCATTTAATAAAATTACTTTTATTTATTATTATTTCGGAAATTGACAGTTACTTAGAATTAAAATAATACTCTAATTAGTAAGTGGTCAGTTCATTATTATTAAATATTAGCAGAAAACCTCAGCCCTAGAACGGGCCGACTGTATTTATTGTGTATTTATGCATTTTACTTATCTATTTTATTTATTATTTATCTACCATTTTATTTATATACATTTGCATTGCAATATAATGTATTTTGCTTTACTTACATTTAAGCTCCGTAAATTGACGATATAAAAGATATAATTACTGAATTTTTGACACTCAGATTCGTCGCCTACTCTGATCCTTTTAAAAAAATGCGAAATAGACGATTGGGAATTATATTTAGAGAAGATACGAACTGCTGTTACCCGAGATTTTTTTGTATAGATGTTAACTTTAAATTGCGTCAGAGTATACCGTCGGTACTCTTTTAAATTCATTAGACAATAAAATTCAATAAAATCAATTTATCTAATTTATTTACAAACTACAAAATTCGAATTAATCAAAATAACATTAAATAAAGTCTGTACATATGTTTTATTTACATGTATGTATTAAACACGGTTGTGATATTGATGCACAGAATCATGACGGTGAAACTCCCCTTCTTCTAGCTATAAAGTCCAGTAACGAAGAAGTTGTGTTCATGCTTCTTTGTTACAATGTCAATGTGCAAATTGGCTCTGAACCTTTTACACCATTTATACTTGCAATATACAAATTCAGGAATAATAATATCATATTGGAAATATTATTTGAATATCTATATGATATTAACGCCCCAACAAATGATGGGTTGACTGTATTGTATTATGCAATAATTTGCAATAATTTTTTAGAGGCTGAAATCATTAGAAGAGGTGGTTTACTGCCAGACCCAACAAAATGTTCAGTACCTTATGACGTAATGGAGTACGCAGTTAATCGCAACGAAATGTCATTGTTCAAATTAGTTTTCCCAACTTTCGATTTAGAACGATTAAAGCTGAGGGATTTTTGTGACTTCATCGGTAATAACTCATTTCCAAGAAATGAGTGGATAAAGTACTTATACTTAATTCTCAGGTCTAAATTTGGCAACAAGTTATTGTCATTAGTAGAAAGGGATAGCAATGAAAATAATGTTAATTTATATATGGCTGTACTAACAGCATTTAAAGAAAAAGATGTGAGAGAAAAGGATAGGATTAAAATACTAAAAATGTTGTTCGAGCAAAAGATTCCGATCGAATTTATTGCGGTTGGTAAAATTTATGATTTTTATGGTTTCAATCGCGAAATCGAATTGTTATTTAAAATGCCAATAACGATTGATGACAAGACCCATAGTACTTGTAATGCTAAATTTATTTTTATTTTTAAAATATTTGCTAGTGATAGACTAAAAGTTGAACTGTATGACTACCTTTCTCATTATTTACACGAGATTGCAATTGAAGGTTGGAGAGGTAAAACTGCAAGAGGAATTTTGGCATTAGGTAGATTTATTTCATTAAGGCAACACGTTGCAAAATTCAAGGGTTCTCTTTGTGAAACGCATCATGGCGAAATTAAAAAATTTATGGAAGTAATTGATGAAATGCCCATCGTTCCCAGTTTGGAAGAACTAAGTAGAAACGCAGTTAGAGCCGCGATTGGGCGAAAATTTCCTAAAAAGAATACTTTCTTTTATCAAAAATGTTTAAACAAGCTCCAACTACCCTCTATAATAATGGACATTATTCGCTTAAGAGTCCCAATATATAAAGATTTCACGCCATTGTATTTGGAAAACATATAGTCCCAGCCTAACCTACCAAATGGCTATTCGAGATTTTATTGAATTTGATAAATACATATTTTTTGTATTCCTTTGTAAATAAAACATTTTAAAACCAGTTAAATTTTGTTTGTTTGAAGGAAATAAGATCAACCAGGTACCAATTCATTATCTTTAATATATGTGCTACGTACCAAGTCAGAAATTGTACAACGTCAACATTGTACAGCTATTTTTGTACAAAGTCGACGTTGCACATCCCTTTCGTACCAAGTTGGATATTTACTCGTTTTGATGAACTTTGTATGGTATAACTTGTACAATGTCAGCATTGTACAGTTCTACTTGTGTAATCTTGATTTTCTTTGATATCATTTCTTATCAATTATACGATTAATGCTATGGTTTAATTAAAAGAAGAAAGGGAAGAGAAATTGAAGTAATTATATAATACAAAATTGCAAAATACTTAAAAAGGCCTTCGAAAACTGTTTGTTAAACATCGATCTATTGTCAGTGCACTCTACTGTAATAATGCCTGATATGCCGATCATAAGATAGTCTGAAGTGTTGCAAAAACGATATGATTTAAAAATGTATTGCAAAAATGAAGAATAGAAAAAATTCATTTGTTTAATTAAATTCGTTACGACACATTTTAGAAAACATTTGTTTATTACTTCTGGTTTAATTACAATGCCACTAATTTATAGTAGGACTATTTCAGTAATAATCACTGACCGAGGGATTGTCTTACAACAGGAACATTTCAATACCGATTGAAACTTGTTTGAAATGACCGAGACAAAGAATATGTTTTCTTTTATTCTTTTAAAACGGTGACCCCTTTTGAAAATAGTTTTGGTTATGTAAATAATTTTACTTCTGTACTGTAGTTATACATTACACTGTTAATATTTTACATAACATGTATCCACTTTAACTTTTTAGAGCGCATTTAAATACATTTAAATAAATTAAAAAATAAATCATTTAATAAAATTACTTTTATTTATTATTATTTCGGAAAGTGACAGTTATTTAGAATTAAAATAATACTCTAATTAGTAAGTGGTCAGTTCATTATTATTAATTATAAGTGCAGTCAAGAAACTGCTGTTACCCGAGATTTTTTTGTATAGAAGTTAACTATAAATTGCTCTCAATTCGTTGTAAACAGAAATTCCGATTGCCTGGAAAACTGAAGAATCTAACAACACACAGCCTAATTGGAAATTTGGAGATATTCACTGGCCCTTTTTTTACGTAAGATTAGGTGTATGTTTGGTAAACTGCTTATTCCACTGAATTAATTAATTACTTTTATTTCGTATCAGTTTAAACATTTAACTATTCTGATTTTAAAAGTTTCACAATATCTATAACTGACCCTTCAGTTATATCCATTTCACGTCGGTACTTTATTTATGGCCAGCTGCAAAATTATTAAACTGAGAATATACCTACCGAACGTTACAATTGAAAGTGAAACCAATAAACGGAAGTTCGTAGTGGTGAATAATTTACTTTCAACATTACTGAAGTAGTAAATTAACCAACTAATAATTTACACTTTAATTTACACTTCATTTTTAATAATGTTCACGATCGACAAAACGATATCAATTTCATCAATAATAATAATAAGAAAATTTCCATAGGACGACTATACAGCATTTTCTGATCAATCGATCATTTGGCATGTGGAATGGGCTTTCTGAAAATACGGTGTCTGCGATAAATGTTTGCCGTTTCAAGAAGCAGTTTAACAGTGCTCTATCTTAAATATATTTATTTGTTTTATTTAGACTGTATCAGGTACTCAATGCCTAGTTTGTATTGCGTTATAGGCTCTCGGCCTCCGCAATTAATCTCATGTAATAATAATAATAATAATAAACTAATAATAATGTTGCAGTTTAAATGAGTGACCTGGTTTTCTAAAACGCAAGAAAATAATTGGAAATTGAAGGCATTCAAATTGTATTTTCTCTACGTTAGATAGGGTGCGTATTTGAGGAGTGACCATTAAAAACGAGACATGCCAATATAAACTAAATTTAGTAAAATGCAAAAAGCTGCAGGAAACAGGCATTGTCTTTCTGCGATGAGAATGAGTGTATTGTGAAAAAAAAAGAAGAGAACTTACGCTAAAAAAAATAAGGCGTTTTGGATGTTCTGTTTCGCGTGAAAACTATTAACAGCCATGCTCAGTTTTGTCAGAACCTGTAGCATGATTTCTTTACTAACTATGAGTGTATAATAATAATAATAAAATATTTCAAAATTTATTATCTTCCTCAAATGTCACACAAAAAGCTATCTTATTAGCTGGATCTGAACTTGAATCTGGAGCTTGGCTTGAAGCTATTCCATCTTGTAAATTAGGTACTCTTTTAGAAAAAAACTTTTTACAAATTGCAATTTCACTTAGATTGGGCATCAATTTCTGTCATCCTCATATCTGCTCGTGCGGTTCTTCTGTAGACTCGTTGGGTCATCATGGTTTATCGTGCATTAAAAGTGCTGGTAGACTCTCTCGTCACAGCTGTATTAATGACATTATTAAACGTGCTTTCTCTTCTGCCAACATCCCTTGAATCCTTGAACCTAATGGTATTCTGAGGAAGGATGGCAAACGTCCAGATGGTATTACAGTTATTCCATGGAAAGTAGGTAAATCTTTAGTTTGGGATTTTACTTGTACGGTTACACTTGCCCCTTCTCATTTGACTGATTCTTCATTTTCTGCAAGATCTGCTGCATCCTTGGCAGAAAATCTTAAGAAAAAAAAATATAAGGCAATTTCTGATGATTATTTTTTCGTCGCCTTCGCTGTGGAAACTTTGGGTTCTTGGAGTGCTGATACCCTTTCTCTCCTTGAAGAAAGTGTACAACGAAGAATGACAATAAGTTTTAACTCATTTATTTTTAAAATGTTAAATGTTAAAATATTTAAATGTTATAAGTGTAATTTAAACTTGAAAAATTAAGAAATTATAATAATAAGTAACGAGGAATGTGAAGAACATCCCGAAAAAAGAAAAGAAGATATGGAATAGAAAAAAATACAAGTCAATCGTAAGTCGTTAAATAAATAATAACTTCCATATCGGAAAAAGATAAAAATCATTAAATCATTATGCCGAAAATGTTGTCATCATTGCAGTACAACAATTTATTGTTAATGTTAAATTTAAATTTCAGCGATGACAGCGTCGTTTATTTCATATCGACTTTAATCTCGCGTTTTAAAATTATTTTTCGCAGACTTTACAACTTACACGTTCTGATAGTTTTTTTAAATATAACAACGATATTAAAAATGATTTTAGATTGAATTAAATTTTTCGTTAATTCATGGAATTTTAAAATTTAGTTAAATTTGGACGGATTACTTCGTTTACTTATTGTTGCAACAATATTTGAAAGCTTAAAAGAAATTATTAATTCAGTATCATTTCAACAAGTTAAAGAAGGTCAAAATTATTAGCGAAGGAACGCTAAGAATGAGTGGGACTGAAACGTAACGATGCACAACAAGTTAGAGAAAGACATGCTTAGTTTCGGACACTAAACTACTCTAGCAATGGGAAGTCTCGATACTATTGGCATAGATTGTACTTGGTATTAAATGTTGCAACAAATTGCACAACCTACATATATTTTTAATTGCTGTGTTTGTTTAATTGGCTCTATTGTGTCGTTCCAGCTAATTATAATTATTGTTTTCTCATTTAATCGATTCCAGCATTTTAGCTGTAAACGATGAGTTTTCAACGCATTCCTTTGGTTGCTTTTTTCTTCTGGATTTTTGTTGGTTAGCAATATAATATGTTTTAATTTTGTATTTATCTAATGTATTACTTTTAATCTTTAGTTCAATCTGCTCGTGCGGGAATAATTGACAATTCCACAGTTAAATCATTCCCAAGAAAAGAAAGAGGTGATATTAGTTTTTCCCACACTAACAATGTTCATGTGTATAACTCCGATTACAACAATCAAGGAGGTGTCAATATTGGTACTATTAGTCATACTAATCAACTTAATATGCATAATTACGATTACACGAAAGAAAGAAGTGGTTTCGCTATTGGTACTATGAAGAATGATAATAATGTTGTTAATATGCATAACTCCGAACGCTCTCGTCCACACGTTAAACCACATGCTTAGCCCCCTTTCATTGGATCTGCTTTTCCTTTTTCTTCCCGATCTCTTTGTGAGCCATATATCCCAGGAACATATTCCACGTTAACGGTGGAAACCATTACCCACTCGAACCTATAAACCTACCCCCGTCCAGAACTCCCTTTAAAACCAATTAACATAACCGAATAAAGTGATAAATATTAAATTGTCTGTGTTTCATTTTAAAGTTAAGAACTAGTTCTAGAGACACAGGAATGGTACTTTCGCCGAGGTCTGTATACTATTTTATTCACAATCAATAATTTACTAAAACAATCAACATTATAATAATAAAAAATAATTAATAAATAATTGATTGCGTTCACCGTCCATGCACGTAAGAAAAGTTGGTTGCCTACTCTAGATATGTTAATTTGACATTTATATTTTAAATCAATAGTAACGCCCTCACAGGTTGGAAATGGTTTTATTTCTGACCGCATACGTCTCATTACTGACTCCTGTTTTACTATTTCTGACCGGTTGAAGTGTATCCATGAAATCACTCACTTTCCAACTTTTAAGGGGTTCGAAAAGTTGGATGTTAGTAACTGATTGCAAATAAACGATATTTACAACAAATATCTTCTTCATTTAATGTAAAACCAGACAAAAATCTTTCAAATACAAGTCACTATTTGCAACAAATTTCCAAAAACTTTACTGTTCGAGAAAAATATACAATATTACAAATCGATGAAATTTATGTAAAATCTAAGTTAGATTTTAAGGCTAATAGAATTGTTGGCAGTTCAGAAAATAATGCTAAGGATCTGCAAAAAACTATTTAAACTTTTATGATCACTTCTGCTTTTGGCAATTTTTGTGAAGTTATTCGACTAGCTCCTGTGAATAACACAACATGAGATCAAGTAAAGATACTCGTTAATGAGGTAATTAAATTTGTTCGAAATTATGGTTTTCCTATAGTTGCAATACTAACTGATAACAATCGAATAAATCAGAATATGTTCACTTTAATTTCTTCAAACGAATCTATGTCAAATCTATGCTTCCCTGATATTAATACTTACCTATCATATGACACTGTTCACATTTTTAAAAATGTTAGGAATAACTGGATTGACAAAAAAGATACTTTTGACACTCTAATATATCCTGATTTTGAAAATTATAAAATAAAACGGTATGCGTGTTTTGAACATTTGCGACTATTTTTCAAGAACGAGCAAAATACATTAATTAAAAAAGCATATAAGTTAAGTTATAAAACTTTGTATCCCTCGAATTTAGAGAGACAAAACGTTTTGTTAGTGGACAATGTTTTTCGTATGTCAACTATTGCTGCTTTACAAACTGAAGAAAAATGTAAAGATACTGCAAATTTTTTACAAATTATACTCACCTGGTGGGATATTGTAAATTCTAAAAACCCTATCGTAAAAAAAATAAAAAGAAATGAATGCACAGGACTAGTTTGTAGTATTGGGGATGAAAAATTATTGTTTTTGAAACGTTTTTGTCTTGGATAGAAGCATGACAGTATTTCAAGGACAAAGCTGGCTTAAGCTCCGACACATTTGAAGCAATAAGAAGAGCATCTCAAGTATTATGTAAAATTGCTAATGATGCTTTCACAAAATTTAATGTTTCCTATGTACTCTTGGAGAAATTTCAAACAGACACGTTAGAAAAACGGTTTGGAATGTACAGACGACTATTTGGATTAAACTATAACGTATTCACTTACAATTAGACAAGTAATTGAATCAGAAAACAAATTACGGATAAGACATATTTTGAAAATGATCAATAAAAAAGAAGCATGCTTTAGCAACTTTGCTAATGAAAATACTGAATCAAATTTATATAATATTGACATTGATCAATTTCGCCCCATTATAACTTCAAATTATCTTGAATTATGTGAAATCGAGGAATCAAGCTGCATATATGTTTGTGGCGATGGATCACGATCTGTTTACAAAAAACTGGAATGTACTGCCTGTGTTTTTTATTTGTGGAAGGGCGCGGTAGTAATGTTTGCAACGAATATTTTGACTTTTTACAGCAAAGTCGTTTAAGTGTACCAAGTTACCATGTTAAGTGTGTTTTCTTTCGTATGTATGCTTTGTTAGAATATATTGTAACTGATAGCGTGTGGGAAACAAAATTTTTGCAATCTTCCTGTCAAAAAAGCATTTTAATTCAACTGACACAGTTAACCCTAAATTGCATTGTCTGTGTGGCAACGATGTTTCCAGATTGTTTAAAACATTGGATTCTGTTTTTGCAAATATTCTGTTGAATAACTACACAAAATATTCAAAAGAAGCAAATGGCTCTAAAAATTTAAAGAAAAAGAGAAAATTAGCTACGCTTACAAAAGAGAAAAATAAACGTTAAAACTATGTTATTTGTAAATAATGTTTTTTAATGTTCTTTATATTAAAATATTGTTCGATTTAGGTACATTTGCCTAACGAAAACATAAAATAACATAACATAAATAATAACTAGAATAAATAAAATAACTCATTAAGAGAAGAAGAAAGCGGGGCTGTACCAAGAACACTAGCAACGTTGCCTTTCTGTATAGCCAAACTTATTCGTTGCTTCAAATATCTTTTGGCTTGTGGAATTCCCGTTGTTTGAACAATATGCCTCTCCAAATGTTTAAGGAGAGAAAGGGCATCAGCACTCCAAGGACCCAAAAAAATAATCATCAGAAATTGTCTTATATTTTTTTTTCTTAAGATTTTCTGCCACGTATCCAGTAGATCTTGTAGAAAATGAAGAATCAGTCAAATGAGAAGGGGCAAGTGTAACCGTACAAGTAAAATCCCAAACTAAAGATTTACCTACTTTCCATGGAATAACTATAATACCATCTGGACGTTTGCCATCATCCCTCAGAATACCATTAGGTTCAAGGATACAAGGAATGTTGGAAGAAGAGAAAGCACGTTTAATAATGTCATTAATACAGCTGTGACGAGTGAGTCTACCAGCACTTTTAATACACGATAAACTATGATGACCCAACGAGAAGAACAGAAGAACCGCACGAGCAGATATGAGGATGACAGAAATTGATGCCCAATCTAAGTGAAATTGCAATTTTTATAAATTTTTTTTCTAAAGGAGTACCTAATTTACAAGATGGAAGAGCTTCAAGTCAAGCTCCAGATTCAAGTTCAGATCCAGCTAATAACATAGCTTTTTGTGGGATATTTGAGGAAGATAATAAATTTTGAAAGATTTTCTCACAGATAGGTAAGTCCCAATTTCTTTGAATAGAACACTCTTTTGGAAGTAAAGACGAATTATAAATTTCCTTCCAATAATCAACAGCCTCGTTAAGGGATGTAATTTCAAAATTAGAAAAACTATAAGGTAGAATGGACATAATAAGTTCAGAATTAGAAAATATAGAAGACAAAAAGGTAGGCGAGGAAATATCAATTATAGACCTTATACCTAATCCACCAAAACGGATTGGTAATTTGGCTTCGAGTCCAAGATCTTATTGTAAATTTAATGTTTAATAAATACTACATAAAATAAAATTTCCTGCCCTTACTAACTTTTGTTTTATTTCTTAATACTGTCAGAATAATGGTGTAGTATGAATCATCAATTGGTAATCAGTCATGTTAGTTATTTTTTAATATCCTTCGATTGCAACCGACGTGCAATGATTCCCGGCCTCCAGCCTACTTCTGTGCATGGCTTCATGGCTTGTGAATAAAGATGGTGTTGGTTATATCCATCTCACTTCGGTACTTTATTTACGGCCAGCTGCTAAATTTTTAAGCTGAGAATATACTTGCCGAGCCATACACTTGAAAGTGAAACCAATAAATGGAAGTTCGTGGTAGTGTATAATTTACTTTCAACATCTACTTACTTAAGTAATGAATTAACCAACTAATAATTTACACTTTAATTTATACTTCATCACTAAAAATTTTTAGTAATGTAATGTAAAACGATATCAATTTCATCAATAAACTAAATATAATGTTGCAGTTTGAATGAGTGACCTAGTTTCCTAAAACTAAAGAAAATAATTGTAAATTGACGACATTCAAATTATATTTTCTCTACGTAAGATAAAATGCGTATTTTAGGAGTGACCATTCAAAACGAGACATGTCCGTATAAACCAAAATTGAGTAAAATGCAAAAAACTGCAGGAAATGTAAATCTAATATTTTTTAAATATGCAAAAATTAATGTTTTTTAAATTTATTTTAAAAATATTTTAGAAATGTTAAAAATATTCGAAAACATTCGAATATTTTTTAAATATTTTATTAATATTAATTAAATATTTTGTGCTACTAGAGTTGTGCCGCTTTACCAGAAATAGTTTTTAAATTGATATTCCAACGTAGCCAAAATCTTTGCAGCCATCCATTTGATGGCATTAAATGCTTTTAACTTTAATTCTTGTGCCATTTCGAGACTATTTTCTTGAAGAAGTGGTGAAACCCCGGTTTTACGTTTTTGAAGGGACAGACAAGAAAAAACTTAAATGGAGGAAAAATGTAAATTAAGGTGGGTTTGGTAGGTCTAGAAGTGAGGTTAGAATTATTGAATTTTCAATCCAAGTTAATTTAAAATGTACAGTGCAGATGAGCTTCAAAAGGTAGAAATCGCAAACCACTGGCATGAAGGTATGATGACATATACTTTTCATAATTTATTATGTTATATTAAAATATTTTCAAGCGATTTTGCTCATTACCAGAATTTCTCAAGTATGTCTCCTCATTCGGTATTAAGTAGGCTACAGTGTAACACTTAAAGTTGTAATATTTAAATTAACTTGGATTGAAAATTCAATAATTCTAACCTCACTTCTAGACCTACCAAACCCACCTTAAGGACAATGCAAAATTTTCTTAACAAAATCATAAAAATTAGTTTGGTGTAAATTTGTTTCTTGTATACAGGCTGTCTTACGAAAAACGCACCACGCTATAACTCTGCTATTTATAATTCAATTTCGGTGAAACAAATCCAGCATAAGAAAGGTGTATAGATACTACAAACGATTATAATTATTATTTTTATATACATATACATATGTCATTTTTGTCAAGCGATAATCAACTTTCTTTTTTTAAATACCAACACAATATTTTTTTAATTCAGTTTGGTGGAGTTTTTTTTTTAATACAATTCTATTCTATTTAGTTTCTAAGGAAACCCAATTTTAACAGGATAAAATGCATTGTTTAATACTCGTTCGCCTAACTTTTATGACGTCACGAGTTTACAACAATTTGGATATATCTCGATAACGTAGCCGCTGCTTGAATTTGTGTAAAATACGAGACTAATATTTTTTAACACTTATTTTTTTGTTACAAACTTAAAACAAACCCGAACTGCGCCTTTAATATACGACTTAAGTTGTTCTTCTTTTTATAAATGACTTTGTATGGAAAATAATTTAATTATGTAAATTTTGGACATATCAAGAGATCCAAAAACTATGCCGAAAATGTTATCATCATTGCAGAACAACAATTGTTAATGTTAAATTTAAATTTTAGCGATGACAGTGTCGTCTGTTTCATAACGACTTTGATCTCGCCTTTTACAATTATTTTTTGCAGACTTTACAATTTACAAGTTTAGTTATTAAAAATGATTTTAGATTAAATTAAATTTTTCGTTAATTCAGGGCATTTTAAAATTTAGTTCAATTTGGACTGATTACTTTGTTTCGTTATTGTTGCAACAATATTTGAAAGCTTAAAAGAATTTATTAATTCAGTATCATTTCAACAAGTTAAAGAAGGTCAAAAATATTAGCGAAGGAACGCTAAGAATGAGTGGGACTGAAACGTAACAATGCACAACAAGTTAGAGAAGAACATGCTTAGTTTCGGACGCTTAACTAGTCTAGCAATGGGAGGTCTCGATACTATTGGCATAGATTGTACTTGATATTAAATGTTGCAACAAATTGCGCAACCCACAATTATTTTTAATTGCGGTGTTTGTTTAATTGGCTCTATTGTGTCGTTCCAGCTAATTATAATGCGTAGCTATTGTTTTCTCATTTAACCGATTTTAGCATATTAGCTGTAAATGATGGTTTTTCAACGCATTCCTTTGATTGCTTTTTTCTTCTGGATTTTTGTTGGTTAGCAAAATAATAAGTTTTAATTTTGTATTTATCTAATGTATTACATTTAATCTTTAGTTCAATCTGCTCGAGCAGGAACAATAAACAATTCTACAGTTAAATCATTCCCAAGAATAGAAAGAGGTGATATTTTTTTTAACCATACTAACAATGTTATTGTGAATAACCCCGAACACTACACTTCAGACCTGAAACCTTTAATCTGAATCAAATCCTTTTGAAACGCTCTACTCTAGAAGCTAAACGAAAACACCAAACCCACTGCAACCTATAAACCTACCCCCGTTCAGAACTCCCCTTAGTACCAATGAAAACAACCGAATAAAGTGGTAAATATTAATTTGTCTGTGTTTCATTTTAAAGTTATTTAAATTAAATTCATGGAACTATGTTTTGCAACAAGTTGCATTTTGACGGTTTTATATCACAATGACGAAAAGCATGAGTTACTTATACAGCACATTTTATCGATTTTATGGGGTAGTTTGGCTATTGCAATACTTTGTTTTATTGCTTTTTTATGACAAAACCGTTTCAAACCAAAAAAGAAGAAACATTAATGTACAGCGTATTAATGAATACGTGTTAGAAACTTATAGGGAAGGTAGTTAACTACAAAGATGCTCCATTTGTTTGAGCTACAAGCTTCAAGCTTATATAACAGTTAAAAGTTAAATTTTTTAATAAAAACGCCGTACAAATTTATAGAAATCATATTTCAAAACGCTCTTATATAGTAAAACCTCTCCATAACGGACACTCACGGTGAACGTAAAAATTGTCCGTTGTGGAGAGGTGTTCGTTATTCAGAGGGTGTAGAAAATGAAATATTTTAGGTAAGTTGGTATACAGCATAAGACGGATACATAAAATTTAAAATTTAATTTATAACTAGTGCTACTTACTACATTGTTATAGTTTTATCGAATTTTTTGAAAAACAATAAAGAAGACGAATACCAAAAGGACGAGGCACAAAATAGTAACTAATTTCACCGTTTATACCACTAAATTGATTAATCAAGTAATTCAAATTCAAATTTTTATAACTGAATGACCAAAATGCGAAAATAATAAAAACAATCTATACAAATTAGGCGGGTGGTTATGCAGGCCGCCTATAGTGAAGTGCGGGTTACCCTCGTTTCCATAGTCGAACAGGAACCGTCTTCATATTTGAAGAAAATAAATTTTAAATCTATCACATTGGATATGGCCCGTTTTGCTAAAAACAGCAGTTTTAAGTAGGTAGTATTTTTTATGGTTTATATTTCGCTTTGTTTAAATCTAGATGCGGAAACTAATGTAAACCTTTGAAAAAGAATTGTTATAGTTACTTACAAATTTTTCCTTTTTTCATAACAACATTTTTTAACCTTTTCAAATGTTACAAATTAAACAACTCCACAAACATTTCAAAAACACATTTTAAACATTGTCAATTTCCAATTTAACCATAACAATTAATTGCATAACAAAGGAAACTCGATTTAAATTTAAAATAAATATAAGACGTAAAATTCCAATTTTTTAAGAAAATAGACATGTTTCGTTTTGAGTGGCCACTTCTCATTTTCTTTGCTAATTATTCCAGGAAATTAATTAATTGCATTTGTTTCGTATCAGATTAAACATGATTTAAGCATCGATTAACGCCGTGGAAAAAAAAATTACCGAAAGTCTTCTGTCTTCTCATAAACGAAGCACCAAGAATATCAATTAAGGTTTTTGATGAGTTACACTAACATTTTATTAAATGCATGTATATTTCTTATCTATTTAATAACAACAATTTAATGATTTATTACTTTCATTAATAATAAATACGGTTTAGTGACAAATTTGAGTTTGTTTTCTTGAAACTGTTCGACTATGACACCAACGTATTTTATTCGTTGTTTCTCTCGATTAACCAATTTGTTTCGATTTTTGGATAATTTGGATACAACCATGCAAACGTCCTTGTAACATGAGCTGCAAAGCGCCCGAACGTCGTGTGAATTAGGATGATATATACATATATGGTTAACAAGATTAGTGTTGTGCATAACAAGATGGTGGGATGAAAATCATTCCATCAGATGAAAATTGTGACGCACTTGTGTGACAAGATTAGGGTATGGCGGATGATGGTTCCATTCCAAACTTCCTTTAGCAGCCACACGACTTAACCATATTTAATAATGCATTCGTCAACCCGGCCTCAACGTCAACCTCGACCGGACTCCAACTAGACTCGAACGGATCATTACCGGCTAAATAAACTGGAAAATCATGATTGATTTCAGTAGCCCAACTGACAGACAACTGATAGACAACCTTACAGTTGCTCGATCTAATGATTGATTGAGGCGTGCCAACTCTACAACCTCATGTGTAACATAATGAAAGACAGTTTCCTTCGTATTCTTTTCCGTAGAATTAATGGTGTAATCAGTTTTTCAAGATTTTTTAAAATTTAAGCAAAATATCAACAATAACTAAAAAATTGATTGTTGCAAAAGTCATTTTTTGAGTTTTACCCAATTTTACTCATGTTTTTAAACGAGGACTATAATTTGTTTTTATATCACCAAAAAACATATGTCAAAACGAAAAAATTAAGCACAGAAAGAACTCTGTGTGATGATTTTCTGAAGGACATATTTCATTTGAAAAACACTGTTTCGAACCGGGACAGGGAAACCTTTTGATTCTTTTATCTGCAAAAAGTTATGAGTATTTAGGATACAAAAAGGTACACTTTCATAAAGTTTCGTCAAAATAAAATTATTTTTGTGAAAATGAAAAATAACAGAAACGGCTTTTCGCATTTTTCTCAGACATTTCAAGATTATGTGAAAAAGTGATAAAAACAAAAGTTGTAGATTTTGAATGATCTATAACTTTTCTATTTGACACTTTTATTTCTGATGTCAACTTTCATTGGATATCCCAATAATACCATCTTCAAGCTGTTTCTCGCAGCCCCCCCCCCCCCCATCAAAGCCGCAACACCCCTCCTAGGACATTTGTTTTTTTACGTTTATTAAGTTCCTTTATCATTTGCAATTGTTCAAGTCCTGTTGACAATGCTCTTCTTTTTACCTCAAAATACATATCGACTGTCAAGGATAACATTGCTCTAACTCCACTTATGTGATTTGTTCAGGAGAGGAGGTTAAAAATTTGACAACATACATTCTTTAATGCACGACCGCTTTATAATACTAATTTTTTAGAGCATTTCGAATAGTGTTATTCTGATATTAGTATACTAACACGTAGAATAAGGAACATGAATGTCATCAAAATCCCATTTTCATGAAAAAGTGGAGTTAGAGCAATATTATTCTTGACAGCCGATATGTCAATTAAATAATTGGTTTAATATGAGAGTTTTCGGTTTGAATTTAGGAAAAATGTTGCAACAAATTGCACAATCCACATTAATTTTTAATTGCAGTGTTTGTTTAATTGGCTCTATTGTGTCGTGTCATCTAATTATAATGCGTAGCTATTGTTTTCTCATTTAATCGATTTTAGCATTTTAGCTGTAAATGATGGGGTTGCAACGCATTCCTTTGGTTGCTTTTTTCTTATGGATTTTTGTTGGTTGGCAAAATAATAAGTTTTCATTTTGTATTTATCTAATGTATTACTTTTAATATTTAGTTCAATCTGCTCGTGCAGGAACAATAAACAATTCCACAGTTAAATCATTCCCAAGAATAGAAAGAGATGGCATTCATTTTTTCAATACTAACACTGTTCATGTATATAACTCCGAACAAATCAATCAAGGATCTGTCCATATCGGTAAAGTTATCGAACCTAAAACGTTTAATGTGAATCAAATCTATAACAATGGAAAAACAAGGTCGGCTAATGGTGCTATGACCAATAATAATAATGTTGTTAATATGCAAAACTTCGATCGAAAGAAAGAAAGAAGTGGGTTCGCTATTGGCACTATGACCAATAATCATAATGTTGTTAATATGCATAACTACGGTAACAAGAAAGAAGAAAGTTTCAAATTTGGTCGTATAGTCAATACTAAAGACGTTAATATGAATAACTACCATCACAATAAGATTAGTTCGAAAGAAGGAACCCTACATATTGATCATATAGTCAATCCTAAAGAAGTTAATCTGTATAATTACGATTACAATAAAGAAAGTGGAGGGTTTGTCATTGGTACTGTGGCCAATAATAAGAATGTTGGTAATAGGCATAACTTCGATAACAAGAAGACTAGTTCGAAAGAAGGAACCTTCGAAATTAGTTATATTAGCCATGCTAATGAACTTAATATGTATAATTACGATTACATGAAAGAAGGAAGTGGGTTCGCTATTGGTACTATGACCAATAATAAAAATTTTGTTAATATGCATAACTCCGATTCCAAGAAAGAAAGAGGTGGGTTCGTTGTTGGTAACATGGACAATAGAAATAATGTTGTTAATATGGATAACTCCAATTCCAAGAAAGAACGAAGTGAGTTCGTTGTTGGTCAAATGGACAATAAAAATAATGTTGTTAATATGGATAACTCCGATTCCAAGAAAGAAAGAGGTGGGTTCGTTGTTGGTAACATGGACAATAGAAATAATGTTGTTAATATGGATAACTCCAATTCCAAGAAAGAACGAAGTGAGTTCGTTATTGGTCAAATGGACAATAAAAATAATGTTGTTAATATGCATAACTCCGATTCCAAGAAAGAAAGAAGTGGGTTCGCTATTGGTACTATGGGAAATAGTAATAATGTTGTTAATATGCATAACTCCGATTCTAAGAAAGAAAGAAGTGAGTTCGTTATTGGTCAAATGGACAATAAAAATAATGTTGTTAATATGGATAACTCCGATTCAAAGAAAGAAAGAAGTGGGTTCGCTATTGGTACTATGGAAAATAGTAATAATGTTGTTAATATGCATAACTCCGATTCTAAGAAAGAAAGAAGTGAGTTCGTTATTGGTCAAATGGACAATAAAAATAATGTTGTTTATATGGATAACTCCAATTCCAAGAAAGAAAGAAGTGAGTTCGTTATTGGTAAAATGAACAATAAAAATAATGTTGTTAATATGCATAACTCCGATTCCAAGAAAGAAAGAAGTGAGTTCGTTATTGGTCAAATGGACAATAAAAATAATGTTGTTAATATGCATAACTCCGATTCCAAGAAAGAAAGAAGTGAGTACTTTATTGGTAAAATGGACAATAATAATAATGTTGTTAATATGGATAACTCCGATTCAAAGAAAGAAAGAAGTGGGTTCGCTATTGGTACTATGGAAAATAGTAATAATGTTGTTAATATGCATAACTCCGATTCCAAGAAAGAAAGAGGTGGGTTCGTTGTTGGTAACATGGACAATAAAAATAATGTTGTTAATATGGATAACTCCGAACGCTCTCGTCTAAAAGTTACACCAAATGCATAGCCCCGTTTCATTGAATCTGTTCATCCCTTTTCTTCCCTAACCCGTTGTTAGTCATATATCCCAGGAACATATTCCGAACCCCCCACTGAGGGAACCCACTTGAACCTATAAACCTACCCCCGTCCAGAACTCGCTTTAATATAAATGAAAACAACCGAATAAAATGATAAAATTAAATTATCTGTGCTTCATTTTAAAGTTAATTCAATTAAACTCATCGAGCTATGTTTTGCAACAAGTTGCGCTTTGACGATTTTATATCAAAATAATGAAAAGCATGAGATACTTATACACACACATTTTATCGATTTTCATGGGATAGTTTACCTATAGCAATACTTTGTTTTATTGTTTCCTTTATCGCAAAACAGTTTCAAACCAAAAAGGAACAAACGTTAATGTACAGCGGGTTAAGACTGCGCATCCCCAATGAATTTAGACAGATGCCATTAGGTTTTATTGCCTTAGTGTACGCCTCAGGCTTTCTTATGATCCAGATGTCATCATCATTACGGTAAAATGTGTAAAAATGAAAACGGCCTTCGAGGGGTTGCATTCCAATATACCTGTTCAACAGAAGCGAAAATGTAATTAATAATTTAAAGTAAAATACTAATATGCAAGAAGAATTTGTTAAATTTAACAATTTTATTTACTTATTGTTAGTAAAGAAGTTTTGTTGTCACTACCTGTTACTCTGCAATGCCTTAATTTACGTCAAAACGGGTTAGTATGTCGATCTCGGATGTTTTTTTCAACGTAATCTAAATTTATATCGTAAATCGTTTTAAGAATTGATTTTTAGCCGTTTCAAATTATTTTAATGGGATATCAGGAATATCATCTATATCCATATTACCATAATTAGAATGTCTATTTTGAAGTTTACGCATTATTTTATGTTTTTTTATGTTGCGGTTACTGTATTTCTTGTTAATTTGTTACATATGCGAACAAACAGATACTGGAATGCAGCTGACTGTAGTTAAAATTTTAGGCCAAATAACCTGTTTGAACGTCATAAAATTATACTACTTATTCTAGAAAGTTCTGTTCAGAACTCGGAACAGATGGTGAATTTCGTATTGGAACGGACTAATATTTATTTCTAAATTAAAACACAATGAGTAAAAGATTAACCCCTTTAGGCACAGTTTTCATTTACAGAAAATTGGACCGCGTTTTGCATGACTTGACCAAGCGCCAAATGGATATTTTGGAAACTCGCTTTCCATCTAACGTATAATATTATACCTATTATCTACCTACAAAAAAATCAAATTGGCGTAAAATAGTACATTATACATCGCGGGAGAGAAATGCAAGATTTTTCCTGAGGTGTAATTTGTAGCCAGAGTTTAGTTTACTATTTACTATTGGTTTACTGCGTCTTAATAAAAGCTTGTTTTTTAATAAAACGTCTTTTTACTATAGATTATTTCAAATACACTGTTTGACAGCGAAACCTGGCTTTAAAAGTACTTCTGATATTATTTCCGTTAAAGTATCCCTGATGGGAGACGATAAGTACCTACTGCGACCGTTGTAAATTTTTTTGATGTAGCTCGGAAATCGGAAAAAATTAGCTACTTAAATTTCGATTCTTGATCTAAAGAATATGGAATAAATCAAAAACTATTGCGTTGTTTAAAACAGCTAGACTTCAGCTCAAAATAAAAAAGTCTATTCTACGAGTGCAAAAATTTTAATATAAAAATAATTTTTTGATAACTGAAGGCATTAAAAGGAATTTTGGAAGTTGATGTTTTAATTAATAACTTGGTTAATTATTATGATTATTTAATTATGGCTTGCGGTCTTCCCAAAGTAGATTGGTATTCTCTGTAAGAAGTATCGACCTCCTTTTCAAAATTAATAATAAAGATACAAAATAGAATTGCGTTTTACATGTATTGAAAATCTTAGGGTGGAACGTTGTTAATGAATACGTGTTACAAACGTATAGGAAAGGTAGGTAACACTAAAATGCTCAATTTTTTCGAGCTTCAAACTACAAGCTCATATTACAACTAAAAGTTGATTTGTTTTAATGAAAACGCCCTACAAATTTATACAACTCCCATTCGGAAACTCTCTAATACAGTAAAACCTCTCCATAACGGACAACCAAAAATTGTCCGTTGTAGAGAGGTTATTTATAGGGCATATAAAATAAAATGTTTTAGGTATGTTGGTATGCAGCATAAGACGGATACAAAAATTTTAAAATTTAATTTATATGCGCTACTTACTGCATACTTAATTTGGAAGTAATTTTTACTATTTGCTAAATTATTAACTATCCTTACATTTAAAATATGTGGTATTCAGAAATTGTTGTTTGTTTTTTATTAAAAATAACATTTTTTATAATGACACTTTCAACTTGTGAAATTACTTCAGACCTTTTTCGTGTCCTAGTTACACCTTTGCTTAACATAAAAATATTTTGTAAGTTTTTCAGTTTTTCATAAGCGTCATTTATATTTTTGACATTGGAACACACAACTATTTCGTCGTCAGAATCGCATTCACTTTTAGCAACATCACTTTTACTGTTCTGTTCCTTATTTATACTCCTGTACGCATTGGCTTTTGTTTAAATCAGGATTTTCTGTAATCACTTCACCGTTAATATTTGTATAATCTTCAAGCTTGATGTTATAGGCATTTTCTAGAAGCTTTGACAGCGGTAGGTCATCTTCATCAAATTCAAATAACTTCTTCGTGTTTTTGTCCAAAACTAGCTTTTAGAAAACATTTGTTTATTACTTCTGCACAGAGAGAAAAAAAGTGAAAAATTTGTTAATAACAAGGCAACTTCGTTAACTATTAACAAATATTGATTGATATTTGGCCCACCAAATATTTATTTACGATTAACTAACAGTTTATTAATACGGTTTCAATTAGCTGAATTTACTTTTAACACATTGTTATTTGTGATAAAGTAAGCAATTATGAAAAACAAAAAAGAATTTGGTAATAGTTAACACACGTTTAGTTACACCAAATAAATGTATTAGTAAGTTTTAATTTGCTTTATTTTGGAGGAATAGTTGTTTATTAATAAAAAATAAATGTATAGTAAAATCAAATAAATATTTGTTATTAATAAATATTCTCTCATGAATATTTGTTAACATTAAATATACGTTTAATAATAGTAAATAATAATACAACCAAGATTTATTAATTATTTATATCATTTTAATATAAGTTGTTTTTTACTAATCAATTTCAGTTAACAATTAAATTAGCATATTAATAATAACAAATAATATGCGGGAAATATTTACTATAAACCCTTCATTATTTATTCATAAATATTTTATAAATTGGATTTTTAATAATAATCTCATATTAAACTGAAATTTTTTATTTAAAATGAATAAAAATATTTAAAATACAATAAAATAAAATAAACATGAAACAAAACTTATACCTATAAATAATTAAAAAAATATTAGAGGATCATTCAATGTGAAATGTATTAGAAATGTTTATAAAATGTCTAAATAATACAGTTGCTGTCGTTATAGATGCCTATTAATATTCTTGGTTCATGCAGGAAATAAATTTACGTTCATCGCCGATTAAATGAATATTTGTGAGAAAAGTGCAACAAATATTTTTAATGTCAATAATTTGTTTAGAAGTGGAAAAATCATCATCAGTCACTTCATATGCTTCAAAATCTTTATCAATACCATAACAAACAATTGTTTTATATATTAAATACATTTGTTTGTCACCAGTGTACAATACATTAACAACCTTTCCAAAAACTGACTCATGATGATGGCGTGTTCCATATTATTATTTTAATACACTTCTGAACACTACCGAATAACATCCGGTTCAATTGTAAAATAAGCATTTTTTTTATCTTAGATATCTTACCTTTCCAATAAATGAGTATTTATTTTTGATAAAAATGTACAAATGTATTTTCTTTCACTAGCAATGAATTAGTACCAAATAGTATGCATTACATATAAAAAACCTTAATTATTATATACAAATACCCACTGTTATACTTATAAATTTTTGTTTGCAGGAATTGAGAATATAATTGTTTTCAAATAATACGCTATGTTGATCTCAAACAAAGTCAAAAGTAATATTAGTATATTATTTAACGAGCACGTAATGTAGGCTATTGTTAACGAAGATGAAAGTTTGTAAATACAAGTCAAAGACGAGTATTTACAAACATCTGAGTTCATAATAGCCATTATGTGCGAGAAAAATACAGTTGTTTATCTACAATCAAAATTTTATTCGATAAAACTTTAAAATGCTGATAAGTTCCGAAGCAAAATTGACACCGAAATTAAACCGAAACGAAAACGTGATTTTCATCGAGAAACCTTTGCTTCCAGTTGTCATGGGCGCGAAAAAAATAACAAGGATCTGTCAGTTAGAGAGATAAATACGAACGTGTTTTTCTTTTCCTCATATTATATTTTGAAAGTGACGACTTAACCACCATCAAGTTGTGACGCTTCGGGAATTCTCGCGGTAGCCGAGGTCTCCCTAATGGATAATAGTATTTTATTCGTTCCTAATTTTCTTTTTCCCGCAAGGGCGTCGGTGCATTGGCACCGTCCGATAATTGTTCCGTCCCGTAACAATTAAGTGCAAATATTCCCTCAGTAATAGAAGAAGGAAGAAGAAGAAGAAGAGATTAGGCAGAATACCTCGGTGTTTTACCATTGCCTCGCGAGGAGACACGGTTCTGATTTTAATAAGGTGTTACTGTCGTCCAGAATTGAACCCGGGACATTTGCTTAGGTAGCCTCGTAAAAACAAATCATTCTACCGCGCGCGTAGGCAACCAACATTACGCTTCGTTTAATAATGAAAATAAATAGACAACCAACAATACGCACCGTTTAATAATGAAAATGAAACTGAAGGGGCGTGACCTGTGGATAAGGAGCCTTGTTATGTATCCATGGCTAGCATATGAAATGAACGTATTACGTCATGATTGTAGATAAAATAGCTTATTTCTAAAAAATAAATTGATTTATAAGAATTGGTAGTAATTAAGAAAGTGTACTTTTTGTCAATACTTAAACATAAATAAATCAGCTGCAAATACGCGTTTTTTTACTATGAGACTGACTATTTCTTTCAGTGTGGCGGAAGAGAATAGACAAATCCATAAAACCACGCTGTTTCAATGGAGCTCATCAAATTACTAATAGATTGGCATTTTAATAAAAAAGCTTGGATGACCAGAGAGGTAATTTTCAAATGGTTAAAAAAAATTGACCGAAAAATGCAGACAACAGCGCAAAGTGCTTCCTTTCATCGATAACGCCACATCTCATTCCAATATGCAAATTAAACAATGTGAAATTAGTATTTTTTCCTCCAAACATGACAGCCGTTTGTCAACTACTGGACCAGGGAGTTATTCGAAACTTTCGAAAATTTCTTGTAAAAAAACTTTCGCCGTCAATAGAAAATTCAGAAGATACACGAAATTTGGAAAGATCTATTAGATACCATTCTAAACGCAAGTTGTTCTTTGGAAGATTTTCCACCAATACATTTGTCATTTTTCAAAGTGAGTGTTTTTTGGGCAAAACTCTGAAGAAAAGGCCAGTTTTGTCGGCAATAAAAATATTTTCGTTAACAATGGAGATGACTTTTTTTTAATCTGAAGCGTTTTCCATATTTTTGTCGCTTTTCAAGGGATAGTTTTTAAATTGATATTCCAACGTTGACGAAATCCTTGTAGCCATCCATTTAATTACTTTGCCATTTCCAGTGCCTTTTCTTGAAGAAATAGTCCCGAAACAGAAATATTTATGGGTTGCGTGGCGTTATGTGTTACGAATTAATACTCAAATAGTTATCACAGTTTATTGATGCTAAACGCACGTCTTTATGCTAGCACGACTGAACGGGAAGAGACCGTGTTGATTTGCCGTTCGGGGGTTGTTTCTGGTTGCCGGTATTGCAGGTACCCGTAATGGTGGTACTTTTATCTACCGACATTACGGGTCGCTACATATTCTTACTACGGACTTTAGAAAACAAGTTGAAAACAATTTGATCTACAGCAGCACTCTCAGTGACGTCACGCGCTTACAACAATTTGGCAATATCTCGATAACGGAGCCGCTGATTGGATTTGTGTAAAATATGGGTTTAATATTTTTTTAGTCTTATTTTTTTATTACAAACTTAAAACAAACCCGAACTGCTGCTTTAATATACTACTCAAGTTGATCTTTTTATATATGACTTCGTATAGAAAACAATTTAATTATGTAAATTTTGGATAGATCAAGAGATCCAAAAACTACGCCGAAAATGTTATCTTCATTGCAGAACATTAACGTTGATTTTAAATTTCAGCGATGGCAGCGTCGTTTACTTCATAACGACTTTGATCTCGCAGTTTAAAATTATTTTCCGCAGACTTTACAACTTACAGGTTCTGATAGTTTTTTAAATATAACAATGATATTAAAAATTATTTTAGCTTAAATGAAATTTTAAAATGTTCTTAAATTTGGACTGATTATTTTGTTTACTTATTGTTGCAGTAATATTTGGAAGCTTAAAAGAAATTATTAATTCAGTATCATTTCAACAAGTTAAGGAAGATCAAAATTATTAGCGAAGGAACGCTATGAATGAGTGGGACTGAAACGTAACGATACACAACAAGTTAAAGAAGGATATGCTTAGTTTCGGACGCTAAACTAGTTTAGTAATAGAATGTCTCGATACTATTAGCAAAGATTGTACTTTGTATTAAATGTAGCAACAAGTTGCACAACCCACATTTAATTTTAATTGCAGTGTTTGCTTAATTGTCTCTATTGTGTCGTGCCAGATAATTGTAATGCGCAGCTATTGTTTTCTCATTTAATCGATTTGAACATTTTAGCTGTAGATAATGGGTTTTCAACACCTTCCTTTGGTTGCCTTTTTCTTATGGATTTTTGTTGGTCAGCAAAATAAAAAGTTTTCATTTTGTATTTATCTAATGTATTACTTTTAATATTTAGTTCAATCTGCTCGTGCAGGAACAATTAACAATTCCACAGTTAAATTATTCCCAAGGTTAGAAAGAGGTAATCTTTATTTTGATGGTACTAACACTGTTCATGTGGTTAACTCCAAACACTACAATCAAGGAGATGTCCATATTGGTGAAGTTGTCGAACCTGGAACGTTTAATGTGAATCAAATCTATAACAAGGAAAAAAAAAGGTTGGCTCGTGCAGGAACAATTAACAATTCCACAATTAAATCAATTCCAAAGAGAACAGCAATAGTAAACTTTTTCGATGGTAACGATCACAAGAAAGTAAGAGGGGTCGCTATTGGTAACATGGTCAATATTCAAAATACTGTTAATATGTATAACTCCAAACGCTCTCATCGACAAGTTAAACCACATGCTTAGCCCCCTTTCAATGGATCTGCTCTTACTTTTCCTTCCCGATCCCTTTGTGAGCCATAAGTATATACCAGAAACAAATTCCGCGTGTCCTCCGAAATCCCCCCCCCCTTTGGGAACCATTACCCATTCCAACCTATAAACCTACCCCCGTCCAGAACTCCCTTTCATACCAATGAAAACTACCGAATAAAGTGATAAATATTAAACTGTCTGTGTTTTATTTTAAATTTAATTCAATCAAATGCTTTGTAAGAAGTTGCGTTTTGACGATTTTATATCACAATGACAAAAAGCATGAGATACTTATACATACACAGTTTATCGAATTTCATTGCAATACTTTGTTTTAATGCTTCCTTTGTCACAAAACAGTTTCAAACCAAAAAGGAAGAAACATTAATGTACAGCGTGTTAATGAATACGTGTTAGAAACTTATAGGAAGGTAGGTAAACACAAAGATGCTCCATGTTTTCGAGCTACAAGCTACTTACTACATACTTAATTCCCAAATAATTTTTACTATGTACTAAATTATTAACTATCCGTACAATCAAAATATGTAGTATGCAAAAATTGGGGTTTGTTTTTTATTAACTGTAGCATTTTTTATAAATTACACTTTCACACATTTGTGTTCCACTTACGCCGTTGCTTAACATAAAAAAGTTTTGTAAGGTTTTCAGTTTTTCATTAACGTCATTTATATTTTGGATACTGGAACGCACAACTATTTCGTCGTCAGAATCGCATTCACTTTTAGCAATATCACCTTCACTGCTCTGTTCCTTGTACTTCTGTATGCATTGGCTTTTGTTAAATCAGAATTTTCTGTAATCACTTGACCGTCAATATTTGTATAATCTTCAAACTTCATGTTAGAGGCATTTTCCATTGTTGCAACAATATTTGAAAGCTTAAGAAAAATAATTAATTCAGTATCACTTCAAGGTTAAAAATTTTAGCGAAGGAACGCCATGAATGAGTGGGACTGAAACGTAATGATGCACACTTTGGACGCTAAGCTAGTCTAGCAGTGGGATGTCTCAATACTATCGGCATAGATTGTACTTTGTATTAAATGTTGCAACAAATTGCAAAACCCACATTGATCTTTAATTGGCTCTATTGTGTCTTGCCAGCTAATTATAATACTTAGCTACTGTTTTCTCATTTAATCAATTTTAGCATTTGAGTTGTAAATAATGGGTTTTCAACGTATTCCTTTGGATTTGGGATTTAGGTTCCGAAAACATTTACGCTCCCAAACTTTAAAAATACGACACCCAAAAAGCTAATCGGTTACTTTATATTTAATTTTATAAATACACCAACCTAATAATCTGGCACAAAATTCTGTTGGCATAATTAAGTAGCTCAGAAGATGAAGAAACACTTTAACGATAAATATTCAATGAACTGATACTAAGGGATTACTTCGATCGAGAAGCGATAAAATTCACAAATAAATACTCCACTCATCCATTGAGGTTCCGAAATTCGTACGAAATGGCGATGGTTGAGACTTCAAAATTAACAGTTACAAAATAATTCAGTAGAGTAAACCCGATAGTTATTGTGCACTTAAGAGAACAACTATACTTGATATTATTTTATTTGACATAATACGTCATTCCAGAGAAAGAAATTAACAAGATGTAACCCTCAAAGTATTAGCCAAAGAATGGTATGATTCATTTTTATAGGATTTGTTTATGTTCAAAATTATAATGTTTTTAAACAATTATTGCATGAAAGCCTGTCAACCTGTAAAATATTCACTGAGTATTAATATATTGAATAGAAATAACATAGATGTCGCTCTGACTGGTAGCAAAAATGTTTAACCTTTACAGAAACCTTATTTCTGCAATCAAAATTATGCAGTTTCCACATTAAGGATTCTTTATCTTCCTTCTTTCATCCTATTCAATTAGGTTTTGGAATTAAGGGTGGTTGTGAGGGAGCTGTTCATTCCATTAGAACCTATATTAATAATTAGTCTGATGCTGAGGTTTTTCTTAAAATCGATGTTAAAAATGCTTTCAATTCTATCGAAAGAGACTCCCTTCTTTCTGTTGTCAAGGCTGTTACTCCAGATATATATCCTTATCTCTGGCAATATTATGATTATCAATCAAATTTATTCTTTAATGGAAATGTTATTGAATCCTCGGTAGGTTGTCAACAAGCTGACCCTCTCGGTCCTGCAATTTTTAGTTTATCTATTCATCAAATTATTAAGAATTTGAATTCATAATTAAATATTTGGTACTTAGATGATGGTTCTTTAGGTGGTAAGGCTTTTGATGTCTTACGAGACTTAGAAACGATAATTTCCGAATTTAAGAAAATTGGTTTGATTCTTAATTTCAATAAATGCGAACTTTTCTTCCTTAACCTTGGTGCGTCGTTCGGGTCCTTTTCGACCCAATTGCGCCTTTATTTATCGTTTAAACTTTTATTTCTTGTTCTAGATACTTGAGCTCTTATGACTTTAGTTCTAAGTAATATAGCGTCAAGATTTTGTAATCAACGGAAAAATATTCGCTTCAGTTTTTTAGTAGTTTAAATTTACGCACATAGGTTGTTTGGGTCCCTTTTGTCCTCTTCTCTTTAGAAGCCAAAACAAGTTCAAACTCGCATAATTAAAATAGGGATACGTTCGATCATTTTCTAAAACCGCATAAAATCAATGTAATAAGTAAAATAAACGAAAATCGCATAAAAAAATCGGAAAAATAACAATGACTGAAAAATATGTGGTAAATTGGTTCGAAAATCTGAAAGTTTATATCAAACTGAAAATAG
Organism: Dascillus cervinus; assembly: GCA_949768715.1. Classification (NCBI taxonomy): domain Eukaryota; kingdom Metazoa; phylum Arthropoda; class Insecta; order Coleoptera; family Dascillidae; genus Dascillus; species Dascillus cervinus. Next base: position 6,241,919 of record OX458320.1, on the reverse strand, counting down.
GTTTGTTTCAAAATTTTGTTTTTAATTGCTTTCAAAATAACAATTTAATTTACAAATATTCATTAGAATTGTTGTCATTATCTGTCAATACCCGGCAATTTTTGTGAACTGGTGCGAAATCACTTTCATTACGTTTTGAGTTGATTTTTTCCTGAGACAACATAATCAGTGATGACTTTACTATTGCTTTCTGTGGATCTTCGACTATATCTGAACCAATAATATCATCGTCACTTATAGCTTTATCCACAAGCAGTATACAACGGGAAATCCCCGGTGCACATATATACAATGAAGAACCAGCGACTCCGATACAACAGGGAAGCCCCGAATTTTCTTGAAATTTCAAAGCGCATCAAAACCGACCCGAGTGTATATCATTCAGTGAGTGTTGAATCTTATTTCTGTGTACATCTTGTGCGGAGTAACATTTTTTTATGACTTCAAACCAATCACAATTTGACACAAAAGCAACTACAAAAAGCAATGGATAATTCAGACGAAGAAATATTTGATTTTCAAAATGCCTCTGATGGATGGGATCCATCTGACGAAGAGGAGTGCTCTGAAATTGAAGATCACATTTTTGTTTGTTCGGAAAGTGATTCAGAAGAGGAAGAACCAGAAATTTCAAATGTGACCTCAGAAACGATGCTATCGAAAAACAAGCAAATTGAATGGTCTTCTGAACGTCCAATACATCAAGGGAGACTTGCTGCATGCAACGTTCTTACAATGACACCTGGACCTACTAGGTACACCACTTCGAGGGTGGAAGACGAGCTATCTGCTTTTATGCTTTTCTTTCCACCATCGATTGAAAAATTAATTTTAGAAAATTCAAACATGGAAGGTCGTCGTGTGTATGGCGCAAATTGGAAAGATTTGGATGCACAAGATTTATATTCCTATATTGGCTTATTGATTTTAGCAGGAGTTTTCAAATCACACAACGAATCGACAGAAAGTTTATGGGATGCCGAAAAAGGTAGGAGTATATTTCGTGCATCAATGTCTTTAGAGAATTTCAAACGAATTTCTAGAGTAATAAGATTTGACAATAAACAAACACGACTTGAAAGAAGAGTTCAGGATAAATTTGCGGCTATTAGGGAGCTTTGGGACAAATGGGTGGAAATTTTACCAAAACTGTTCAATCCAGATGCAAATGTAACCGTTGATGAACAATTGGTTGGTTTCAGAGGCAGGTGCCCTTTTAGGCAATACATGCCCAGTAAGCCTGCTCGATATGGAATTCAATTTTGGGTATTATGCGACAACGACACAGCGTACGTATGGAACATCCAGCCTTACTTGGGAAAACTTCCTGGAGAAGTCAGAGAAGTAAACCAGGGTATGAGAGTTGTTTTAGACCTATCTCACGGATTGAAAGGTCACAATATTACATGCGATAATTTTTTTACGTCGTATGAACTAGGCCAGATGCTACTCAAGCGAAATATCGCATTGATTGGTACAATGAAGAAAAACAAGACTTGTATTCCACCAGAACTACTACAAACGAAAAATGTACCAAAAATGTCTTCAAGGTTTGCATTTACTTCTGATACTTGCTTGGTCTCATACCTTCCCGAAAAACCGAACAAATGTGTTATATTACTAAGTACATTACATTCGGAAAAGGCAGTATCAAACCAAGCAAGTCAAAAGCCTGTAATTATACTAGATTATAATAAAACAAAAGGGTCAGTCGACACCATGGATAAAGCGGTTGTGTGTTATACAACAAAAAGGAAAACAAACCGTTGGCCACTTATCGTCTTCTATAATATAATTGACATTAGTTCTTACAATGCCTACGTTTTATTCTCGAAAGTAACTAATAGTTGGGGTTCAAAAGATCGTCGAAAACGACGACGATTTTTAGAAAATTTGGGCATGTCACTGGTAAGACCACAAATTGAAAGAAGAAAGTACCTCCCTAGAACAAAAGCCGCAAGGGACGTTGTTGAAAAAGTAAAATCTGCTACAGTAATTGTTCAAAATGAAGCAGCTTCAACATCAACTCAATCTAGAAAGAGGGGCAGATGCAATATGTGTAAAAAAACAGACAATAAGTGTTCTAGTTTGTGCTGCAAGTGTGGAAACTACTGTTGTAAGAAACATTTAGAGCAAATATGTAAACAGTGTTACAAATAGATGATGACTTTTTTGCTTTTATAAACTTAATTTTCTTTTGTCAATTGTAAATTTAATTTTGAAGTGTTCTTTTCTTTACTAAATGTTTATTTTTACATTCCGCATAGTTTATTTTATTGTTTATTGTTCAATTTCCTTTTATTAAATAAATGTTTGCTTTTGCACTACAGAATGTTTACTTTAATACAAAAAAGAAATTAGGTGATATTAACCAGTCATTTTAACGTAATGAGTCGTTTTGGACCCGAACACCTTATGTGTGTATACCAAACGAACGACGCACCAAGGTTAATAATGTTTCGGAATTAGACAAGTCTTCAATTTTGGAGAGATTCGAATCATTAGGTCCTTCTATTCACGTTTGTAATGTTGAAGACCTTTTTATTCTTGGTTGTTCTATTTTCGATGCAGCAATTCCTCCATTCATTTAAAAAAAAATTGATTCATCCTTTTTACTTTCTTCAAATCTGTGTAAAATTAATCCTAATATTAGTTTATTTTTACTCCACCATTGTTTTTGGATACTTAATTTCACTTATAATCTTAGATGTTGTTATTTTTGGAAATTTAAAAATGAGTCTCTTGAATTAGATAATATTGTTATTTCTCCTTTGGAAAAAATTTTGAATATTAAATTTACAATAAGATCTTGGACTTGAAGCCAAATTACCAATCCGTTTTGGTGGATTAGGTATAAGGTCTATAATTGATATTTCCTCGCCTGTCTTTTTGTCTTCTATATTTTCTAATTCTGAACTTATTATGTCCATTCTACCTTCTAGTTTTTCTAATTTTGAAATTACATCCCTCAACGAGGCTGTTGATTATTGGAAGGAAATTTCTAATTCGTCTTTACCTACAAAAGAACTTTCTATTCAAAGACATTGGGACTTACCTATCTGTGAGAAAATATTTCAAAATTTATTATCTTCCTCAAATATCACACAAAAAGCTATCTTATTAGCTGGATCTGAACTTGAATCTGGAGCTTGGCTTGAAGCTCTTCCATCTTGTAAATTAGGTACTCTTTTAGAAAAAAACTTTTTACAAATTGCAATTTCACTTAGATTGGGCATCAATTTCTGTCATCCTCATATCTACTCATGCGGTTCTTCTGTAGACTCGTTGGGTTATCATGGTCTATCGTGTATTAAAAGTGCTGGTAGACTCTCTCGTCACAGCTGTATTAATTACATTATTAAACGTGCTTTCTCTTCTGCCAACATCCCTTGTACCCTTGTACCTAATGGTATTCTGAGGGATGATGGCCAACCACCAGATGGTATTACAGTTATTCCGTGGAAAGTAGGTAAATCTTTAGTTTGGGATTTTACTTGTACGGTTACACTTGCCCCTTCTCATTTGACTGATTCTTCATTTTCTGCAAAATCTTAAGAAAAAAAAATATGAGGCAATTTCGGAGGATTATTTTTTCGTCACCTTCGCTGTGGAAACTTTGGGTCCTTGGAGTGCTGATGTCCTTTCTCTCCTTGAACATTTGGAGAGGCATATTGTTCAAACAACGGGAATTCCACAAGTCAAAAGATATTTGAAGCAACGAATAAGTTTGGCTATACAGAGAGGCAACGTTGCTAGTGTTCTTGGTACAGCCCCGCTTTCTTCTTCTCTTATGCCCGGTTGCACCGCACATCAATTTAATACAAACTAACTAATATACATTAAAAGTTAATGCAACTTAAATTTTAGTGCCATTGCACCGCTCAGAGTGTTCATTTATTAGCTAATATGTGTTTAACTTGTACGCGACTGCGCATCAGTTATTTTGCATGCTTTGCTATAACGGTTCTTGTGATTGTAAGGTAAAGGAAAACAAATTCAAAGTAGGTACTTTGTTTAGTTAAACGAAATCTAGTATAAACTTTGTATTGGTCTAAATCATGAAACGGATCAGATCTTGTATACTTTAGGCGAGGAAACCCAAGTTCAATTACCTCCAATATATCAAGATCGTCGTCATAAATAAATCTAAAGCTTCCAGAAAATTCATCTTGCAAGCAGGGAAGGTTAGATCAGCTGTTTCTAAAAACGTACAATCTGCGCTTGCGTAAACCGCTGTTTAATACTTAAACAGAGAAAATTCACGTATTAGCTTAAGCAGAGATTTTGAAATATTAGAGTGGCGGTGCAAACGAAAACATGCACTTAATGTATATTAAAAGTTAATACTTGGTTCGGTTGTGCGGTGCAACCGGGCATTAATGAGTTATTTTATTTATTCTAGTTATTACTTATGTTATGTTATTTTATGTTATGTTATCGTTAAGAAAATGTACTTATTATTATTATTATTATTATTAAACTAATTACTGAAAGAAGGTAGCTTGTGCAATAACTAGCAATGTCCAATAATTGTACGGTTTACCCAAGTTTTAGTGTGACCTTCGTATAAGTTGACTAGAGAATTAAATTGCGCAACCTCTTTGTTCTATTTTATCGTAAAAATTAATTAATTCAACAAATTGTAACTTGAAAATATATTCAACGCGTTCTAAAATGGGGAAACACAATATTTATTGTACTATTTGTCTTGGGTTACTTATCGGTAATAACAAGTTTGACTCAAGTTTCAATTTAGTTACTGTTTCATTTTTAGTTCATTCTGTTTGTACGGTCAATGGTTTCCCAAAGGTTCGTTCACTAATCAGAAAAGCTAAACACTCTGCGGCATTAAGAAAACAAGATGAAGTAAAGTAGCTACTATTAAGGACATTACCGAAGACTATTATGACAATTACGGTAGTGCATTAGTTTGGGAAGAGACTTCGAAATATTCGAAAGACAGGATACGATACCGTAATGAGCCTTTTTCTGATGCTCGTAAACAGTTGTATCAGTATCCTTCTTACGCAAGGGGTTAATAATTAGATGTGGATAAAATTTAATATAATTTCGTTGACAGGGATTTTTTTAAATACCTAACCTTCACTACCTCATCAGACAATTTTTAAAATACAGCAATTTTCCCGTGGTTTGTAAACACGATGTTTATTCAGCGTTTCACAATCAATCCTAACTAACATCATATTATTACGACGTCTCAGTTGTATGAGGCTCCGTTTAGGATTATATTTTTAGCTTACATTTAAATAAAATGTATGTTCATACATATTTTTTAACGTGTATATCGGTAGCCGCAATTAACAACATTGTAACTGACAATTTTTCGATTTTCACTTTTTTTCACGTTTGATATCTTGGGTGTGATTTACATGATTTAGTAAACTCAAATTATTTTTTATTTTTTGTTTTATTATAAAAAAATCAATTTTTATCTCATTGTATCTGCAATAACGTACTTACCAACAGATAAAACATGGTAAAGAATTATACTGAAATTTAATGTGTAACCTAAAAATTGTAATATACTTACCTTCCCAAGAACTAACAAATTTACTTAAATAAAATTGTACCAAAGCTTACAATGTTGTTGCCGGGATAATACATTCTTTTACGCTCTTTCATAGGATTGTTAATGATTCTTACAATATTATTCTTCAGATTCTTTTAAGATTTATTGACTTGCATCAATGGTTATCGGAGTAAACGACGACTAAGCACACTTACAATGTTGTTTTCCGTTTAAAATTCGGTAACATCGAAACACGGTAGTTTGATTTTATTAGTATTTTGTGAATACGAGTGAATTATATTGTTAGTAAAACAATATTGTCATGTCTTTACGTGGAAGGAAAATTTTGAGGTTGCTACAAAATCAAGACGGTAAGTAAGACTTATTAATTATTGCATTGGTTCAACCTAACCTTGTTATTTTAACTCAAACAACCGCCTAAGGCATCACTTTGGCGCTCGAAAAAATGAGTATAAATATATTTTTTTTGACGCAACTGTTAAAATCATAAAAGTCCTATGCTACATTTTAGATACTATAAAGAATACGTGGTATAAGTTTTATCAAAATCGGTTGAGTAAATTTCCAGATATCTTGAACACCAGTTTGAACATAGTACCCGGGATGCGGCCGTACTTTGCTGCGCTCACTTCAAATTGCTAGAACTCCGAAAATAATTTGAACTTTCAAATGGTTAAACGCTTAAAATATCCTGCAAAGTATAAACAATAAATCTAGCTGAAAAGGAAAAATTAATTTTCTGAAAATCTCAAGGTGGTGTAACTAATATGATTTTGTTGTTCTTCAGATATCCCCGAAGATTCCAATATTAATAAAAATGATTCCCCGTTATCAGTAATACTACAACAATATTATATCGTATTTTATTATAATTATTGTTATAAGCAGTCTAAAAAATTGCAATGCATTGGAGCTTACCATATTATTACAACAAATTTCAAAAAGTAAATGAGTTGAAAAATACTTTATAACCTTATTCGATAAAAATTCTGGGTGCAAAATAATTGTAAGCGAAGTTACAATGGTATAACTGCAAACATTACTTCTATGATAAATTTTTTTTCTTTTTTCCTTAATATTACTTCAATGTCAAGTTATTAGATATCATTGGATTTAGAAAAAATCTTCTACCACAATAAATAAAAAAATGTATACATTGCCATTTGAAAAAAAAAGAAGTTGACTGTCGCTTCGCATTGAAGTTAATGTGGGAAAAAATCAAAATTAATACCTTCTTGTAGTACTTACTCGACTAATTAATTGTATTTTTTTTTTCTGAAATCGGGGAATAAATAACTGAGTTAGAGCGTGGGACGTTTTTTAGGAATCGCCCTGTAGATAAAATTTGCTACAATTTGATTGAATGGAATTTTATTAAATACCTAACTTCGGCTACCTCCCCACACAATTTTTGAATTACAATAATTTCCCCGTAGTATGAACACGGTGTTGGTTCAGCATGCAATCGTAGCGACGTTGACCCTGCCTTCAACGATACAGTGTAATGCATTATGTATACGCCGAATAAACAAATGTAATTTTGGAGCTTATTTAATAAAGAATCTCGCAACCCCAAAAAACGTTGAAATAGATAAGATTGATTGGAGGTTTTGAAGAAGAGGTGAAGTGCACTATTTATTGAATCGATTTGCTACAAGTACAATTTAAAAAAAAACATAAAACTATTTAGGCTATGCCTTATTCCCGATAATTTTGATATGACCCGCGTATATTCGACCAAAACATTAAATTGTTTAGCGCTGATTATTTCAATGAAAATGTGATCCGTGCTGGAATTTTTCTTTTAATTTCAAATATGGTTGAAAAGTACTTTTTCAATGTACAGGGTTTTCCAAAATTGATCTCAAATATTAAATTATTTTATTTATTTCACAAACTGGTATTTATTTTTTATGATAAATCAAACGTCGTAAAAAGCAAAAAAGTGAAACTTGAAAAATCAAGACAAAAAAAATTGTGGAATTAATCTACTGCGTTGAATTTCATATTGCAAGTCGCCAAAATGATTTTATTTAAATTTTTAAACGCCTTCTAGCCTAAAGTATAATTTGAAATGCTTTATTTACATATATCATAATATTACTGTCCTAATTGGAGAAAATAAATGAAAAGTATTGTTTTTATAAAATTATTACAACCCATTGTTCTAATGAGACTGCAATCTTAATACTTAATCAAGGTTGGTTAACAATTCATTCAAAGCTCTTGAAAATGGCAAAACCCAAATATTTCTTGTTTACTCATTTGTAGCAGCAATTTTGCCAGAAATTCCAATTTGGCTAATGTTTAACTTTTAGTTCATCTTACTTGCACGGGTTCGGTGGTTTTCTTCCTTAACCGCAGTGTACTTGGCGGTAATAAGAATGTACAAAAAATGGATTTGCATCAATTACAAAAGCAGGGTTCTACATTAAAGCCAAAATTTTCGCCGAAATTCTTTGGCGGCATTAATAAGCATGCAGAGATGAAGCTTTGAACTGAAATATAGCACAATTTAGTTGGAGAATACTTTTTAATGCACCTAACTCCATCCCCGCCCTTAAGTTATAATATTTTACAGAAAAAAATTGAGTTGCAGTAACCAAATTGTTTCCATTATTCTTAATAATTTTGGTGCGACCAGCGTATATAAGTCCACGATAAATTGGTTAACTTTAATTCTCATCAAAATTTTAATTCAGTCAGAGTTGGTTTTGGATTGAGGTTTTTCTGGAGAGTAACTGTTAACGTAACGTCACAGTTACAATACTGCTGCTGAAGATAATTATAAAAAAATCTTAAAATATACTAATTGTTTATTCAGAATTATTTTCATACGACCAAATTATTACGACCCATTGTTCTAATGAAAATGCAATCTTAATTGCAATTTTTATTTCCCCGAAAGCTTTTAATCAAAGTTGGTCGAAAATGTATTCGAAGCTCTTGAAAATAAAAAAGCTAAATATTTATTTTTTTATTTGGGTTTTATTCATTGGTACCAACAATATTGCCTGAAATTTCAACTTAGTTAATGTTTCACTTTTAGTTCATTCTACAAGTAGTGCAACAACCACCAAGGGGCCCGTAATCCTTCTTAGCCGCAGTCAATTTAGTAACAATAAGAATATACCGAACACAGATTTGTATCTATTACCAAAGCTGCATTTTTTGAATTCTTTTGAAAGTGTTAATAAGTAGGCATAGATCAAGCTTTCATTTGAAATATATATATCAATTTGGCTGGAGAGTACTTTTTAATACACTAACCCCTTCTCCGCCCTTAAGTTATAATGTTTTATAGAAAGAAAGTTGAATTACAGTAATCAAATTGTTTCCGCTATTCTTAATAATTTTGACGCGACCCGCGTATTAGTCCACTATAAATTGATTAACTTCATTCTCATCAAAATCAAAATTCAGTCAAAGTTGCTTATGGATTTGAATTTGGAAATTTAACATTATTTTTATTTTCGGCTATTTTTGGGTTCTAATTAGTTTCGGCACTTTTCATAGCTGTCACTTCCACAACTAATAAAAGAAGCTAAAGGCGAAAGTTACTGTATTACTAGAAAGGTTGGAAAAGTGTATTATTGTAATACTTAAAAGAAAAATAATAAAAATAAAAATCAGGTCTGAATAGTTTTGGCGTAACCCTCGTATAAGTGCTTAAAACGCACTGTTCTAATTACAATGCGCAGTTTTTACTTCGCAGTAAGATTATTAAGTTGATTATTAATTTTAAATTGGTACTTTATTAACAAGTAGATCAAAATGGCGAAACACAATCTTAATTTACTTGTTTGTACGTTTTGGCTATTTATTGATATTAATTAGTTGAAAATTCGGCTTACTTACAATTTACATTTTTAGTTAATTTTGTTTACATGGCCAGTTATCCTGAAGAAAGTGACAAACCGCAGTTCCTAACTTAATAACAGAACCCAAACGCACAGCGGCGCTAGCAAGACAAGGTGGTTTAATAAAGGCACTGCGTTCGCAATTACAACAGGCGACGACAAAACCTCGCACTAACTCACGCAGTGTTATGGAATTAGCAAAATCTTCGCTTGTTTATTTATGATATAAGCGGCAAGTCGAAAGCTCAAATGATGGACCTGTTGTAAAAAAAGTGGACAATAATTACAACCAGATTGTGATTTAATTAGAAATTTATTATAACCCGATTCAAGAGTGCTTTTTGACAATCCTAACCCTTGGTTACCTACCTCGTCATACTTTTCCTAAGTTACCAACAATATTTTATGAAACGAATGGTGAACGGCATTGTTAAAATTACAAAAGAAGGACGCAAATAATTTTGACGCTACCCTCGTATAAGTTGACTATTAAATTAAATTGCTTAATTCTCATTGTTTCGTGTTATCGTAAAACTTCTGTTGAAGGGTATTCAATTGAATTTGAAAATCTGTTCAAAGCTCTTTAAAATGACAACGTTTATTTGTATCTATTGGCTATTTATTGGTAAATTAGTTTAGTTAAGTTGCAATTTGTTACCATTTAACTTTTAGTGCATTCTGTTTGCATGGTTGCTTCTGCTGAAGGAAGAGCCGAGATACCAGTTTCTGAGTTAATGAAACAAGCTAAACGCAATGTTGAGCGCTTTTTTAGATCGAGGATTGCACGACCTATCGCGGACCCACACGATGGTGACACTTTTAATATCGTAAATCATCCTCACAAGCGAAAGTTTAAACCCGGAAGTAAGGCCCACTTACTTAGACTGCATGTAAAGTTTAGACGACCTCACAAGCACTCATTCGTTGATGATCCAGATGATCCTTTTTATATCGTCAATCATCCTTACAAGCGACAATTTAAACCCTATTCTCCCGGAAGTAAGACATACCACATGTCTCGTTCTGTAGTTATTACAGGACCTGCTTCTTAATTAATATTTTCAATAAAAGCTAAAATAAACAACAAACAAAATGTAATTAAGTAAAGCGGATGAATAAAATAAAATTACTTTCAGTTTTAAATGAATTTCAGATCATTATTGCTCTTTAAGACTGACATGAAGAAACAAATTAAAGTAACATCCATTTGGCGACGGTTGTTACCGTAGCGCATGCGCTTGACATTTCAGTAGTCAAATTCACAATTTATTATTTATTTTGTTGTTATTTATCGGTGATTTAAATGGTGATCAACTAAAATGTTTGGTGACTATTGCGACAACATGGCGGTATCACATCCGGTATACGAATATGTGGAAGAAATTGAGGATGAAAAAACACGGGAGGAGGAAATACGGGAGCAGCTTCATGTTCCTGGGTCACATTTATTAATACAAACTGCGAATAATAAAATTACAATATGTTATTACCTAAAATCTCACTAACCATAAGAAACCCATAAAATGTATAACATGAAATTTGCTGAACTCATTACGAAATAAACAAATTAACGGTTTGATAAAGAAATTGTATATTTGTTATTTAAACGTTCAATTAAAAATGTTAATTAGCTCCACTTTGATATAACAAAAAAAATTTTGGCAGCCACCAGTCGCAAACCTATTTGTAAAAGGCTGTTTTGGACGATTTCCTCAAGGGTCCACTTCTGACGGAAAGTTCCTCAAGTGCCCTTCTTCGTTAACCTTATCCATTTACTTCTACCACAGTTCCGGTCGGTTCCCAACCGTTTAGCGTTGGAACATTCGACAGTCCATTTGGTAACAAGTTTTAGTTTTCCAATCTGGGTCTCCTGTAATAATTTCTTTAGTTTAATTCTAAACGTAACTGATGAAGTCACAAACCTTTGGGGTTCGTAAATGTGCCTGAACTCATTATTTCTTACAAATCCAAACGAATCAATTGAATCAATGAATTTTCTATTTCTCCATCATTTTTAATCCGAGCTCGTAATTATGTTTCTTTATCTGTCTAATACAATTTTAAACATTTCATCTTCTTTTAACCAGGACTATACTGCATCTTACCAATCCTAAAGTCGTCTTGATAGTAATGTAGTAATATTTTGAAAGCTAAGTAAGTAGTCAAAATAATTCTATTTTATTGTAGAAACAGAAAGTGCCGATTTTATCATCCACCACAACTTCTTTGGCCACCTCAAGTATGTCCCTTGGTTCTAGCTTTTCTGAGAAAAAATTCACTTCTTTTTTTAAATCCACCTCCACCTCCTTCTCCATAGCCACCTCTACTTCCAGCATTTCCGTTACCTCCGGAACCTCCATTATATCCAGAGTTAGGTCCAGGTGGAAGATACCATGGTTGAGTTGTTGGCCAAGGAGGGAAAGGCTGAGGATTCGCCGGTTGCAGCGGTGGCGGGAACCATGGCGAATTTGTTACTGGAGGGTAAGGTGGTAGATTTGGTGTCCAAGGAAGGAAAAGCTGAGGATTCGTTGGTTGCGGCGGTGGCGGAAACCATGGCGAATTTGTTACTAGAGGGTAAGGTGGTAGATTTGGCGGCCAAGGAGGGTAAGGCCATGGAGGACTCTGTTGAGGGGAGCAAGTAACAGGGCAATAATTGCAACAGCCACCTTTGACGAAGAGATTAATGGAAATGCTTTTTTTTTGTTTCGAGCTCCATTTAATTTTCTTGTCACAGTTCTAGCATTATTAGACTTTGCAGTTACAGCTAAAAGGTCAAGGTGTAAAGATGGGTATAGAACCAATTAATGTCTTTTTATCGAACCAAATAAAATCCATAACGCGCCAGTTAACAATAGGACAACATCCTTTAGGCTCATCTTTAAGATGCCATAGTTGACTAATTTGGCGGGCAGTAACTATTACAGTTATTGTTCCACGCAATGCAATTAGTTAATCAAGTAATTAATTCTGCGAAAATTTAATAACCATTTAAAAAAAAGTAACAAGGTATAAATTACATAGTGCAAAAATGTAAATTATTTATGAGAAATTATAATTGTGACATCATATCTATTTCAAATTCATATACAGGTCAGGCGCAAACACCAAATTTCGGTCGTTTTCGATATATCACAACGCGTTCTGAGCATTTTCTTCGCGCAATGCGCGTTTTCGGTGTTTGCACCGAACATGTACACAAATCTGAATTAAAAATTAACTGTATTTTTAATCGATTTTCTTCATGGCTGTCAAATTAATGCGTCTTCTTATTTTGCTCTTCAAAGTCGAATCAGAAAACGTTTCATCCGCATCATTTGCTATGAACTGGGTGTCTGTAAAATACATTACTATTGGAAAAGCAAATTTCTAAACGTCAAACAAAACAATAGGGCAATTAAAGGATACTTTAGATCCCTTTATTAGGCTGCGCCACTAATTAAATTAATAGGTCACTTACGTAAGTATAAGTGGACACTTACAACAGCTTCGAAAACAATACATATCTAAAGATAAATTAAGGAGGTACCAGCAACCCTGAGTTAAATAAGTCTAAGCTTAAGTCACGCTTACTAGAACGTTTATTGCTTCGACGATCAATATGCATGTTGTGCGCATAGGGGCGCTTTCGATTGCTGAGAGAGCCTAAGTTTTTAATTTTCGGATAACTACCATTAGTCAATTCAGCTAAAAGATTATCCAAAGGACGACGACTCGCTTTGATTGCTGGATAGGCCAACTGTTCGCCTATAACGGCGCTTGGTGGAGTTTTTGCAGGTAAAGCAGGAATCAGTTTAACTGTAAAACTTAATAACCTGTTGTTAAGGTTCTTCATCAAGCGCACTTACCCATGCAAACGAACGAAAATACACACAAGTGCAACATTGGAGCAGTTGTTATTCCAACAGGCAAATAATAATTAGACAATTTAGTAAAATGAACCAATCAATTAAATCAATTCATTTAATTGCAAAAATAATGTTAGTTAACGTTTATGGTTATTTTATTATTTGTGACTACAATTTTTGGTAATGGTGCAACGAAGGAAGATGCTTGAGTTAATATTATGCAGTAAAATATAGTCGTCCTCAACCTCAAAAATTTTATTCCAATAATCTCTTCGATTCCTGATGGACCTGCAAGCATTAAAATTGAGATATTGTTGATAGCGCTGCCAACAACTGCATCCGTGCTAATATCAAAAAGGTTAGTTCTTGCTACAACACGTCCCATGGCAGACTTACCAAACTTAACCGCATTGTTTTTCTTGGAAAAATCATTGCTTGACTTCTTGAAATTAGCTAGGGTAAGCTAGACAATCATCAGCCACACTATAGTGATTGGCATAGGATTAGTTTTTAATTATTTATAGTATTTCAGTGCCGCTTTAGGAATATTTGACTTCAAAAATGTATAGCGCCAACATTGTTGACCTTGTAGCCCAACTTGTCAGTCAATAGCTCATAACGTCAAGCATCTGTTTCCCGGTTATTTCGTTGTGTACTCTGTTGTGCTGTTTTTTTAGTGAAAATTGACAACTTTTGTTAAGACTCGATAAATTCAAAGTGAAATTAAACCATAACGTGTATTTTTATATCAATCTTGGTTTAGGCTTGCTTAACAATATTGAAAGAAGGTAGATTTTAAGCGGGAACTGATTTTTTAGGTATTATCTAGTATCTAGTATATCTATGCCATTCACTGACTAGCAATTTTGAATTAAAAACAGTTATTGGCCATGTGGCCAATAACTATGTGAATTTATATTATGTTTGTCACATATTATTTGCTTATTTTTAGTGTTATTAATAAACAATTCCTTAAAAGTATTAATTGGTATATGTTAGTGGCCAATAACTATCTTTCTGCTCTCGTAGATGCCGAAAGTGCAGGAAGGGGCCAAATATCAGAAAAAATACTCTGAAAAGAATGTTTCAGCGGCGTTGGATGCTATTAGTAATGGAATGTCTCAAAGGCAAGCGGCTGCCACATTCAGAGTACCGCGTCAAACCCTACAATTTAGAAACAGTGATTAAAGAGGAGGAAAGTATTTTGGAAGAATGGATACTAGCGGGCTATAGAAAAGGTTCTCCAGTGAGATAAATTGACATACAAGTATCTGTCAAAGAATTTCTAGACGAAAACCCACGTGACAACCCATTTCATCACAATCTGCCAGGAGATGGTTGGTACAGGGCCTTTCTTAAACATCATCCTGCTCTTACTCACCGAACACCAGAAGCAGATACAGCAGCTGGTTCTGTTGTGTCTGAAAAAGATATCAGGGGTTGGTTTTCTTCGGTAGAAACGTATTTGTCAGAAAAGGGTTTGGTTGACATGTTACAAGATCCAATAAGGATATTTAATGGTAATGCAACTTTCTTTTATCTATGTCCTAAAAATTCCAAAGTGGTTTCTTGCACCTAGAGGTGCAAGAAACGTGTACGAAATAGATACTGCACAAGCAAAAACCAATATCACGGTGATGTTTACATTTTCAGCCAGTGAACAAGTAACTGAGCCTATGGTAATATATCCTTACAAACGACTGCCTGCTGCGATAATATAATCGGTACCTACCACTTGGGGCATCGGCCATAGCGAGAATGGATGGATGAAAGCAGAGCTGTTTTAAGAATACATTGGAAATGTGTTGTATCCAAACTTGAACAAGAATAATGTTAAGTTTCCTGTAATCCTTTTTGTCGACGGACATTTTACCCATCAGATGCTTAAGTTTTGATATCGTTATATCTTAATGGAACGAGGACAATGCAGCTGCTTTTAAATCGATGGAAATGGGATGGAAAGAAGCTGTTTTAGAATTTAAAAGGAAAAATAAAAGTGTAACCATCAATAAAGAAAAATTTGCGGAGATACTAAAAGCAGTCATAGATGACTGTGGTAAGTCAGGCACAATCAAAAAGGAGTTTCGAGCCAGTGGTTTGTTTCCGTGGAATGCGTGCACCATTGACTACACTCAATCTTTTGGAGCGGAAAACATTGATAAGAAAGAAATGCAAAGCATAAACGTATCCAAATCATATGTAAGCTATTCCCAATTTCGAAGTATTGTTGGTGAAGATAGAATAAAAATATTTCAGCAAATAGATAGCTATGATAGCCAAAGCAATGATGAATTTATTATATTGTACAAAATGTACAAATAGTTTAAAAAAATTGATAATGGTTTAGATACACCCAATACAGACGAGAATCAAATTGGAGATATAGATATAAACAATATTGATATAATATTCAATAACAATGCAATCGAGACTTCGGCAGATGTTGAAGACATGAAAGTATCTGCGAAAAATTCAACGAATGACGTGGAAGAATTAATTATATTTGAAAATGATCATAATATACCAGAATTAGAACCAGCAGTAGGGTCGGTGATAGAAGATAAAAACGAGCAAAATGAGTGTTAAAAAGATCAAAATGGAAACAAAGAAATTCCAGTAGAACCCAATGAATCTAATAACATGAATTTAAGTCTTCGAGATTATGTGACTTGGACAAAGACTCCTGAAAGAAAGGGTAAAAAAACTGTGAAAGATTATCTTTTGTTCTAACAAGCACGCAGTGGAAAAAGATTAAAATGGAGAAATTAGAGTCAAAGAAACAAGAGCAAGAAAGAAAAGAAAATCTTAAAATAGAGAGAGGTTTGAAAAAAACAGAAAAAGAAAACAAACAATTACTGAAACGGACCACAATGAAGAGAAGAAAGACGACTGAAAAGTGATAAAGAAAAAATAAAAAAACAAAAACAGGAAAGTAGCATTCAGGAAGAGCTAACATCTCCGGAATGTACTATTAATTTTCTTGATAATAATTCGTCCCAGCAAATATACTATGATCATTCTAAACCTAGCACAAGCCGAGTGACTATTTTATCATGTGCAAAAATTATTCCAGAAAATCAAAAACGACAAATATTTGGTGTAAAACAGGATAAAAATTGCCAAAAAAACAATAAAACTTCTCATTTCAAGAATAATTTGGCAGCTACAGGAAGTCTTTGCTTTCTTTGCGTGAAAGTAATTAACTCTACAATGAAAGGAATCAAGTACAAGGCTTGTAGTAGAACATATCATAATAAATGCATTCTAAAAATACTGGAAAACATAGATACATCAACTATTTTCTATTGTAAAAGTTGTAGTGCCAAAAAAACTATTGCCTGAAATACAAAATACACGATATGTGTAATACATTTTAAGTATATTATCTTTTTCTATTTTGTGTAAAACGTGTTAATAAAATAAAATTCCAATTTTGAATTGTTTTTTCTTATTGTGTCAATGACTGATATTAGGATGGCCAATAACACAAATGTGGTGGCCAATGATTATGAATTTAGAAAACAAAAATTAATTCGTATATTTAGCTAAGTTGACTTAATAATTTAAGAAGAATTTTGAATTTTATTTGATTTTTAATTTATCCACTCTGTTAAGAACTGTGTCATATCTCTAATATTTACTTTTATTGAATAATTGAATAAAAACTGTAGAGCGTTTCTTAAGTGGCCAATCACTATACAGTTTACCCTATTTGGTGCGGTGAGTTCTGCCTTCCTGTTGGTCGTTTTTTCGTTGCGTCCTTTAAATGCTTGAAAATGATCAATTCAATCAAATCGGGTCGTTTCAACAGTAAGGAAGTCATAACATCAACAGTTGAATGTGGAAAAATCATTAAACCCATACAGTTGAATGGAGGTAATTTTTCTAAAACAACCGAAATCAATATCGTTAAGATTTCGAAATAAATTGAAACCTGCTAAGGAATTGTATGGTATCAAACTCCTCCCGATGATGGTCTTCACCATATACATATTTCGTTGTTTAAGTGCCACCATTAGCTCCATGAGGGTCGCAAAATCAAACCACAACATCTGACCATTGTTGAAATAGGCAATTTTTGGTTCGTGACCTAAGGGTGTGCGTTCATTACTGGGTTGTGTTTTGATTGCTTGTTTATTTACAATTGTATTCACTGCAAGCATATCTCCTTGTTTCACCGCTTGTAATAGTTTTTCGATCGCTTCTCTTTCGACAACCACCAGTTCTTCATTGACATCAAAAACGTCTGAAAGAGATGAAATTAGTTGAGAACTTAATTGCAGTTTGGCTTAGTTACCTGTCGAGGTTGTTTCCGTGTAAAACAATTTTAAAATAGATTCAATGGTTGATTGGTTTCGCGCTTTGATAGCTTCCAAGAGCCTCATCGTAGATGAGGTGTCAATTAGGTTTGTACCTTCGCGTAGTTTCCAGTTTAGTTCCTTCATTGTAATCAGATTTGCTAAGACTACGGACTGTAATTTAGTAAAGTTATTATTTCTTACAAGAACCAACATCTGCTTTATAGTGGGTTGGTCCAAAACCATCATCTTCTCAATTGCTAGTAAAAGAAGCTTTCGCAATTTAAAAAGATAATTAGGAAAACTTCAACTTAGAAATAATTGCATTAATAAACATTGTTGTTTAACTAATGTAAGTGGTTTTTACCTAAGCCTTGTCGTTGTGAAATAGCCAACAATTGATTTCGAGAGGCAGCCATCCTTTGGTTGGTTTCGTTTCTTCCTCTCAATGGATCTGTGATAAGTTGTTCCATGCTCCATTTGTCGAGTGAGATTTTGTAATTTTTGTCATCTTCCGCTGTCAATTTCGCAAGTGCAAGCATGATGGACGGGTGTTCAATAACTGAAACTACCGAAACTTTAATTTAGCCAAAAATGTAAATACCGCTTACCGAATAAGAGCAATAAAAATATACACAAATGTAACATGATCGATTAAGAAAAAAACTTTATTGATGGCAATTAGTTTATCGACCGTTAAATAGACAATGAATCGGAGGATGTTGTCTTATAGTTTAAGGATCATTAAATATATAGAATAATATAATAATAATAGAATAGAATAGAATAATAGACTATTAAAATATTTACAAACTGCAGCTGATAATTAAAAGCGTTGGCCGCAATAACAGTAATCATTGTTTGATTCAGGTGTTCTAAAAGTGACGAAATCAAGAACATGATAAGTTACACCAAATTTATTTTTTGCAAAATAGTTTAGCAATAGCTAAAAATTCATTCGATCTAAACTCTCCATTAGACTATTTACGCCACCTGAAACAATGCCAATCAAGATTACGTTTTCATCATCAAAAATATAACCTCCGATTTGGTTGAAAGCGCCTCCAGCTATTGCGCCTGTAGTTTGAGGAAAAGTCCTGGAAACTTGTATTAGATTTTCCATAGTCACACTTGAATTTAGTCGTGACTGTATCAGCAATTTTTCCAGATTCCTTCTATCTAGAGTGACCTCGTTATTGCTTTGGAAAAAATTATTCACGAAATCAAATGTACAACCTCCCCGGCAGAGATTACAACTTTTGCATGAATAAGTTGGTCGTGGTTGAATTGGCCTTGGTCCAGCAAACCATTGGTTTGCTGGATAACTCCGTATAGTTGAGTACCACAGAACAGGAGGGCGAGTCTGAAAAGGCGGAAAAGTCGGATAAGGTGCAAAAGTTGGATAACGTGGAGGAGTCTGATAACGTGGGAAAGTCTGATAACGTGGAGCAGTAGGATAAGGTGGAAAAGCCTGATAACGTGGAGGAGTATAATAAGGTGGGTAAATCGGATAACGTGGAGTAGTCTGATAAGGTGGAAAAGGCTGATAACGTGGAGGGGTCTGATAAGGTGGGAAAGTCTGATAACCTGGAGGAGTCTGATAAGGTGGATAATAAGGAGAAGTCGGATGAGGTTGCAAAGTCGGAGAAAGTGGAGTAGTTGAGAAAGTCTGAAAAGATGGATAAGACGGAGAAATCAAATAAGGTGGAGGAGTTGAAGACAACGGTGCGGAACTCAATGGATTTAGAGAGTTCAGAGGCGATGGCGGGGATGGATCTTCCGAAACCACTTCTACTAACTCGTTACGTTGGTTACTGGCGTCATTTAAAATCTTGTACAAAATCAATTCCACTAGATCAAGTTGATTCATTTGCAGCATTGATAAGATATCTTTAGTTGTAGGCTCGAGTACCAACAGAGCATTTTTATGCATTTGTGCAATTTTAGCTGAAAAGGATCAAGTTAATTGTCGTTAGAATCGCACCTAATTTAAAACCTTGATATTCCGCAGATGGGAACAAACTTTTATAAATAATACCCTCTATTGTCGTTACATTCTTCGCCTTAATCGCTATCAACAAGTTCACAAGAGATGGTAAATCTAAAGACATCATCATTGAGTTATTCTTCGGGTTTGTTCCATTCGAAAGTACCAATTCGGAAATAATGTTTTTAAATTCTTCCATATTTTGATGAATAAGAGCATGTACGAGCTGAGTCCGCATAACGTCAGAGAAGGTTATAGTGTTTTCGGAAGGTTGTTGTCGCTCAATCGTGGAGTCTGGTTGTATGACCTTATTGTTCATAATCGTTTTCACTTCATCGAGATTTTTTAAATTGGCGTGTTTGAGCAACGCCTCTAGCGTGCTTCTGTTTACCACTACTAATTTTGAATTTGGATCATAATTGGGGTCTACGAAAAATGATATTATTTCAAACAATTGCACAAATGGATTTGGTTACCAGATGGTGATTCCGTTATACTGTAACGACTTAAAATATTCTCGGCGCCGTTCCGATCACGCTGCTTAAGAGCCTTTAACAATTCACCCCAACTCGAAATGTCCATGAGCACTGCATCGTTGACTAGATTTGAGTTTAAGCTTCGACAATCAACGAGTTTTTCCGTAACCGATCTTTCGACAGTTTCGAAATCGCCATTTTTTAATTGCTCCAGGATTTGCCTTATTTCTTGTTGTCGCAACAGTAGAATTTGGTCTAACAGGATAAAGGACAATGATTAATTCAATGGCTGTTTATGGTTATGATGTAAGACAATCAATACCCCTAATTCTTAAGTAGCTTCATTTCACCTACGACACTAAAGATTACTGTTCTCATCCATTACCCAAAAATATTTTGGGTGGCCTGATTTTAAGATGATATGATTTTAATAAAATATTAACGACTTGCTATAAAGGTGCCATTAATTAATGTCAAAACTAATAACAGTAACAAACAATGGAAAAACTAGTTTCGCTAATTGTTAATTAAATTATTAAATATTATCATTACCTAAACGTTGTCGTGGGGACGAAAGCAGTCGCGACTGTATTGGAACCAAATGGTGTTTCCCCTCGCCAAATGATTTATAAACATCGTCCACAACTTTGTATTTGCCTTTGGACAAATCAGATACGAACTGTTCCAGAGAAGCTTTGTTAAATGATATTGCTCCGTTGTCCTTGATGGTTACTTTTGGACCCAAAAGCACTTGCTCATGGTCGGCCGACAGTCCAGGTAAAACTGGATTTTTTTTTAAAAAGGTATAGATTTTGAATCGGACGATCTTACCAAAACAGAACCAGGACAATGGAAGCAACAGCAACATGGTGTACAAAAAAATGTTCTTACAAAACAGTTACTTCTTGGTTGATTAGATAATAAAATTATTGTGCCTTTAATTAATTACCAATTAAAGTTTGTTAATTTGAATCAATTATTTTTATGGAACTAAATAAAATATTATTTTAAACACTTGGATTTTATCACTAAGGGGTAAAATGCTTTAATTTGTTAAACATAAAATAAAGTTTTATTTTAGGGAATTTACACTTCCTCTGGTTGGCTACGGGTAGAAAACTTGGCAGTCGCTATTATTAACTGTTACTAACTCTTTTACGGGGGGGGGGGGGAACGAACGAGTAGTTTGTGGTTGATTTAGATGAACGCAAAATCAGTAACTAACGAAAATTAATTCAAATGCAACACGAATAATTAATAACAAAGCGTCACCTCTGATAACCCAATAATACTTATTGTGATAAAGCAACATTTCAGGCCATACCAAGGATACTTTTCCTACACTATCGTTATGGCTCATGATATTTTGGAAAACCTTTTTGGACCACCACCTGGTTATGATAACACCACCTCCAAAGCCACTACAACCACTAAATTTATTACCAGCACGATAGCTACTATCACCAAAGCCACAACCACCCGTACCAACACGACCGCCACCACCCAACCCAACTGCATCCCCACATTGCAATTGGCTACTTTCTTTAAAAGAGGGTGGGGCAAATGTACCAAACAAATAAGTTCCAATTAAGTTCAATTAAGTTCAATTAATTACTTTTGTTGGATCCAATACTCCAAAAATATAATTAGCTTTCAATTGAACATTTTAATTACACGAAATTAATAATTTTCTACGCCCTACCTTTTCCGACGGTCATTTTTGTGACCTCTCTTTGTTAATTACTTTTTGTTGTTACTTTCTACCTCCAACTTGACACATGCGAACAATTAAAAAGAGCAATAAAAAGGTTGGATGAACAATAAACAAGTTTAACAAGATCAAGCTAATGGAATATTATTTCATAGTAATTATAATCATTTCAGTTGCTGTTAGTAACATAGTTGGTGGCAAGGTATTGTTCCACTTTCTCATTATTTTCTTGTTCGGTAAACAGTTAATTTGCACCCATTTTCTAAAAAAAACAAATAACTTTTATTTCTCAAGTTCAAATTATTTCGTCGCCAACACTCACTAGGTCTTTAATTAAAAACCTCAGGTGAGAACTGGAACAACAGAAGCAATTAATAACAGCCAATAAAATACTACGGGTGAAATTTTACGACTAATTTCACAATTGTTATAAAATCACATCGCCCACTTCCATCTTCCAGAACTAAATCTCCCCCACCCCCATCTCCACCTCCTCCACCTACTTTTCAGCTCGTTTCGATGGCAACAGTTTTGAAGCCAATTGTGGACCAATCCTTACTGATAAAGGGGGTGGAACTAGTAAATACGATGAGGTCGATGAAACCACCACATTTCAGATCCGAATGTAAATACAAAAATCAAGAACAAAATATGCCATAACAACAAAATGTAAAGCAAAATACTTGATTTATTGTAAAAAACTTCACTCTTCTCCTCTTGTTAATTTACGAATAAATGTACAAAACGACCAAGAAGGAATCTTTTCAGAGAAAAGATATTCTGAATTGTGGAAAGAATGTTGTAACTGTAAAATTGCAACTAATGGTCATGTCGACCAAGAAACAAGAAGAAGGGTTAAGAAAAAGAATAAATTAGTGAAGACAATAATATTCCCCATGATGACTTACGTCTCTGAGTTTTGGATAGCTGGTGACAATCACTAAGTCGTCATTGACACCAATAATTTCTGAAAGGGATGAAATGGGATGATACCTTGATCGCAGATTAGTTACCTGTTGTGGTTGCTTCAATAATTGATTCGATGGTTAATTTGTCTTCCTCTATTGATAGTTTTCAAGAACATCGACTTGGATGAAGTGTCAATTAGATTTGAATCTTCGTCCAGCTTCGATTTTAGTTCTTCCATTGTGACCCGATTTGCGATGGCTACGGACTGTAATTTAGAGACGCGATTATTGGTTAGAAAGCAACATCTTCTCTATTGCTACCTAAAGATGCCGTCAAAATATAAAAGAAGTTGTTCGCAAAAGTTGAACTTAATGATCCACTTATGGTTAATTAATTGTTTTTTCCTAAACTCCGTCGGTGTGAAATAGCCAACGGTTGGTTTCGAAAGGCAGCCATCCATTGCTTGTTAAAAGAGTTTTTAAAGTCGTGTATCTTTTTATACCGTTTACTGACAAATTGTTCCAAGTTCTGTTTGTCGAGTGAAATTTGGTTATTTTTGGTGTCTTTCGGTATCAATTCCACAAGGCAAACGTAATCGAAGGAACTGAAACTACGGAAAAAAATGTAAGTGTCACTTAATGAATTGAAGCAATGACAGAACACAAACGTAACATTATTGATTGAAATTGGTTTATCGTCCGTTAACTATACAATGAATTGGACGAGGTTGTCTCATAATTTAAGGATCAGTGAATTTTTGCTCTTAATTATAGAATAGTGGGCAATTTAAATGTTTAAACAAATGTAGGTTATAAGCAAAAATATTCACCCCAATTGTTTCATTTAAATATAAAACCATCAAACAAAACTTATTAACACTTACGGGTGCTCTAAAAATTGCGACACAAAAGAAAATTTATTGAGAAAAAGCCTTGGAAATTTTTATTACACTTTCCACAGTCACATGTCGATTTCGTTGTGCCCTTCCTAGCAACTTGTTTATGTCATTTTTATTCAGAGTGAGCTTGTCATTCTCTTGAAAAAAAACATTCACCAAATTATTTGATTGGTAATACGGTGGAGATGGAGGTAGGGGTGGAGGTCGAAATTGATGTGGAGGTCGAAATTGATGTGGAGCTCGAAATTGATATGGAGGTCGAAATTGAGGTGGACGTGGGGGTAGATATCGGGGTGAATATTCATTTCTAGGTGGAAGTGGAGGTATCGGTGGATATTCATGTCGACGTCCAGACGGAAGTGGAGGTCGAGGTGGAGTTGGATATCGAGATGGAGGTGGAGGTGGAAGTTGATATTGAGGTGGAAGGGGATGTCGAGGTGGAATTGGATAACGAGATGGAGGTGGAGGTTGATATTGAGGTGGAAGGGGATGTCGAGGTGGAATTGGATATTCAGATGGAGGTAGAGGTAGATATTGAGGTGGATGGTGAGGTTGAGGTGGAAGGGGATGTCGAGGTGGAATTGGATATCCAGATGGAGGTGGAGGTAGATAGTGAGGTGGATGTTGAAGTTGATTTGGAAGGGGATGTCGAGGTGGAATTGGACGTAGAGGTCGATATTGAGGTGGATTTTGAGGTTGAGGTGGAAGTGGAGGTCGAGGAAGAGCTGGGTAGCGTGTTGGAGGTGGAGGTAGTCCATTAGCCCACCAGTTTTCTGCGTGACGCGATACAGTTGACTTCAACGGAACAGGTGGAGGAGTCGGAAAAGGTGGAGAACTCGGATAAAGAGTACGGACCTTATCACCTCGAGGCGTCGGATAAGGTCCGAAATGCCGATAATCTGGAGGCGTCTGATAAGGTCGACGAGTGAGATAACGTGGAGGAGCCCGATAAGATGGGAAAGTGGGAAGAGCTGAAGTAGTCCGAAAAGATAGAGAAGTCTGAAAAGGTGGAGGAGTCGGGTAAGATGGAAAACTGGGAGAAACTGGAGTTGCCCGAAAAGATGGAGAAGTCTGAAAAGGTGAAGGAGTCGGATAAGACGGGGAAATCGAATAAGGTGGAATAGTTGGATGCAATGGTGTAGAACTTCATGGATTTGTAGGATTCTGAGATGGTGGCATCGATTCATATTCCGAACCCGCCGGTGCGGACACCTTTTGCTCGATGTTAACGTCGTTGAAAAGCTTGTTAAATATCAATTCCAATAAATCAAGTTTATTCATTTGCAGCGTCGATAAGATATCTTTAGTTGTGGGCTCAAGTACCAACAGAGCATTTTTATGCAGTTGTGCAAGTTTAGCTGAAAGAATCAAGTTAATTTTCGTTAGATCCACACCTAATTCAAAACCTTGATATTCCTTAGATGGAAACAAATGTTTATAAATAATACTCTGTGTGGTGTTTAAGTTTTTGTTCTTAATCGCTGCCATCAACTCCACAAGAGATGATACATCAAAGGAAAGCATCACTTCGTCGTTAGTCGGAGTTGCTCCTCCCGAAGTTATCAATTTAGAAATAATGCTTCTAAATTGTTCCATGTTTCCTTGAACAAGGGCGCGCGTGAGCTTAGTCATCATAACCTCAGAAAAGGCTATAGAGTTTTCTGAAGTTTGTTGCTGCTCAATCGTGAAGTTTAGTTGGATGACCTTATTGTTCATAATCCTTTTCACTTGATCTAAATTATTTAAATTAGCTTGTTTTAGCAGCGCACCTAGCGTGTCTCTGTTTATCACTACTAATTTACTATTTGGATCATAATTGGGGTCTACGAAAACTTACATTATTACAAACAATCGCACGGATGTATTTGGTTACCAGGTGGTTGTTCCATTAAACTGTAACGACTTAAAATTTTCTCGGAGCCGTTCCGATCATGCCCCTTAAGAGCCGTCAACAACTCAGTGCAACTTGAAGTGTCGATCAGTATTGCATTTTTGAGTACTGTTGAGTTGAGGTCTCCAGGAGTAACGAGATTCTGCACAATGGTTTCTCCAGCATCTTCGAAACTTCCATTCTTTAATTTCTCTAGCATTTGCTTTATTTCTTGTCGCCGCAACAATAGAATTTTGTCTTTAAAATAAGATACAGGAAAATTATACATTTAATGTCAGCTTATGATTATGATGAAGGGTAATCAAAACCCAGCATTCGAAAGTAGGGCCATAGATCAGAACCATCATTTAACCTACCAGAGTTAAAGTGATAGTTGTGATTGATTGGTGCAAGAAGAAGCATAATGAACGGTTATGATGAAGGGTAATCACAACCCCTCATTCGAAAGTAAGACTATAGATCTCTGAGTTGTGATTGATTAACGCAGTAAAAAGCATAGTAATCATTTACAATTTGATGGCTCTTTTCACTTTTCAAATAGTTTTAGTGACCTAATCTTAAGATGATGAGAATTGTAATAAAATATTAACGACTTGCTATAATCCTTAATTAACGTCAAAGCTAGTAACAGTAGTAGGAACTGTTGTACCATAAAAAATTATAAAATATTTTTCTTACCTAAACTTCGTTTTGCGGGCAACGACTGCAGCAACTGGTTTCTAAGCAAATATTTTTCCCCCTTGTCGAATGATTTATAAACGTCGTCCACATCTTTATATTTGCCTTTGGCCAAATCAGATACGAATTGTTGCAGCGAAGCTTTGTTAAATGATATTTCCCCGTAATCTCTGATTGCCACTTTAGGACCGGGAAGCACTTGCCGATGGTGGGTCGACGATTCAGGTAAAACTGGAACATTCTGTTGTGAAAAGGTGGAGCAGAACAAGGACAATAGAAAGAACAGCAACATGGTCTACAAAAACATGTTGTTACAAAACAGTTTTTTTGTTGATTAGATACTAAAATTATTGTGCTTCAAATTAAAATACATGGTAATCACCAATTAAAGTTTGTTAATTTATATCAGTTATGGAACCAAATAAAAAAATTTGATTAATTATTTTATTCTAAACATTTGTAATTTAATTGTAATTGGTGTCGGTAAATCAGAAGCAGGCGTTTTTGCAAGTGCGAGTATGGTTTACAGGTCAAGGCGCCAGCCGCGGCCTGTATATACAAGTTCTCGCAAAGCAACTGCTGGGTGTTTGATACACAGGGTTTTATTTTTAATTGTTTAAATTTGGTAAAAATTATATTAACTTTTCAAAACCTTCATGCTACAGAATTTGCACTTTTTATGTTTAAAAATGATAAGAACCAAATCAGATTGTAAACCAGTGCTGACGAGAGTAGGTACGACGGCAACGTTTAAAAAATTACACTTTTATAAAATTTGAATTTTTTGGCACATTAATTATTATAACTCTACAATTTTTGTCGGACTTCAAAGTTCAAATTAATTCTTCGCCAACACTGACGACATCTTATTTTAAAATTACAAGAACACGGTCAAATAATAACAGTGAAATACTACATAAGTATGCGCATAAATTTTACTGCTTATTATAAAATGGTGATAAAATACTGTTTCAGATCATTTCTAGAAAGGATGTTTTTCCTGTCTTATCGAATGACCTGGGATTTTTTGAAGAAAGTTTTTGTACCATCACCTGATTATGTGGGCGATGGCGCTGGAAATAATGACATTACCACCGAAGCCATTACTACTATTAAAGACACTACCACCACCAAGGTCACAAGCACTCCTAGAAACACAACTTTCAATAGCCTGCCCTACTGCATCACTACCTTGCAATTGAATACTGTTTGTTAATACGGGGTGGCGCAAAGATACTAAACAAACATGTTCCAAACAGATATGACGAATCTCTTCAATTAATTAAGGTAACGCTGGGTAACATTGACATGGTGGTAACACGGCCAATTCTCGTGTATTGGTATAAAATGTAGTATCGCTTTTTCTACAATTGAAGGGTTTGCTGCAAAAAGGAAGTAGCTCCAATTTTTCCAGTTGTTGGGAAACCAAAAAAAAGTTTAATAAATTCAAATTTTAAGTTAGGTATGTAAACATATTGTTGTTGCTTACTTTCAATTATGGTGTTTACATATTAGAACAGTATTTTCATTCAAAAAATGTCATCCAGATGACCGTACGTGGATGATTCTTGGAGCTACCTCCCAACAGCGATAGGATGGAGCTACCTCTTTTTTCCAGTAAACCCTTCAATTTCGTTTAGGGTCCCGCCATTAAGTATGAATAACTGAAAAGTTGTTTGCAACTACTTGGTGGTTTTTTACAGACATTGTAATTGGCAACTGACAGAAACCAGCGTCAATGATTCACTACGCTTAGGAAACATTTACTTGTAACACACTTTATACGGGCTGTCAATGTTAGAATTAACACTTTGCATAATTTCAAAAAAAAAATTAAATAATCCTGTAAACTTAAATTCAATCTCCTAACTAAAAATTACAAAGGGTAATAAAAATGTTGCAAGAACAATGGAAAATTTTGACATTAAAATCATTTCATTTGCTTTTAGTAACGTAGTTGGTGCCAATGTTCCAATGTATTGTCCCCTTTTTCTCATTATTTTCTTGTTCGGTAATTATTTAACTTGTTTCAATATTCTTAAAAAACTTTTAATTTTCAAGTGCAAATTAATTCGTCGGCAACACTGACAAGAAGTTTAATTAACAACGCCAGGTCAAATCTGGAAGAAGAAAAGCAAACAATAACAGCCAGTAAAATACTGCATAAAAGTAGGCATAAATTTTGCCACTAATTACACAATTTTGATAAATCGATATTTCAGATCAAACAAAGAAACGATGTATCGGGTGTCTTTTTAAGAAGGGTTCTAAATTTTTGGACTTCATTTTTAGACCACCACCTGGTTGGAACCATTTCTGTCCCCCTCCGTTCTGCCCCCCACCACGTCCACGTCCACGTCCAACTCCACGTCCAACTCCACGTCCAACTCCACGTCCAACTCCAAGTCCAAGTCCACGTCCACCTCCACCCCCACCCCCACCCACTACTAATCATCCGACAACCCCTCCTCCTCCTCCTACTCCACCACCCCCTCCACCACCGCCACCTCCACCACCACCACCAACAACAACACCACCGCCACCTCCTCCATCTACTACCCCTAGAACCACCACCCTTCCTTGCTGTACAACTACTTTACAAGATTAATTCAACGCCATTTTAATTTAATATTATGGTAATATGGTAATATTATGGTACCCATATTAATAAAGTTTTACACTTCTTACAACTGTAAAAATATACAAAAATAACAATAATTTTCTATTTTTAGCAGGATTTTTATTTTTTGTTGCAAGATTTATTTACAAATTGTCGCCGCTAAGCTTTAGAAAGAAATTGTGATCAAAATCTTCGGCCGTTCTAATAATTTTTTTGTTGTTAGTATTTTCTAGTTACAACAGTTTACTTGACGCATGTGAACAATTAAAAAAGGCAATAAAAATGTTTCAGAAACAATAGATAATTGTGGCATTATCAAACTATTGAAATTATTATTGCATAAAGGCAATTATACATTTCAGTTTGTGGTAGTAACATAGTTGGTGGAAATGTATTGTTCCACTTTTCTGATTATTGTCTTGTTCGGTAAATATTTAACTTGCTTTTATATTCTAAGAACAAAAAGTAACTTTTATTTTTCAAGTCCAAATTAATTCGTTACCAACACCGACGACAAGTTTAATTAAAGACGCCAGGTCAGAATTCCAAGAAAAAAAGGAAACAATAACAGCCAGTAGAATACCACACAATAGTAGGCATAAATTTGATCACTAATTACACAATTCTGATAAATCAGTATTTCAGATGAAACAAAGAAACGATGTATCGGGTGTCTTTTAAGCGCGGCCGCTACAGTTTTGAACATCACTTTTGGACCACCTGGTTGGAACCCTGTCTGCCGTCCACCGTTCTGTCCCCCACCGCCAACCCGACCACCTCCACCACTTCCCCCTCCACCTCCACCGCCGCCGCCACCTCCACCACCATCGACACCTCCACCACCTACTACTACTGTACAAAATTAATTCAACGCCATTTTGATTTATTATTATGTTCCTACAATGAATAAAGTTTTACACTTCTTACAACTGTAAAAATACATTTAAAAAAATAATAATTATCTATTTTTAGCAAAATTTTTATTTTTCGTTGCAAGAATTATTTACATATGGTCGCCGCTAAACTTTAGAACGAAATTGTGATCAAAATCTTCGGCCTTTTTAATGACTTTTGTTTTTGTTAATATTTTCTAGTTATAACAGTTTATTTGGCGCATGTGAGCAACTAAAAAAGGCAATAAAAATATTGCAGAAATAATGGACAATTGTGGCATTATCAAACTATTGAATTTATTATTGTTTAAAGGCAATTATACATTTCAGTTTGTGGTAGTAACATAGTTGGTGAAAATGTATTGTTCCACTTTTCTGGTTATTTTCTTGTTCGGTAAATATTTAACTTGCTTTCATATTCTAAAAACAAAAAGTAACTTTTATTTTTCAAGTCCAAATTAATTCGTTACCAACACCGATGAGAAGTTTAATTAAAGACGCCATGTCAGAAGTCCAAGAAAAAAAGGAAACAATAACAGCCAGTAGAATACCACACAAAAGTAGACATAAATTTAACCACTAATTACACAATTCTGATAAATCAGTATTTCAGATCAAACAAAGAAACGATGTATCATCATCGCGTGTCTTTTAAGCGCGGGCTCTAAAGTTTTGGACTTCATTTTGAGACCACCTGGTTGGAACCCTCTCTGCCGTCCACCGTTCTGTCCCCCACCGCCAACCACCACCCGACAACCTCCACCACTTACACCTCCACCTACACCTCCACCGTCACCGCCACCGCCACCTCCACCACCATCGACATCTCCATCACCTACTACCCCTACAAACACCACCCTTCCGTGCTGTACAACTACTGTACAAAATTAATTCAACGCCATTTTGATTTAATATTATGGTCCTACAATTCATAAAGTTTTACACTTCTTACAACTGTAAAAATACATTTAAAAAAATAATAATTATCTATTTTTAGCAAAATTTTTATTTTTTGTTGCAAAAATTATTTACATATGGTCGCCGCTAAACTTTAGAACGAAATTGTGATCAAAATCTTCGGCCTTTTTAATGACTTTTGTTTTTGTTAATATTTTCTAGTTACAACATTTTACTTGACGCATGTGAGCAACTAAAAAAGGCAATAAAAATGCAATATTTTAGACAATTGTGACATTATCAAAATATTAAATTTATTATTACATAAAAGCAATTATATATTTCAGTTGCTGGTAGTATTGGTGCCAGTGTATTGTCCCATTTTTCTCATTATTTTCTTTTTCAGTAAATATTCAATTTGCAACTATTTTCTAAAAAACAAAATAAATTTTATTTTCAAGTACAAATTAATTCGTCGCCAACACTGACGAGGAGTTTAATTAAAAACGCCAAGTCAGAACTGGAAGAAGAAAAGCAAACAAAAACAGCCATTAAAATGGTACATAAGAGTACGCATACATTTTACCACTAATTGCACAATTCTGATAAATCAATATTTCGGGTCAAAAAAAGTAACGATGTTTCTCCTGTCATATTGAAATGGGTTTTACAATTTTAGACTCCATTTTTGAACCACCACTTGGTTGGAGCCCTTTCGGCCCCCAAACTACCCGTCCGCCACCTCCTCCACCATCACCACCTCCGCCTCCACCTCCACCTCCTTCTTAAACCCCCCCTCCACCTACTACCTCAAGAACCACCACCCTTCCGCTGCATAACTACTTTGCAAGAATAATTTAACGCTATTTTGGTTCAACAGTGTGATACTAACATTAGTAAAGTTTTACACTTCCTACAACTGCAAAAATAACCAACAAATAACCAGCTGTTGTGCCAAACAGATATGACGATCCTCATCAATTAATGACTCTTGTAGTACCCAATACGATAACACCAAACTATAACTACTTACCGTTCAATTCATCTTTTTAATCACATGAAATGCCTTACTTTTTCTAAAATTCCCTTACCCTAATTGTTTAATTAGTTTCTGTTGCTACTTTCCGCACACACATGCGACCAATTAATAAGGGCAATAACAATGTTGCAAGAACAATAGACAATTATGATTTTATCAAGCTAATGAATTAATTATTTTAGAAAGGCAATTATACATTTCAGTTGCTGTTAGTAACATAGTTGGTGGGAATGTATTGTCCCACTTTCCTCATTATTTTCTTCTTCGGTAAATATTCAATTTGCATCTATTTTCTAAAAAACAAATAACTTTTCTTTCCCAAGTTCAAATTAATTCGTCGCCACCACTGACGGGTACTTTAATTAAAGCGCCGGGTCAACAGTAGAAGAACAAAAGCAATTAATAACAGCCAGTTAAATACTACATAATGGTGCGCATAATAAACTTTACCACTAATTACACGATGGTTACAAAACAATATTTTAGATCATACCAAGAAACGACATCTTGTCAATTTCTTTCGTTTTGTTAAAAAAGTTTTCCAGTCCATTACACATCATACACCTCATCCCCCTCTTCCAACTCCTGCTCTCTCTCCACCGCGACCTCCACCACGTTCTACTCTTTCTCCACCACCACTATCTCCTCGAAGTCCTATTCTACCTCCACCACTAATTGACTTAAAAAAGCTTAGGGCTACTTCGTAGTTTACTAATCCTTATTCATGGCCATTATCCGGACTCCGAAAAACTCTATATTTAGCTATTTCGCCTTATTTTGTTTGCTTCGCAACAAAACATGTTTTGTAACAACGTTTAATATTAATCCCACTTATTGTTAATGCCAAAAATGTTTTATTTGCAAGTGTTGCTCTCAATGTGCTTATTAGGGTCTGAGTTGCGTTAGAACCTTTTCTGACACTTTGGGCCAAATATCTCGCAACAATCACATTTCACTGACCTTTCATCAGTATGAACAAACATACCGAGTCTTTTTTTACATTCAACAGACGATGTAAATATTAATTTTTAAATTAACCAGATAGCAACGTTGTTGACATTTGAAAATTGTAAGGTTAGTAACTACCTAACTGACAGTAAACCATTCCAATAAATGACGTTAACAAATGAGTAATACGTTCTGAAAAGTATAAGTATAAGTGGACACTTATCCTATCCGTATGTATAAGGTAGGGAATGAGTAGTCATAAGTATCCACTTATATTTAAATAAGTAACTGTTGTTGTCTTTTAAATTAAATTTAATTATTCCCTCTATTTTTCTGGTCATCTCTGTCTACAATGAAAAGGTGAGGAAAGCAACTCATTGTCATCGCAAGTGAAGAAAGCAAACAATACATTTCGTATGCCAATGCGCATGTCAGAACTGTCAAATAATTTAGAATATTTATAAACTCTCTCAACTATTTTAGCTATTTCGATTTTGCGTGTAAGACAAGTGCGAAAAGGTACATTGTAAAACTTGTGCGAACGTTCTTTCCTCAGTTAATTCGACTATTTAGTCCTTGGATTCTTGAAGGCATTGACTCGTACTTATGCTGTCTTATTTCATTTTGTTGGATGCACCTCTTTCTGGTAATGCTGACAGGTGAATGTCAAACCAGAACGTATTTTGCGATGGCATTTAATACTCATCATACAATCAATAGAGTTGACAATGGTATATTGCATTAGGAGGCAAAAAAGAGTCTTTTCTCGTGCGAGCGTGACATTTTCCATGGGAGGCGAAGTCGATCACGGGAAGTCATGCGACAATGGGAAAAGCAGTTTCTGTCGTATAATAAACGATATTTTGCATTATTTCTCTCTGAAAAAACGGTAATAGAACGCATAATATGCTACCTAGAATGTTACTGATTTTTTTTCCCTTAGCAACGTTTGTTTGAAGATATTTTGACAGATGAATTCTGTAGAAATAAAATTTATTTGAGAAATTTTCGATAATATAGCTCAACAATAATACAAATTGTACCAAAAACATTAGCTTCCATCTGTTTATTTATTAAAATTCCTTTTGTGAAATAAAATGTTTTCAAAGAAGTACAATGAAAATCATATTACAAGGGTCTCCCCTACTACTTTACCTACAACTGAAGACATAGACTAATCACCAAAAATTTGCGAAAACCCGGTATCTCCATGACGATACAATAACAAAGAAATTGATGTCACATAAAGGTAAAATGAAAAGTATCGTTCTAAATAATCCCCCGTACAAATTTGGCTAACAGGTCCAGTTTGAACGACTCAACCGGAAAATAAAAACGGACTTATGGTACGAGTGTTGCCTCCGGATGCATTCTGCTAATGTGCATTTTAAGGTGCATCCCAAGCTTGAAGCTTTTCTGACACGTTGGACACTCAACCGGTTCCACATCTGCATGCACCAACATGTGTTGACCAAGACCTTTCTTATGTTTAAAAGACTTGTCACAAACATTACATTTCATTGGTTTGTCATTGGTGTGAACAAATGCGTGGTTGACGAGATCGCCATGACGTGAAAAACACTTTTGGCATGACTCACAGTGAAATGGTTTTTGATCGGAATGAACCACCAAATGCCTTCGAAGAAGCTGTCGAATCTTAAATGATTTATCACACTCGGGGCATTTAAAGTGTTTACTACCATCATTTAAACGTTTCTGACTTCGTCGAGTCAAGGGCACTTTGGGCTTGGATTCACCATATTCATCTGCATGGACAATCAAGTGTTTCCCAAGGCCTTCCCTATGTTTGAAGGACTTCTCACAATAATTACATTTCATTGGTTTTTCATTGGTATGAACGTATGTGTGCTTGGCAAGATCACTTTTACGTGAAAAACACTTCTGGCAAGTCTTACACTGAAAAGGTTTTTGATTGGAATGAACCACCAAATGCCTTCGAAGATGCTGGCGAGTCTGAAGCGATTTACCACACTCAGGGCATTTAATGGGTTTGTTACCATCACTTCTCTGAATAACAATGGGCTCTTTGGAGTTGGATTTGCCACAATGACCCACCTGCAGTTCTTCATATCCAGGATCTGGTTTGATTAGTATTTCAACAGTATGGAGCAAGGAGTGCCGGTTAAGAAGTGCCTTTTTCGAAAAGGATTTCTGGCACTTATTACACTGAAACGGTTTCCAAACACTATGAACCAATAACGTATGTCTGGTAAGATCAACTCTTTTCAAAAATTGCTTGTGGCACTTGTCACAATTGTGAAACTGTGGTTGCCTGGTATGAATCCACATGTGCCATTGAAGTTTACCTTTGGTTAAATAACTCTTCGGACAGTGGTCACAAGGAAATGGTTTTTGATCTGTATGTAGCAACATGTGTTTCTTAAACCAACCACGTTGTACAAATCTTTTCTGACATATATCACATTGAAACGTTTCCTGGTCCGTGTGAATCAACATATGCTTTTTGAGGCCCAAATTAACTTTAAAAGCTCTGTCACAAACGTGGCATTTAAAAGGTTTCTTGACCTCGTGCACCGAAATGTGAATTTTCAGATTGCAACTTCGAAAAAAGCGTTTGTTGCATTCCGGACATTTGAACGGTTTTTCGCGACTGCCATTGCAAATGTGTTTCTTAAGTTGCCAGCTGAATTTAAAACTCTTCGGACAATTGGGGCATTTAACCGACTTCACTTCCGCATGAAGCATCATGTGTTGCGCAAGACCTTTCTTATTTTTGAAAGACTTCTCACAAACGTTACATTTCACCGGTTTTTCGTCGGTGTGAACAAATGAGTGCCTGGCAAGGTCCGCTTTACGCGAAAACCACTTTTGGCACGTCGCACACTGAAACGGTTTTTGCTCTGAATGAACTACCAGATGCCTTGTGAGCTGCTGACGAAGCTTAAACGACCGTTCGCACTGGGGGCATTGAACGGGCCTGTCAGTCCTGTGAGTCATGATGTGCACGTTTAGGTCGTTTTTTTGAGTGAATCGTTTCTGGCATTCGACGCATTCAAACGGTTTTTCGCCTGTATGAATCCTGATGTGTCTTTGAAGTCCCACATGTCTGGTGAAGCATTTTCCGCAGTATTTGCACATTTTAGAGGGACGGGGCTTGATCAGTTTTTCAACTTGCAAACAAGGTTTCCTGCCCTCATAAAACGCAGCGTGCATTTTCAGCCCAAAATTCGATGAGAAAAGTTTGTTGCATTTGGGACATTCAACCGGTTTTTCGCCGGTGTGACTCTGGATGTGTCTTTTAAGTAACGAATTGTTATTGAAATTTTTTCTGCACTTGTTACAGTGGAATTTTATTTCATTGTGCAGTGGTAACATGTGCCAAATAAATGATGTTCTTTCAGTGAAGATTAAATCACAGATGTTGCATTTAAATACCTTTGGTTCAGGAACTGCACGGGGGACTTGTTTTTCTTCTAACGCGAGCTGCAGTTTGGCTATGTCAATGTAGCATGTACTCCTGTTGTTTAAATCATTGCACATTGTGGGGTCCACTTCGATCTGTGAATCAAAATAAACTTCTTTAACATTGTTACGGTACATTTGGTACTTCGAGACACAACAAATTAACGCAAGTGTCGAGAGGAGCGTTTCGACACCAGTCTCAGAGTACGGACGTGCGCTAAAAGTCCAAATGGACAGAAGTGGTTGACTCAACCAGAATTTCACGTGGGCTACAAATTACCGACGGCTCTCCGTGCCAACTTTAATAAGCGATTTGTCACGTGGAAATAAATCTGGATGAGGAACTGTGGCGACCCGAACTTCCATACGATATAGCGTAGATAAGTTGTACTCTTACTTGTCCTACTTGATTTCAATGTATCTTTGTAATTTGCACTGTTCGTAATTGTAGGCCTTCAGCCATGTGTGGGTACTTTTTTTGTTTTATTTGAGTATTGATATTTTGCATTGACTCATCTACCAAAGGTAACCCTTGTAAGTGACACCGAACCACCCCTTCACCGACTAGAGTTGACCGAGCACAATGTTACGCAAACCCTTGGGGTTGTAACATTTTTTGATAAATTTGAAAGTAATGTTGAACAATTTACCTCAACATTCATTATATTGTCTCTGATACAAAATGCAGGAGGATTTGTGCCGTACCGGGAAATAATATATCGACTGTGTTCTTCCATAACTTCATCCTTAATTATAACTTCTTCTGTTTTGACCATTAATTCAGAAGAATTCAAATCATCATCATTTTCTTCCTACAAAAACAATAATACAAATAAGTATCTTTTCTGATAATTGTCCAATCAATCTGCATATCCATGGATGCAAAAGGTCGGGTTCTGATTTTTTGGTGGGTTGTATGACAGGGGCACTATTAAACAGGCCAAGTTTTCGACCTCATCAGTGCGCCGGCGTCGAAAAACACCGAGTTTTCTCGAATTTTTTCCATGATGTGTGGTTTGACAAAAAAAATCATTCAATCCTCTTTTAAAGAACAGTAAATTTACCACAATTTAAAACAAAAATCGTCTTCCTGAGAATATTACTTTTTGAGTTAGTCATTCAAATTTCGAGCAGAACTTTAGCAGCAGTTTCTGTTAATCGCGGCTATTCCTCTTCATGTCCCCATTTCTTCTTTTCATGCCAAGTAGAAGTTACTATTTTGTACTTAACATACAATAGTACTGTTGGTGGTTTTTTCAGCAATGGCTTCTTTGGTTAAACATTAAAGGTATTAACTTCATTTTACCACAAGTTATAGGCAAAGCTAAGGCCTTCTAAACCTCATAACAAAAATTAAAATAACTCATTTAGTTTAGCTGTAAAGGATAGCAGAATGGTCCTCCTACAATAAAATTTTTGAGGGATTTTCAAAAAATATCTGGAGCCACTTATCAAGAGTGAAACCGTATAATGTTCTTTTGAAAATTCGCTCAACAAGTATTATTCTCAAGAAGATGATTTTATTTTAAATTTTTACTGTACTTTAAAAAAGGACCCAATTATTTTTTTGTCAAACTACTTCTTTATGAAAAACATTTGACAAAACTACAAGGTCAAAAATTTCGTCGTTTTTCGACGCCGGCGCACTGAAGACATAGAAAACTTGGCCTTTTTAATAGTCCCCCTACATACAACATACAAAAAAATCCGAACTACCCAACCTTTTGCATCTACGCCCTCCTTATAAGTCATAGATTGACTGGACTATAATACAATTGCCGCTTATAAAACAGCAAGTCTCAATTTATTTTTTTAGTGTGTTCCCAGTTGAACTGAAAAAGATTTATTTGAAACTCCACAGAAGTTTTTGCTTGTTGCAAAACTGAAACATTGTATGTAATGTGGGTTCTACTTGTAATTTTGAAATTTGGATTTTCCATTTGCCAATTTTCCATTATTTGATTTAACAAAAGCAATATTTTGATTTTGTTTAGCAAAAACATTTTCAGTTCGTCCGGGGACACACTGTATATAAAGCTTAGTTCAAAGGTGTTGTATTAAAACACCTTTTTGGTGGAAATTCCAGTGCAAATTTCTTGCACAATTGGATTTTCAATTTCTAATTTGACGTGCAGGTTGGAATTAGGAAACAGTGACTTTTGAACTAACCACAGGCTCAGGTTGATTGACGAGATTACATTCGGTCATGTAGTTTATATCTTCCACTTTGATCTAAAACTCAAAACAATCTCTTCACAATTATATGAAAAATTAACAATTATTTACCTGATTATTAAATGCGAGAGGATCGGAATCATTTTGGGAAGCGTCATAATCACTGTGCTGTCCCATAACTTCACAAACCTCGTCCTTTATTTTGAAATTTTCAGCTTTGATCTGAAATTCAGACAAATTGAAGTTATTTATCTGCAAAAAAATTATGTAAATTTCTTCTGGAGTAATTTAGTTATTAAAATGTAGTAAAATTGTAGGATTCAGGTTTGAACTCGGCGTCCCAAGTTTCTACATTAAATTCACCTTAATATCTGTGGACAAATTTGAATTTGAATCTTTCACATCACTATTGCCTTCATCCAGCTCCAATTTAATTTTTGGCGGACTTAAATGGTCCATCAGTATCTGAAAAGAAGAATTAATTTAAATGTTACAGTAATTGTGACAAATGGAATTAGTGTAACAGAAATAAGGAATTTAAGACAGAAATCTCCACAATTTGGCGATTATTAAAAGGATAAACGTCGTATGCAGCAATAATAACTTACCTACAGGCTACGCCAAGTAAATTATAAAGCAGTAAATCTCAATTTTATTTCAGTTATAACCTTAAACTTCTGACAGCTCAAAAGTTGAAGTTGCAGTTGAACTTAGGCAACCCATTTGTCCTGCTTTTAATTTGCTGTAGTAAACGAATGGCGCTAGTTATTTCCCGCCTTTATTCAATTATTCAAACGATTATTTTCAAATTGTGAGAGGTTCCTACGGAAAGTTGTTTAACATTAAGTACTTTTCTAAAATTATAACTCAATCTTGTTTCCTTAAAAATACTGAATTATAATAGCAAAACCACAACGAAGTTTTAACCGGACAATTGTAGTGTATGAGCAAGCTGTGTGTAAAATGACACACCTCATTTTTGCCAGGGTTGCCAATTAGCCGGGGTATGTTATTTTGCCGACCATATCATTGTACATAACACAATATTTATTCTTCATTAAATCTGCTGTTTACATCTGCACATAAAAAATTGTATGCAAACTGGTTCTTTGTTTAGGTAATATCAACCACTTAATTTTAGATTATATTAAATTAAGTATATTGCTATTTAACTAATAAAAAAAATTGTAGATGGCGGGAACAGCGAAAAGTGTAAAAATTTCGAAAAGCAAAATAGACTTTATTTTCCAAGTTACAACAAAATGTATTGAAGAAAAGTTGTAGATTTTTTTGTTATTATTAATTTCGCGCAACTCAAATAGTTTTTAAATTATGACATTTATGAAATTATTAGGACATTTTATCGAGCGGAATTAACTTCCAGCTCCAATCAATTTACGACAGTGATAAATAAATTGCGTTATTATTGGTGGCACTAAGAAGAATTCAATTAACATGCTGGTCGCACTGCCTTTTCGGTAATAATTTAAATCTGTCTTTGTACACGAAAACGCTGTTTTAGGAAACTTAATTGAAAAAATTAAATTAGCGCTCCAACATGGCCAATAGGTTCCCAGGGCTATAAAACTAAACAATGATAAGCACACATTTCGTTTCATTACATAATAAACTATAATCGGAGGTAAAACAACATTTTTAGGCAAACTTCCAAAAGGTGTTGTGGGAATTGATAAACGAACAGGTTTTACAATTTTGTCCGATCTTCCTTTACCAATATCTTGATAACTTCTTGTATTAACAATTAAATAATAAATATTGACCAATTATTGGAGTACCATAATTGAACTATTAACAAATCTATTAAACCTTTTTCTATACAAATTTCACCGAACCCATTCTTAAAAATTCCGCTTTGGGCGTTTGTGTATTCCTCGAAGCTATTATGAAAATTCACCAATTTAATGGAAAAGGTTAATTTATTTTTACAGAAAAGGTTTCAAAATGGTTCATTTTTTAATTTCTAATGATCCAATAGATCCAATCATGACGTAATTGCTTATTGCTCCAAAATACTGATAATTAAGAGTCATAATTGAATTCAACTAGAAACTTTATTATCATAAGCTTGCACAATCCAATTAAATCGTAGTTGTTGTTTGCTTTACCAGCGAGAATGTTTCTTGTTATATTCCTGGCTGCCATTATTTCGGCTACAAGTTCTAAACTTAATATTAATACTATCAAAAGCACCGTAGACGTTTATTACGACATAATGAGCGATTACGAGAAATACAGTCATCCAAAACCCAAAAAAACTCTTGCAGACCTTTTTTCCTCGGGTGACGAAAGAAGATCAAGCGGTCCAGTCGATGAAATTAAAAGTCAAGTTGAATTAGATGGCACTACTGCTGGTGCTGTCGCTGCTCGTAAAAATGGTGCTGAAATTGGAAGTCAAGTTTCAGGGGCTAGGGGTAACGTACATGTCGGTAGCCCAAATCACGCGGGTGTTGGTATGGGCAGTGGTAGTGTTTCTGGTCATGCTAACAGATACGAAAACACTGGTGTTCGTGGTGTTACTGGAATTGACCTCCATCATGGTAATTTTGTACAGTTGGGTAAAAATGGACGACGCCTCCAGTGGTATAAAGGGCGGTTGTAACCTTTTATTCAAATCCATGCTTTGAACGAATACTTATTATTACACAATCAATGTTAAGTAACTGTAACCAATTATTATTAATTGAATGTGAACGCATAAGTGCACTGTATTCAAATTATTGTTATTAAAATGTTTATACAGAATTTTGTGACATTTTAATCCTTTCGTCCTTGAAAAGTATTACAACATTGATAACAAAATGTAAAACTAGAACAAACGGTTTTTATCTCAACCAAGTTGTATTATTTTGTTCGAACTTCTGAAAATAATAGTTTTCATGACTCCTTCTATCTTCACTAAGACTGAAATGCCAGGATTCCTGGGATCTAGACTTCACAGCATCGCTGGACACAAACTGCAGGTTCACCATCATCCCATAGTTAGCCAAGAAGCTGAAATGTAGCATCTAGGGTCCAACTGGCCAAGGCCCACAGAAATATTGACGCCATTTTTGTGGACTGTGCTTCCGCGTAGAGTGTAAAGGTTATAGCTCTATCGCCACTGATGCTGCCGGGGTTCTGGCCTCAATAACTCCTCTGGACATAGAAATCCAGAAGAGGTTCTGTTTCATTCGCCTCCGATGCCACAATTCCGCCCCTTTGAAAGAGCAGTTTTTTTGCCCATGTGAAGAAATACCTTAAGAGTTGCCAAGACATATAGAACCGGTTCTCTAAGGGTCACTCATTGGTTCCTCTTCCTGCTGACCGAGATCCTGCAGACCTGGAGTTGCAACACGGCGTAGTTTCTCTGTAACGGCCCTCTTTTTGCTAACTTACCGGTATGGCCCCTTCCTTTAGAAGAGGTCGTTCTCATCGACCCTCCGCTGCTTCTACCATTCACGGGGGCCATTGAATGATCAACTTCGTCACCCAAAATGCTGCCTACACCAATGATCGCCTTGTGACTCATTCGGACCTTTTGTACAGTTATCCAGAGTCACCAATACCCACTCATTTGCAATTCGGTAGATCGCATCATTTTGCCGAAGCCCGTAACAACTTGGAGAGGTTCATTGCCATATGGCCCCTGATCTTCCTGGCCTCATTAAATGCACAGATTTAAGAATGTTCTTAATTTTACTTTGGCTAAAGATGAGGGGAAAACGATGTGACATAAGTAGGAAGGCCGATTCTATAATCTAGTCAACACACTTTGCCCTGTAAACTTTTTCCATTGTTAATGGTGATAGCAACAGACCAACGACAGGATTAGACAATCCAGTCACTATTTATATTTTTTTCGTTAAATTTATTTATAACTACGGTGTTAATGTAATTATGTAAACATACAGTGAGCGCCAAACAAATCGAATAAATTCATTATCTCAATTATTGTGGATATTTAGAAAAAATCCCGAAACACTTAATTTTTAGTCTATCACGTGATATCCTGTAAAGTGAAAATTTCATCCCTAACCCCACCCCTTCGAGTGACAGTTGCAACCCCCTTATTTTTAAATAGCAAGGGGGGGCTTGTGATACCTCATTTGAAAAGTCTTTTTATGCTCCATCCAAAAATGCTATGGTTTAAATATTTATTGCAAAAATGAACAGTAAAAAAAATTAATTTTTTTAACGAAATTCGCTACAACACATTAAAAAATCAAAAATTAATAGGGCTTTGTTCTTAGTAATGTATTACAATAAAAAATATATCAATCAGCACTTTAAACTAAACTAACACTAGTTAAGTAAACTTACTTTTTATTTCCTCAGATTTCCACATAATTTTGTATTTTAACACTTGAATTAATCAAGATATGTCCATTTTTCAGTTATTACACTTTAAAATTTTTAAAAACGCACTTCACTACATTTAACATTTTAAAATTGTTTTGAAACTTTTTTAAAACGTACGTCACAGATTTTTACATTACACAAATAACATTAATTATCGATACTAAAACTGTTCATACCACTAACAGTTTTCGCGATATCGCGTCATCAGTAGTATTCGATATTATAAGCGTTCCTTCAAGTTTTTTGAATTTTTATATCCACTCCCCACTATTTTAATTTTTATCTATTCTTTTTATTATTATTGTATTTCATTTATGTATTAATTTTGTTTATTAGTTTTATTAACATATCATCCTTAACATGTAACTGTTCATTTATAAGTTGTGCTTTATTTTTGTTTTTATAAATGTGTATATTTTCAGCTATGTTCATCCTGACTCCTTTTTTCATTATTTTTTCTATTTTCATAGTATTTTCAATGGTACCAAACTGGTGTTTTTCTTGATACAAATGTCTTGTATAATTTGAAGTTGTATTATTTTTGTTAATGCTTATAATATCGAATACTACTGATGACGCGATATCGCGAAAACTGTTAGTGGTATGAACAGTTTTAGTATCGATAATTAATGTTATTTGTGTAATGTAAAAATCTGTGACGTACGTTTTAAAAAAGTTTCAAAACAATTTTAAAATGTTAAATGTAGTGAAGTGCGTTTTTAAAAATTTTAAAGTGTAATAACTGAAAAATGGACATATCTTGATTAATTCAAGTGTTAAAATACAAAATTATGTGGAAATCTGAGGAAATAAAAAGTAAGTTTACTTAACTATATTATATGTCCACATAAAGGAAAAGAAAAATGAAAAAGTTGAATAAACTAACACTGTCAACTAACGAAAAATGTTGATAAGTTTTATGTCACTTTCTGAACATTTCAATTGTTTTTGCTTGCCTTCTCAGTAGCACGAACCAAACACTATTAGTTTTTGATTTTTTTAGTGTGTCGTAACGAATTTCGTTAAAGAGATTAATTTTTTTTACGGTTCATTTTTGCAATAAATTTTTAAATCATAGCATTTTTGAGTAGAGCATGAAGAGACCTTTCAAATGAGGTATCACAAGCCCCCCTTCCCATTTTAAAATTGGGAGTTGCAACTGTCACTCGGAGGGGGTTCAGGTTAGGGATGAAATTTTCACTTTAAATGATATCACGTGATAGACTAAAAATGAGGTGTTTCAGGATTTTTAATATGCACAATAATTGAGATAATGAATTTATTCCAGTTGGCTGGCGCTCCCTGTATGTGCTGAATTTGGCACTTTTTTAATTGGAAAATACATGCGCCGCTAGGTATTTTTCTTTTTCCTTTTTTTCTATAATCTCAAATCTTATCTTGCATGAAATATAAAGTAACTACAAGTAGTGAAAGTGAGAAACTAAGGAAAACTGAAAGGAATGAAGTGAAATAATTCATAAATTTTCAGTGATATGTTGCCAAATTAAAGACTGATTTCGTCCCGAATTTAATAACGCTAACGCAATTATTGTTATTCTTGCATAATTAAAATAATGTCCTTGTTTCAACACCAAATTAGTGCGGTTTTAATTACCGCAGTAACAAAAAAAATAAAACATAATTGGGTATTGTTTGTGGGTATTGTTGCTAGGTTGCTAATGGTAAATTAGTGGTAATAAAAAAATATCATTTAATTGGACGCAATATTTTATAGACATATATAAGCCTGGACAATTTTTGCCATAATTAACTCGTCAGCTTCAATTAAATTCTAGATGTCAATGAAGGGGATGCTTCTCCTTCTCTTCATCGCAATCGCCAGTTCGGCTGTCAATACTCAAAATGTTAGTAACAATCGTAATGCCAACATTTCCTTAACTGTAATATCACACACTTCCAGTTATCAAGCCCTCAACCAAGTGCAGTACCTGTATCAACAGATGGACCAAAAGAAGTAGTAACCAATCCGGGAAATGAACAAGTCCAACAAGGTGATTTACAATCAGTAAACGCTGTAAAACATTGTAAACACCACTTTCTTTTAGCTAACTTAACACAACAAGCGAGGTCAGAGCTAGAGGCAGAAGATGGTTAAGAGGACAATGAGTCTGCAG
Organism: Dascillus cervinus; assembly: GCA_949768715.1. Taxonomy (NCBI): domain Eukaryota; kingdom Metazoa; phylum Arthropoda; class Insecta; order Coleoptera; family Dascillidae; genus Dascillus; species Dascillus cervinus. The sequence continues at coordinate 6,197,305 of OX458320.1, read as the reverse complement.
AAAATGTTCAAAATTACCAAAACTTTAATGATGATTATGATGATTCAGCCAGAAGGACCGCCCGTCGACGTAGATTTAGAAAACGTGCTGGTGGAGGTAGATCCAGAACCCAATTGATGAGAAAGTTCGTGGCAAATTTAAATCGTCAAAGAGCTGGATTAAACTCGAGAACCGCGGCAGACATTCCTCATAAAGAATCACCAATGATGATGCGACCCCAAGCAGTTGGGCCGTCTCCTCTTCAAAGGTCCCCCATGATGGTACCACCAAGGGGTGGCTTTGATAGATCCGAAATGATGATGCGACCCCGAGCAGTTGGACCCTATCCTTTTCAAAGGCCCCCCATGATGGTACCCCAACCAATGGGACCGCCTCCTTTTCAAAGGTCCCCCATGATGGTACCACCAAGGGGTAGCTTTGATAGATCCGAAATGATGATGGGACTCCACCCAATGGGAACGCCTTTTTTTCAAAGGTCCCCCATGATGGTACCACCAAGGGGTAGCTTTGATAGATCCGAAATGATGATGCGACCCCAAGCAGTTGGACAGCCTCCTTTTCAAAGGTCCCCCATGATGGTACCACAAAGGAGTGGCTTTGATAGATCCAGAATGATGATGATGGGACCCCAACCTATGGGACCGCCTTTTCTTCAAAGTTCCCCCATGATGGTACCACCAGTAAGTAGTTTTGAAAGTTCCGGAATGATGGTGGGACCTTGGAGTCAAAGGGGTCATATACAAATGAATAGATTTGGTCGGAAAAGATCCGGGGTAATGAATCCGCAAATGATGATGAGAGGAGATCCTGGTTATTTCAGGTCAGTGGGAGAATTTATTCCTCCAAGACACCCACAGACCCCGGCACAAATGAGCAGTCACGGATTTGTTCCTCCAAGTGCCAACATGAGAAGTAGACCAATGGGACGATTTGGTCAAAGAGCTCAAATGATGATGAGACCAATGGGGCCGCTTGGTTATCAGAGATCCCGCATGCTGAGGAGACCAATTCCGTTTGCCCACCTAAGACCCAACGTTTTGATGAGACGACCGGGGTGGCTTTCTCCTCAAGGACCCCGTTTGAGTTACATGAATCACAGATTTGGGGTAAGACCTGGAAGTAGAACAGTTCAACTTGGTGTTCCAGAGAGTGTATCTGACAAATCTGAATCTAATACAACAGCGGCTGTAGAAGAAATGTCAACTGGTCTAATTGTTCCTACAACAGCTAAAGCTGAAGTGGAGGAACCACTAGAAAATACGCCAAGTACTGAATCATATGTTGAACGTCCTTCACCACCACCTCCACCTCAAGAAGAGTTTCATTCTATCGAAAGTTTACCTGACCAAGGCAGTAACGTTGCCGGTAGTGGCGATCACAGCGACTTGGTCCCATCACCTGCACCAGTGCAGTCAGCACGGAAATTCGCAGAATTCTACGGTAGCGCCAATAGAAAATATCAACGAAATGCACGTCGTTATCCTCAACTTTTGCAAAGAATAGCACAACTACCGCGAATGGCTGGTGTCCATGCCCGGGCTACATAATCTTCCCTACTAAATTTCCTGTCTTTTATGAACTGCTAATAAATATTTCCGGCGGAAATTGATGTTGATATTTCTAATTCAAGAACAATCTTGAAAAGTCGTTAACTTGTATTCCCAGCATATAAGTTTGTAAAAAAAGAATCGTAAACTAGATGGCGCGATCACGTGTTCATCACCATTAATGACAATCAACAAAAAATGAACATTAACTAGCACAGCGCGTAACTAAAGAAAAATTCAAGTTTAATTTTAAAATCCAGTTGATCATTTCATTCCGCTCCATCGTGCTGGATAAATAATGAAACATTATTATACAAATTTTTAATATTTTGTTTTAACTATTCGAGCCGGGCGACGTCGCTTCTTGCTCTTCTTATCCAGATATGACAAAAAATTTGTTTGTGCCTTGTTGAAATTCTTCCGCGTGGCAAGGGTCGTGTCGTCCTCTTCAGAGTCAACGACCGTTACGTTCAATGGGTAGTCAAAGTATGGCTCCCGATATATATTCTTTGCATGCGCCATAAACGCCTTTAGCTTCTTTTCGCGATTACTTAATAAATCCGCTATTAACCCGCTACTGATTTCTGAAATTCGTACATATTTTAAGTTGCCTTTGAACAAGGTTCAAATTACCTGCGCAAATAAAAAAAACTATAATTAAATATTTCATCGCTATGACTAGAATGAATTGGCAATTTTATTTCTTTAATCAAAATGGTTTCACAATTTTTTTATAACGCTTTGTTTAGACATAAAATTGTAACGTTTTAAACTATCTAGGAAAGGTGTTTCCTCCACAATGGATGGGTGAAATCATTGACCACAAATTTTACCTTCGATTTCGGATAATACACTCTTCCGTTCAGCAATACCTTGGACATCGTTGTCCTTTCCCCATGAAGGTAAAACATGTTGGCTAGTGCATGAAGAGGTTTTGCAGACGATGGTCCTATTATTTTATTTCGTTTTCCAGTCCTTCTCCGTCCCATCTGAAAAAACAATACAATTGCTTTATGAGCACCATGCAGTTTCGTCGTTTTATCTTAAATCTTAAATCTAAGAGGGTTATTTCGAGCATTAATGTCATTAATATCAAGTAAAGTGAATCATAAGGACACGCACAGAGAATACAAGATGGTAGAAGGTTGAAACAGTATGGCAGAAAACACCAACTAGCAAATAGACCACTGGAAACCCCATATTAAAATAAGGGAACAAGGTTCTGTTGCGCTTACAAAAAGTAGACATTTTACAATAGCCGCCAAGCCGCATTAAATAAAATAAATAAGTGGTATTCGCAGTTAAACCTCACTCAGGAGAAGAAGAAGAAGCAGAAGCAGAAGTAAAAGAAGATTATTTGATTTACCTGAATTGCAACTTTTCCTTGCCGCCGAAGCTGTCTCTTGTTCAACCAATTAAAGGTCTTGCTCGATTTATTTACTCTCTGTTTGGTTCTAGCATAATCCCCCTTAGCTAGACAATTTTTTTTATTTTGTTTATTATCATTAAATTCTTCTTCTTTGTCTTTATTTCCTTGTCGCCGGATCTTTCTCTTTTCCAACCAAGAAGGTTTCCTAAAGGTCCCCGTCGATTTATTTGCCCCCTGTTTGCTTCCATCGTAATTCCCTACAGCTTGCCCATTTTCTTCATTTTGCTCATCAAAGTTAATATAATCTTGGTCATCAACAGCTTCAATGTTGCGATTTTGAGATTGGAAAAAGTCATCTTCCTCTTCATCTTCTTGGCCAGGTTTTCCTTCTTCATACATTTGCTGATCATTCGAATTGTTGTCAATTTCGGAATTTTCTTCCTGTTCTTCTTCTTGACTTTTATCGCTGTGATCTTCAATATCAAAGTTGGCGTTTTCTTTAGTTCTGAGCATTTTAGCCCGTTTGGCGAAATTCTCGAGGGTTCGTTGTTTTTGCAAAAAATGTACAGTCATTGACTTTCGTTTCTTCTCCGCGCTCCGTTTACCCCTATTTCGCTCGTTTCCTTCATTGCTCCTTTTTGTTTCTTCATTTTGTTCAGCGTGGTTAGATTCTTCTTCTTCGTCGTTTCCGCTAGTTCTCCTTTCTTTATCGTTCGAGTTTGCGCGATCGGAATTTTTTCCTGTTTCTTATTTTGCCATTCTTCTTTTTTAAAATCAGAGTCTGCTACCCTTCTGTGGTTTTCATCTTGTCTGACGGAATTCTCCAGATTCAAAGTGGAAGCTGAACTTCCTGCCTTCTTTTTTGATTGTACCGTCGCCATTATATGCTTGCGATTTCGTTTCAAAAAACCAGGGGGGTAAACAAATTTATGCGTTATTGGACGTATAACCAACACTTTACCAATGTTTTCTCTTAATTGGGGAATAAACTCGTAATCGCCATACACTTTCAATTGTGATTTCATCTTATTTATTTTCGCTGTTTCGGTTTTACTATTGTAACGAACCTCTGCACGTTTAACGCCATAATTCCTTACAACTGCGCGCTTTGAATTGGGTAATTTGAAGAGGAATCCTTTCTTTGGAACAAGCGAGTTGGCTTTTCGATTCAAATCAGAACAGTTCACTATTTTGCCGTCGTTGACATCACTCGCATGATGAGAGTTTTGGTCAAGGCTTACAGGCGGCTGGTTAGTTTCCAAGTAGGAACCACCTGAAAAGAAAAATGGTAATGATTTTTTAATTATTACTAGAGGACGTAATTTACATTTGTAGTTACTTTTAGGACCAATTTGGCCATTCGTAAACTTGAGGGAAATGATGGCAAGAATTATTAGACCTGTAAACATTGCACAAATGGTTGGTTACTATGCAGCTCTCGAACAATTCGCAATAAAATCAATTTAAATAAACGTCATCGCATTAAATTTTATTTGTAACTTGTAAGCAAATGTTATGTTTTATTGTTAGCCTATGGAAAACAAGCTTCTTATTTGAAATATATTTCTATAGGAAATTCAATATATTTTACGTCTTATTTGCAGTTCATGTATAGTTGTGTACAAACGTCAATGCGTGCGACCTTGAGTTTATTTAAATGCGTTTCGCGTGCACTGACGTTATTTGTTTTGAACATCATATTTTAAGTACAATAAACGAATGGAGAACTACAGGGTTGCAGTAATTCAAGATTCTGTCTAATATTGAGATTATTGCGTGTGCTTTATATAGTGCGAAAATTTTGCTTAATCGGTAGCCGCAATGAACATTGTAACTAGCAAAACGTAATTTTTCAGGAGAGCGTTTTAAAGATTCTACATCTTTTCTTTTCCTTTTTCTTGAGGAGATAATCCTTTTTTGGGTTTGAAATTGATGGATACTCATTTATTTTAACTCATATAACATCACTGTATAATTTATTTTGAGAGAATTTATTGATTTAACGGATTTACCAGCGTTTACCATTGTTCATATAAGTAATGTTTGCAGTTATACCATTGTAACTTCGCTTACAATTATTTTGCACCCAGAATTTTTATCGAATAAGATTATAAAGTGTTTTGCAACTCATTTACTTTTTGAAATTTGTTGTAAAAATATTGTAAGCTCCAATACATTACAACTTTTTAGACTGCTTATAACAATAATTATAATAAAATACGATATAATATTGTAGTAGTATTACTGATAACGGGGAATCATTTTTATTAATATTCAAATCTTCGGAAATATGTGAAGAACAACAAAATTTTATTAGTTACACCACCTTGAGATTTTCAGAAAATCAATTTTTCCTTTTCGGCTAGATTTATTGTTTATACTTTGCAGGATATTTTAAGCGTTTAACCATTTGAAAGTTCAAATTATTTTCGGAGTTCTAGCAATTTGAAGTGAACGCAGCAAAGTACGGCCGCATCTCGGGTACTTTGTTCAAACTGGTGTTCAAGATATCTGGAAATTTACTCAACCGATTTTGATAAAACTTATACCACGTATTCTTTATATTATCTAAAATGTAACACAGGACTTTTATGATTTTAATAGCTGCGTCAAAAAAAAAAAATATTTATACTCATATTTCCGAGCGCCAAGGTGGTGCCTGAGGCGGTTGTCCGAGTTAAACTAACGAGGTTAGGTTGAACCAATGCAATAATTAATAAGTCTTACTTACCGTCTTGATTTTGTAGCAACTCCAAAATTTTCCTTCCACGTGAAGACATGACAATATTGTTTTACTAACAATATAATTCACTCGTATTCACAAAATACTAATAAAATCAAACTACCGTGTTTCGATGTTACCAAATTTTAAACGGAAAACAACATTGTAAGTGTGCTTAGTCGTCGTTTAGTCCGATAACTATTGATGCACGAACATTTTAAGTCAATAAATCTTAAAGGAATCCGAAGAATAACATTGTAAGAATCATAATTTCTATGAAAGAGCGTAAAAGAATGTATTATCCCGGCAACAATATTGTAAGCTTTGGTACAATTTTATTTAAGTAAATTTGTTAGTTCTTGAAAAGGTAAAGTATGCTACAATTTTTAGATCACGCATTAAATTTCAGTAAAATTCTTTACCATGTTTTATCTGTTGGTAAGTACGTTATTGCAGATACAATGAGATAAAAAATTGACTTTTTTTATAATAAAACAAAAAATAAAAAATAATTTGAGTTTACTGAATCATGTAAATCACACCCAAGGTATCAAATATGAAAAAAAGTGAAAATCGACAAATTGTCAGTTACAATGTTGTTAATTGCGGCTACCGTTATGCGAACAGGCGAAAACTTTTTGTGTTCGCACTAACACGATTCTACTGTACAATACTATCAATCGGTAGTGTATATCCCAGCAATTTCGAAATAAAGAATTTGATTGTTGTAGTTTAAGTTTGGAATGTAGTTATTAAAATGTATTCAAAAGAGAACAAAATTGATGTTGTGAATTGGTATAAAAATAACAATAGTTTTAAATAAGTAAAGATTTTTTTATTTATTATACTTTACTACTTGTTCTCTTGTTCATAAAATGTTTGCTAATAATAGTTTTTGTGGGTCCTTTTGTCTTTTGATATGATTATGGTGTGTTTAAATCCCTTTGTTTGGAGTTCCTTTCTGTAGTGCCACGTCTATTTTCTCCACAATTCCTTTATTTAATTTTCTACTCTTGCTGAAATAAGCTCCTTTATGCTACCTAATCTGACAGTCAATCAAAAAATTATTCAAAATACTCCATACTCATTCATTCTCTCATTGTTACAACCTTTAATCTTCGTCAGAATCTGATATCACATCATCCCTGACTAGTTCCTCTCTCCGAAATTCCTCTTGCTGTTTTCCACGCATAATGTCCCGCATCATGTTGGTTACTGTTTTCCAAGATTCCTCGGAATCCAATAATAACTCAGAAATATTATTTTGATCTATATTACAACTAATTTTAATCCTAGCATCTCTTCGGATGCTTTCCCATTCGTCACAAATGAATATAGTATGTTCTGGCGTGTCTACCTGCTGGTAAAATCAGCAAGTATCGACATCCGCCTTTTTTATCCAATTGAGATATTTTCCGAAAGTTCCGTGTACGGACATGGATTGTGTTAAAAAATAATCCATTTCTACCCACTTACAATTGAACCATTATCTAATATCTTTAACGAAAATTTTTGCCCAACCTAGATAATCGTCCCATTGTTCTTGCCAAGCTATCATTAAGGATTCGTTTGCCAAAGAGGTATGATCTTTGCCCCTTAAATAAATTTCCGATCTTACGTTCGCTTTCATCCACAAAGGAGGCATTCTGGCAAGCACCTGCACTGCCTTCGTGGATATTGTTCTATATGCGGATGCTATTCTAATGGCTAACCTCCTGTTGACCCTATCGAACATGTTTTTATAACGCTCGAATCTTAGGGCCTTTATCCAGGCAGGGGCGCCGTACAAAATCACGGAAATGACCACCGAGGACAGTACTTTGCGTTTGCCAGCTTTCGGACCTCCGATGTTCGGCATTAGCCTTGAAAGCGTCGCGGCTAATTTCATTCCCTTTAAACATACATCTTTAACGTGCGTAGTTAATTTTACATCTTTGTCTAACCATACACCCATATATTTAATAGCACCCGAGCTATCTAACCTAAAACCGTCGATATCGATCGATAAGCTTTTAATTTTCCTTTTCCCTGCCAAAAGTACCATTTCTGTTTTTTGCAAGTCTTCTTTAATCTAATAATAAGCAATAGGTACGTTGCTATTTTCGAAATACACTGGTTCTTTTTTTCCCAATTTGATTTTTTCCATCTTCAAAAAGTTGCATTACAATTATTTGTTTATACAGGGTCTTTTAAAATTTAAAACTTGTCTCAAAGTAATTATCTTCAAATTTAAATCAAAGTTGAATTCATTGTGTGATTTCATGGTAGTATTAGTTTCTTTTTCTACGAGCCCTACTGAAAATGATCAATTCCGTACAAACAATAAACCAAGTAAGCGTATTCTTAAACTGAAAAAATGATACCTAAGAATTTTTTAAAAACCCACTTCTTACATTAAGAACTGATAAAAGTCTTGTATTTACCACGATTCTGCTATTAGAACAAACAATATTAAATCTAGCAGACCACCGTGTTGGATTTAGCATGGGGATTCTCAATTTATGGTGTCCTCACTGAAGGTTTTGTTCGAGATGAACGTTGGGTACAAGGGTTCTATAAAACAATTGTTTGGAAGCCTTGTGCTGGGTCCAGCTGGGCGGATACAATTGTATGGAATGTTGTAAATTGTTTTATGACCTTCTGCAAAGGACTGTTCACTGACAATAGATAAATTACTTTAAAATTTCTTACAAATTTAGTTGAAAAACGTTACACCAAACTCGGCTTCCAGTAAGAAAATACATATTACGGTGTGCATTTTCTGTAATTTACATAATTAGTGAATGTTTAATTGTGAAGAAATGGTAAATATTACAAATGGTTTAATGGGGCCGAGATGAAGATATTAATTCAGTGAAATAGTAATAAATGTCGATCAACAAAATGATCAGTGTCAAAGACCATTTCTAAAAATGGTACTGAAATTATGAGGATTTTCTGATTATGTGTGTGATAAATTCGCATGTTAGTAAATTTGTTGTAATTATAATTTTTCCTGCACTTTTAGCTTACCGAATGAATTTTGTAAAAGTTCTACAAGTTTTTTCAATGTAACAGCTACTAAACAAATTGCTTTTTAGTTTATTTCCGTCGGAACAAACAGTACGAAGAGCAAACGAAAGAGATATGCAAACCAGTTGCTTTTATAACAGAATTAATAGTAACGACGAAGGTAAAAAAATTATTTTAATTTTCTTTTATACATTTAGTGTTATTTATCTATCTTATGACAAATTTTACTTTTTAGCGGATGTAGAGCTCTTTGTAAGAATTTAACAAAACACAAGCGTAACTGAAGTACGCGGATTTGCGGAAAGGAAAACTCCATGGTGCAATGTAAGCAATTTGTTTCTTTGTTTTTAGATTGATGTAGATTTCGGCCAATTGTTTCTTGAGAGAAAAACAATTTATTTGTGTGGCGGCCAAAATTCATTAAGAAGGCTAATGACTTCGACAAAACTTACATTTCATATACGTACATCTGTTACCAAATGATAATGTGATTCTTAAACTGAAAATGTATTTTTAAACAGGATGTGAAGTGATGTTAAATTTTCACCTACTAATAAGAAATATGTATGAGAAATAACTTTATTTGCTAAAATTCCTTCAATTCAGGCATTCCACTCTACAATTCATAAAAATTAGAACAAATTTATTGTATTTACAACAACAACAACAACAACAACAACAAAAGGCGCCCAACAGCGCATATATTCCACAGACCAGCGTCAAATTGAACGCAATATTACAGAAATAAAAAATTAATTACAGTACAATAGCGAAAATATGTTAAATATGTTAGAATTAAGGAAAAACTGTTTAAAACAATAGGGGCAGAATTGCCTAGGACGAGGACGCATTAGGGAACCAGTAAAGTGCAGGAAAGGTAACAGCACCATGGCGCCAAAGCCTAGGGAAGGCATAGGAGCAGGTGGCAAGTGGGTCATTCTATTGCCACCGTAAAAGGAAAGATCCACGCAGGATCCCAAAAAAGCGCAGATTCTAGAGGCGGGGGCCAGACTAGCAACTGGGCCTGCAAGGCAGTCCGAGCTTCATTAAAAAGTGGACAGGCAAGAAGGCGGTGAACAGGGTCGTCAACATCATCAGGGCACACCGAGCAGTTCGGGTGGTCACGTTTTCCAATCCGATGGAGATGAACAGCAAAGTTACAATGGCCTGACAAAAACTGGGTAGCATAGAAAGAGAGAGAGCGAGGCATCTCCGGAATCCGGGGCGAGAAGCAGTAGGTAATCCGACCTTTAGTAGAGCAATCCCATCGATCCTGCCAGCAGTCAAAGATGCGGAGTGCCAGGTACCCCTTGGCATGGGTGAGACTGGGGAAATCAGCCAAAAAAAGGATATCAGCCTCAAATGGGGCGGAGCCAAATTTGCGTAATCCCTTGAGGCAAGTCCTCTTCTGTATCTCAAGGTCCAGGGGAGGGATGCCAGCCAGGATGCCCGCGGCGTCATTAGAGAGGGAGCTGTACCCTTTGCAAACAGCACGGCAACACATACCATAAATGGAATCAAATTTCCTCTTCATATTAACCATGCAGAGCCTGTGCTGCCACAATTCTGCACCATGGGACACAATAGGGACAATAACAGACTTATTTACAAGTGCTTATTTAATATAATAAGAAAGCACGTTTAATAATGTCATTAATACAGCTGTGACGAGAGAGTCTACCAGCACTTTTAATGCACGATAAACCATGATGACCCAACGAGTCTACAGAAGAACCGCACGAGCAGATATGAGGATGACAGAAATTGATGCCCACCCTAAGAGAAATTGCAATTTGTAAAAAGTTTTTTCTAAAAGAGTACCTAATTTACAAGATGGAAGAGCTTCAAGCCAAGCTCCAGATTTAAGTTCAGATCCAGCTAATAAGATAGCTTTTTGTGTGATATTTGAGGAAGATAATAAATTTTGAAATATTTTCTCACAGATAAGTAAGTCCCAATTTCTTTGAATAGAAAATTCTTTTGGAAGTAAAGACGAATTAGAAATTTCCTTCCAATAATCAACAGCCTCGTTAAGGGATGTAATTTTAAAATTAGAAAAACTAGAAGGTAGAATGGACATAATAAGTTCAGAATCAGAAAATATAGAAGACAAAAAGGCAGGCGAGGAAATATCAATTATAGTCCTTATACCCAATCCACCAAAACGGATTGGTAATTTGGCTCGAGTCCAAGATCTTATTGTAAATTTAATATTCAAAAATTTTTCCAAAGAAGAAATAACAATATTATCCAATTCAAGAGACTCATTTTTAAATTTCCAAAATGGGCAACATCTGAGATTATAAGTGAAATTAGGTATCCAAAAGCAATGGGGGAGTAAAAATAAACTATGAGGATTAATTTTACATAGATTTGAAGAAAGTAAAGAGAATGAATCAATTTTTTTAGAAATTAATGGAGGAATTGCTGCATCAAAAATAAGACAAGCAAGAATAAAAAGGTCTTCAACATTACAAACGTGAATACAAGGAGCTAATAATTCGAATCTTTCCAAAATTGAAGACTTGTCTAATTCCGAAACATTATTAAGAAAGGAAAGTTCCCATTTATTGAAATTAAGAACCAAACCAATTTTCTTAAATTCGGAAATTATCGTTCTAAGTCTTGTAAGACATCCAAAGCCTTACCACCTAAAAAACCATCATCTAAGTACCAAACATTCAATTCTGAATTCAAATTCTTCATAATTTGATGAATAAAATTACAAAATACAAGCTAAAAATTGCGTTAAATTAAATAATTTGTCCAGAGAAGAAGAAATAGGCACAGTTCCCAGAACGCTGGCTGCGTTACCTCTCTGAATGGCAATACTAATTCGTTGTTTTAAGTATGTTTTCGCCTGAGGAATACCTGTGACGTCAATAATAAATCTTCCCAAAGCATCCAACAACGATAGAGCGCTCATACTCCAAGGACCAAAGGTTTCAACAGCAAAGCCAACGAAAATGTAGCGGTCTGCTAACGAACTATATTTTCTTCTTTTAAGATTTTCTGCTTTGTATGCAGCAGTCTAACAGATATGGACGACTCAGGTAAATGTGAAAGTGCAATCGTATCTGTACAGGTGACATCCCAAACAAGGGGTTTGCCTTCCTTCCAGGGAATAATGGTGATTCCATCCGGACGTTTGCCGTCATCTCTCAGAACCCTGTTGGGTTCAAGCAAACAAGGGATCTTGGCAGATGAGAAAGCACGTTTTAAGATGTCGTTAATGCAGTTGTGTCTTGGGATTCTTCTTGCACATTTTATGCAAGACAGTCCATAATAACTGTGCGTGTCTACTGAAGAACCACAATTACATATATGAGGATGACAAATACTGATGCCTAATCTTAGAGAAACAGCAATATGTAAAGTGATTTTTTCTAACAAAGTGCCTAATTTAGAAGAAGGTAAAGATTCAAGCCAAGCTCTAGATTCGTATTCAGACACTGCTAATACAATAGCTTTTTGAGTAACCTTTGAGGAAGATAATAGCTTTTGAAAGTTATTTTCAATAATTGTCAAATCCCAATTTCGTTGAATGGAGGGAGATGTCGATAGCAAAGACGAGGAATTAGATATAATTTTTCATTCTTAAATGGCTTCACTGGAGTAAGATATCTTAAAGTTTGAAAAACGAGAAGGTAGAATAGACTTAATGAGCCGAGAATTAGCAAAGATAGAAGAGCAGAAGGCTGGAGTTGAAATATCTGCAACAGATCGAATACCTAGACCACCAAAACTAACAGGTAACTTGGTTTGATCCCATGATCTGTTTGTTATAACACATACAAGTACATAATCGACTCCTCTTTTACCATACAGAGTGTTGAGGTTTCCATACGTTTCTTTCTGAATAAACTTCTGCCATTTTTGTCAATCATTTGCTGAGTTCCAACCTACATCCCTCTCATTTAGTATCTTGACTACCATACTGTTCCAGTTTCTTCGAGGTCTTCCTCTTTTATTTTTTTTTTAATGGTTTCGCTTTCCAAATTTTCTTTACTTGCCTATTCCTTCCATTTTTACTAAGTGCCCAAACTAATGCAACTTTTTATCTCCAAGTATTTGTTTTGTCTCAACTCTTTTCTTATATTTTCGTTCCTCTTCTTGTCCGTCATGCTACCTTCTAATACCCTTCTGCGATACTTCATCTCAGCTGTTTGTGATCTCGTCTCCCGTCTTTATGTTAGAAAAAGAGTGTATTAAAATATCAATGATGATTGGTTTTGGTGATCCTGTCATCTTCTTAACGATTTATATCCCGAAAAAATTCTATAACACGTTCAGCTGTTAGTAAAACACTACAACGTAATACCTTAACTGGGAGTGTCAAAACTTTGCCAAAAAATGGAAGACTGCGGACCGCAACTAACAAAGGTATTGGTGAAAACTTGTCATTGAACTAGAAAAATAGCCTCAAACTTCTACCACAATTTTGGCACTAAACCATGGTATAAGCAGTCGTTCTGTAGGGAAAATATTAAAAGAGAACAATATCCGTATAAAATGGTCAATTCAAGAATTGTTCGACACCTGCAATTTTGCGAAAGAATGATGGAAACGTGTAATGCTGACGAACATTTTCTAACTAATGTGGTGTTTTCTGACGAGACAACTTAATTCAAGGTATTGGTCAAATGACAATTCTCACTGAATTCATGAAGCACATACTCAACGCCCATAAAAGTTGAATGTTTGGATAGACATCGTGGAAAACAAGCTTACATGCCCATTTTTTATATAGGGAAACCTGATTGGGATCAAATATTTGCACCTATTAAATAATCAAATTATTCCTGCACTTTTGTACAATGGGCAATCAGCTCAAAATAATTGGTTTCAACAGGATGGAGCGCCTCCCCACTATGATAGGTGAGTTAGAAATTTTTTGGATGATACTTTTCTAAATTATTGGACTGGACGTAGAGGATTCATCGAATGACCTGATCGTTCTCAAGACCTTAGTCCCTTACATTTTTCCTTTTAGGGTTTCCTCAAATCACGTGTTTACATTAGATAACCAACCAATTTGGAGGAGTTGAGACAAAGAATAGTCAATGAATCCGAATTAATCGGCATAATATATATTGTCAGAAGGTAAAGGTCAAGCAGTTAGAACATTTGAAATGATTTTGTTTAAGTTTGATAGTTCTAATTTTGTCTTTAATTTGCAATTAATAAAAGTAATGGTTCAGTAAATGTGAAGTGATTTATCTTCTACTTCTTACAGATAATGGTACTAAACCTTGTACAGACAAATTCAGAAAAACAAAGTCTATTATAATCTGCACGAATATCAGGTTGTTCCATTTAAATAAAAAAGGTTGAGGATATTTCCGGTTAAACTGGAAATAGTGACAACAAAGAAACAATCATCAGATGCGCCATGAGTCACTACACTAAGCTGCAAAGTTTCATCAATATCGTGTCCTCCATTTTCAAGTTGCTTGCATGCGACCATACTTTATCCCAACCCTGATGCTTTTTATTGTATGAAACCTTTTATTTTCTAGACTCTTCCATATCGTACTTGTGTTGACTGAGTCAAGTGCCTTTCTGATATCAATGAAGCACATTAATACATCATAGTTCTTTGTCAGTTTCTTCTCCTCTATTTGTTGAATTGTGAAACTATGATCTTGTATACTGTGTGATGGGCAACAACTGCTTTGTACATTCTCTAACTGTGGGCTTTACTATTTCCTTAGTTTGTTTTCCAGGTTTCCAGGTTTCCAGGTTGTTAACAGTGTAATCTCTCTATAGTTTCTACAGTCTTCTGTATGCCCGTTTTTATTTAGAGGTAGGATTATTCCAATCCTCGACTCCTACGGTATGTCTGTTTTCTTCCAGCAGAAGTTTATATTAGCATTTCTTTTTTCCCTTCTTCCCCCGTAGATTTTATTAATTCTGGTGCCATTTCATCTACTCCTGCAGCATGGAGCAACAACTTATACACGTCAGCCAACTTCATGTTATTTAAGAGACTTATTACAAAGTTAACTCACATTTTGATCCCGTAAATGGTTGCTAGTGGCTGAAAACAAATTGTAAACAAAATCACAGAAAATCAAACCAACTAAATAAATTTAAAAAATCACCCGTGAATTGAAATCTGTGCCCACGAGAGAAATGGAATTTCCAAAATCGGAAATTCACAGATTTGCGCAAAGGAAACGTCACGTTGAACGGAAATCCTGAGGGCACGGAAAGTGTACGATTACCTGAATACACTCGAATGTTCTTTAATTGCCGACTGAACCTGAAAAGGTTTAATGACAGAACTCGAAGTTCAATTTATTTAAAAAAAGAAATACTAAAACATTAATAAAAATGGGAGACAAATTCCATGGCATTCGTGCAGTCTGGTCGTTACACGAACTTTTAAAACCGATGTCTATTAATTTTTTTCGAGATTTTCTGTCTTCATGTACACTGATTCGTTGAGTTGGTTGAGAATCATGCAAATCATGCTTCTGTGCCTTGCAAAGATTATTACATATTATGCTACTTCCAGTGGGTGAAGCTTCCTGTGTTATAATTAAGCGCATTGTCAGCGGTCTACCGTTTCCTGGCGTACCATTTTCACCGCTGACATATTTGTTTTGTTAATTCATTCCCATTCATTCTCCATATATAGCATTAAACAAACGCGAAATTTTTTACTAATCCATCACTGTGACGTCTAGTTCTACGCTCTCCCCGTTCCTTCCACGCGACCTCAAAACATTTCCATCAAATTTTCTTCAACCCTGAACTGGGACTGCTTTCATACCTTAAGATCGCTTTTTATTAATGTAATAAAAAATGTAAATCATTTAATTACAATAAGGTCATGCAGTGTCGCCCGTGCGGTGATTTGGTAGGAAACAAGTCAAAAATCTGGCTGGGTTGTAACTAGAGAAATTTTGTGGAAAGCTTGGAAGTGGTCGTTAATAAGTAGATTCGCTTGTTGTTGCAGACAGTTGTTTAAAAAAATGAAGACAATGTTACGTCAGAGTTCTGTCATAGAAATAAAAAGATAAAAGTTAAATTGTTTGGGATAGAGCACAAACAGTTAGCTATTGGTTTGTGACAAAATTGCTTTGTGTTGATTGTGCAAAATCGTTACGAAGGTTTCTTTCAAATCCTCCAAACTTAGGACATGGTGAGTCGAAAAATGCCATCGTACTGGAGCCAGCTCACTACTTTTAACACTAATTTGCGGATAACCTGTTTAACATGCAGAAACACTACTTGGCTCTAATACCAAAACAGATTGATGAAACTTTATTTGACTTTACATCAAAGCTGATATGTATGGCCACAAGTCTGTATCGTTTAACGTACGGATGCCAAAAGAAACAAAAAAATTCACAACTAAATTCCCCACTCATCCTTTAAGGTACTGGAATACATTCGAAATGACGATATTTCATTAATATTAATTCCATTGCCGTCTTTACAATTGGGTACTTCAAGGTTTGAATTTCCCGCCTCGGTTCGAATTAAATTTGTAGTAACCGTTCCAGCCCTTAAACGGAATCATTCAATTTTTTTTCGTTAGGACTTATTGAAATGAAATCTTACAGCACCACTTTTTGATGAATATGTTTATGAGCCATTTATTGATGCAGTTTTTGGTGCTAGTAATTTATGTAACTCATCTTAATTTATAAATTTATTTGAAATTCGTGCCTCAATTTTGACCGTTACAAATCCCCACTGCGCATCTATTTTAACGGTTGCTGCCCTTGAATTTCCTGCCCCATCGTTGGCGGTTGGAAACCACCCACCACTTCGAAAAATCACCAGATAATAACGGCCAAATTTCAGTCGATCGCGTATCACAGTTGTGAAACGTTCAAAACAATAAAAGTGTTAATTAAATAATAGTTTGTAACTTCAAGAAACGCCAAAGGTAAGCTCACTTTAAATTTGATAGTTCAAATAGTTAAATTTGTAGTAACGGTTGTGGCCCTTTTTTTAACGGAATCGTTCAATTTTTCCGTTGCAATTTATTAAAATTAAATCTTGCAGTATTGGTCCCTAGCATCCATTTTTTGATGAATTTGTTCATAAGCCATTTGTTGATGCAGAAGGAATTAATTTAATTTAATTTAATTTATAAATTTATTTGAAATACTCGCTTCGATTTCGACCGTTAAAAGTCCCCACTGCGCAATCGTTGTAACCGTTGATGTCCTTGAATTTCCCGCCCCACCATTGGAAGTTAGAAACCTCCCACCACTTCGAAATATCGTCAGGTAATAACGGCCAAATTTCAGTCCATCGCGTATTATACAGTGAAACCCCGTTGTTAAATTTATCAAAATAAAAAATGTTAGCAGTTTTTAGACACGCCTGAACTTTGTAAAGTTTCGTGATCGTTATTAGGTGGACAATTTTCTGTTCCATTCGGTATTGATTCTCGAAAATAATTTTGATATACCATTTTGGCTACAGTAATAAAAAATTTTGAATCGATTAAAAAAATGCCATACAATGTGGTCCCATGGCAAAAAAACGCATGTACAAAAGAATTTCAAATTATGAGAATTTACAGTATTGAAAGAAACTTACACTAGAATTAAATTTACACCAAACTAATTTGTATGATTTTTAAAGAAAATATTCTATTGCCCTTAACTTACATTTTCCCTCCATTTACATATTTTAGCGGTCCCTTCAAAAACGTAGAAACGGGGTTTCACTGTAGTCCTGTGGCGTTTAAAACAATAAAAGTGGCAATTAAATTATCGTTCGTAGCTTCAAGAAACGCCAAAGGTAAAGCTCATTTTGAATTTGATAGTTTAGACAGTTAAATTTGAAGTAAACGTGGCGGCCCTTTTTTTTAACGTAATCAGTCAATTTATTTCCGTTACAATTTATTGAAATTACATCTTGCAGTATTGGCCATTAGTATTCACTTTTTAATGAATTTGTTCACAAGCCATTTGTTGATGCAGAAGGAATTAATTTAATTCAACTTAATTTATAAATTTATTTAAAATTTCCGCCTCGACTTCGACAATTAAAAGTTCCCACTGTGCAATTGTTGTAGACGTTGCTGTTCTTGAATTTTCCGCCCCACGGTTAGAGGTTGAACACCACCCACCACTTAGAAAAATCGCCAGATAATAACGGCCAAATTTCAGTCGATCCCATATTATACAGTGGAACCCCCTTCTTACGTTTCCTCATTTCAATTATTACATTTATTAAAATAAATAATATTAGCAGTTTTTAGACACGGCTGCCCTTTGTAAAGTTTCGTGATCGTCATTAGGTGGACAATTTTCTATTATTTTCTATAATTTTGATATACCATTTTGGCTACAATAATAAAAAATTGTAAATCAATTAAAATGTGGTCTCATGGCAAAAAAAACGCATGTACAAAAGAATTTCAAAGTATAAATAATTTACAGTATTGAAAGAAACCTACATATACTGCAATTAAATTTACACCAAAATAATTTGTATGATTTTTTACAGAAAATGTTGTATTGTGCTTAATTTACATTTTCCCTCCATTTACATTTTTTGTTGTCGGTCCTTTCAAAAACATAAAAACTGAGTTTCACTGTACTTCTCTAACGTTTAGAACAATAAAAGTGGCAATTAAATAATCGTTTGTAACTTCAAGAAACTCCAATGGTAAAGTTCACTTTGAATTTGTTAGTTCAGACAGTTAAATTTGAAGTAAACCTTGCGGTCCTTTTTTTTAACGTAATCATACAATTTTTTTCAGTTACAATTTATTGAAATTAAATCTCGCACTAATGGTCACTAGTCTCCACTTTTTGATGAATTTGTGCATAAGCTATTTGTTGATGCAGAAGGACTTAATTTAATTCCATTAAAGTTATAAATTTATTTGAAATTCCCGCCTCGATTTTGACTGTTATAAGTCTCCACTGCGCAATCGTTGTAACTGTTGCTGTTCTTGAATTTCCCGCCCCACTGACTGCGCAGTCAGGTGATCATTTTTGAAATTGTAACCGTGGTTGTCCTTGTTAAAATTAAACCTTTATGTATGTGCAGTAGTACCCCGGTTTACGCGATTAATGCGTGGCAAAAAGAAAAACGTTAAGCGAATCAAACGTAAAACGGGATCAATTACGTTTTTTAAATTGTCATATGAGGTATTTTAAATAAAAAAAGAATACAAATACCATTACGTTGAAAACAGTATAACAGTGAAATACTGTTTTAATTTTGTATTAAGTATGTAAAAACATTAAAAAAAAATTAAATTAAATTGCAACAAGAGTACAAGAGCGACTGAAGAAAATTACAGCCGTACTGTATCGTGCGCCTGCGCGATAGTTGTTTAAAAAAGAGCGTTATAGCGAATCAACGTAAACCGGGGTGTGTGGGGAGTATTAGTGTATTAATCTTTTTTATTTAGGTAATTTAAAATTTATAAAATGGTTCGGAGTTAGTTTCGTTTCTCGAGCGAGTGAACTTTTGACTTTGTGCGGGAAATGTGAACGGTGCGTTCGGTAGTTGTGCGGGAAATCTGAACGGTGCGTTCGGTAGTGAGTGTTCTATGAAGTTCTACAAAGCGCTCAATCATAACAAAGGTATGTGACATTTATTTATTTGTTTCTAAAAACGTTTTAATTAACATTCTAAAGGATACTTACTGTTCAATTAATAAGCCAATTGTTAATTATAAATATCTGGAGCTTCAGTACCTGAAAAACGTTATCGCTTTAAGTTTAAGTTTTCGCGGCCCTGTAATTTCAGTCCCTTTAACGCGGTAGACTAATGAAGTACACGTGTTTACAGCTTGCATCTCATTGGTCAAATACAAGGCGGTATTTTTGAAGTAGCAACTAGAATTAAAGCGAAACAGGCATTGCTATTTAACTCGGAATAGTTTTCTTTCTCTTTCTGAATTTAGTTTCTCCTTTTGAGTGTCGCCTATTGAAAAACTTACTACTGTTTAGTAAAAGCGGTAAAAGCATTTTATCTAACGGATATACAGAGAGCTATATTTTCAGTAAACCACCGCCGGCGCGACCTCCGAAGGGTTAATCAAAAGTTTAACAAACTGATAAAGTTACAAAAGCAATCTAATTTTTGGTTTATTTACTTCTGGATGATCTAACTATTGATCTGATAAATCATCAGTGTTTTAAATTTTCGTAAATTGTAACAAATGATTTGACTGAATTTTTTCAATTCTCGGGTTTTGTTTTACATGTTCCAAGTATTTAAGATTTTTTGGTTGAATAAAATTACATTATTTAAGAGGCAAGTAAAGAAAACACCAATTTTTTATTGAACAAAGTTTGATAAAGGTAATAAAATATTAAAACATTTATACAATGAGCGCCAAAAGTAAAGTAGCAATTTGATAAATCTTAAACTACAGTCAAACTTCCCTATTACGAGATTCTATTTAACGAATTTCTCTATATAGCGAATTTTTTTAGGGTACCTTCACCCTAGAAACGTTTTTAATGATTTTATACGACTTATAGTGAAGTAAAAATTTCCGTGTAACGAATTTTTTTCTCCCAACTTCACAAATTTTCAAGATTTAAAACGATTTCTTTTTGTTGTTTCACTGTAACTTCGGAAAATACTCGGTTGTAGTAATATTCCTAGATGTATCCAGGGTGAGTGGCATTTATTTAAGCGTGAAAATGTTTACAATATTAAATGGAATCGACAAAGTGTTACTGTGTCAAATTTTTTAAATTTTATTACGATACTTTTCCTTGTCTTTTAAAAATTGTTTCATAACACTGGGGTGGTCTTTTGCGACCTTGCGACATAATGTGTCCCCACGTAAATATTGAAAGTACGTTGTTCTATGTTAAATAGATACCTAGTGATTTTAATGCCTAAATCGTATTACTTCAAAAATTCTTATGGGCCTGAAAGGGTTAAACTGAATTTTTTTTTTAAACATGAATTTCTATCTAACGAAGTTTCCCTATAACGAATTTTTAAGGTCACCGTGACCCTTCGTTATATGGAAGTTTGACTGTATTTTAGTTGTAATCATTTTTATAGCATTAATGTCAACCTCAATTTTTAAATCAAGTGCCACCTTAGACACAATATTAACCGATGCAACTAGCTAGTAATGATATGTCCCAAATAAAACCATCATTATAATTATCCAGATTACAATGATCAATGGAATATTTAATTAGAATGAAATTGGAAAAGCCACTGGCTCGATTTTGCAATCGGGAAATTAATCTGGCTCGTAAATTTTATTGCAAAGTTACTGAAAGTCATCCTCAATGCATGTCGGTGCTTTTCAGGTCATTGCTTATCCTCCAACGTGACTTCGGTCCTCGGATAATAAAATACAAAACATATGAGTACGGTTGGCCAAAGTACACTTGACATTTGTCAGCTTGAAGTGATTTAAAGTTTTTGAATGGTTACCCCATCGCAATTGGAAAATTGTTGGAAGTGATAAATGTTGTATAGAGGGAGCGCCAGCCAACTGGAATAAATTCATTATCTCAATTATTGTACATATTGAAAAAAATCCCGAAACACGTTATGTTTAGTCTATCACGTGAAATCCTGCAAAGTAAAAAATTTCATTCCTAACCTCAACCCCCTTCGAGTGACAGTTGCAACCCCCAAATTTTTAAATGGGAAGAGGGGGCTTGTGATACCTCATTTGAAAGGTCTCTTCATGCTCTATACAAAAATGATATGGTTTAAAATTTTATTGCAAAAATGAAGAGTTAAAAAAAAATTAATCTGTTCAACGATATTCATTACGACACACTAAAAAAATCAAAAATTAATAGCGTTTAGTTCTTGATACTGAGAAGGCAAGTAAAAACAATTGAAATGTTCATAAAGTGACATACAAACTTATCAATACTTTTCGTTAGTTGACAGTGTTAGTTTAGTTTAAAGTGCTGATTGATATATTTTTATTGTATTACATTACTAAGAACGAAGCGCTATTAATTTTTGATTTTTTAATGAGTTGTAGCGAATTTCGTTAAACAGATTAATTTTTTTTTGCTCTTCATTTTTGCAATAAATTTTTAAACCATAGCATTTTTGAATAGAGCAATGTATACATTTTTTTATTTATTGTGGTAGAAGATTTTTTTCTAAATCCAATGATATCTAATAACTTAATCTTGAAGTAATATTAAGAAGAAAGAAAATAAACTATTTTATAAAAATAAGTCGGGCTTCCAGTAAATCAATTTAGCATGCCTTGCAAAAACAATAAGATCATCACACGATAAATGTCATTTAAGTGTCAATGTAAGAGTTTCATTCAAATTTTCAGCTATTTTATGATTCGAATTGCCTCTTGTGGAACTCAATGGACTTTATTTTCAGCACCCTCACACAACGCCAGAATTAATACTAATTGGCTAGAAGTTAAATTTGCTGAAAAATGGCTAGAAACATATGGACCAATTCGGTGCTCGCCGCGTTCGCCAAACCTTACGCCTCTCGATTTTTGGCTTTGGGGTTATGTTCAAGACCGAGTTTATCTAACCAATGCAGAAAACGTAGAAATTTTATATTGAATGCAACCCATGAAGTGACTGAAAGGTGCCAGTTGTGCATTCAACAAGATGGTGGTCAATTTGAACAATATTTAGAAGGACATTTTTTTGTTTTGATTGAACTGGTCTTGTTATTTGATTAAAATATTTCAGTCCATTCATTATTGTTCATGATCATTCTTATTTTGCATAAAAATTATAAATTCGAATCATGAAATAGCTAAAAATTTGAATGAAACTCGTACATTGACACTTAAATGACATTTATCTTATTATTTTCCAAGGCATTCTAAATTGTTTTATTAGAATCCTGACTTATTTTGATTAAAAAAAAATTTCTCCTTAATATTACTTCAATATCAAAAAAAAAATCCTTCTACCACAATAAATAAAAAAATGTGTACATAACCATTTGAAAAAAAAGTCGACCGTTGCTTCGCATTAAAGTTAATGTGGGAAAAATTCAAATTAATACCTTCTTATAGTACTTACTCAACTAATTAATTACATTTTTTTTTCTGAAATCGAGCAATAAATAACTGAGTTAGAGCGTGGGACGTTTTTAAGGAATCACCCTGTGTATTGCTCATTATAACGACATAAAAATTTATTTTTAGATTAATATGGGGGGTCAGTTTGGTACCAATAAAAAAAAAGTTTAAATTAACAAGTTGTGCGGGGTATCATTTGATTCCAAAAATATTTTTTTTCCAAATTCAGTGATCTTAAGGTGGGTTTGGTAGGTCTAGAAGTGAGGTTAGAATTATTGAATTTTCAATCCAAGTTAATTTAAAATATACAGTGCAGATAAGCTTCAAAAGGTAGAAATCGCAAACCACTGGCATGAAGGTATGATGACATATACTTTTCATAATTTATTATGTTATATTAAAATATTTTCAAGCGATTTTGCTCATTACCAAAATTTCTCAAGTATGTCTCCTCATTCGGTATTAAGTAGGCTACAGTGTAACACTGAGTAAATGTTTCTTAAAGTTGTAATATTTAAATTAACTTGGATTGAAAATTCAATAATTCTAACCTCACTTCTAGACCTACCAAACCCACTTTAATGATATAGCTAAAAATATGCAAAAATGACCGTCCCCCCACTTCTCCTAGGTTTCTAAAGCTAAAATTTTGATTTTAATGGTGTTAGTAGATATTAAAGGAGCACAATACACAAAAAATAAGTTGGTTTAATTTAAAAGTATGTTTAATTCTACGAAAAATGGTATGTGTTCTACTCAAGTTATTTAATGAGTTATAATAAACTTAAAATAAACGAGTGACGTCGCTGGTACCTGCTCCTCGCAGCGGCTTATCTTACACGTGTAAAAAATGCTACCTTCACACGATAATTTACCTACCTTTAAACTATATTTTCGAAATTTTGCTATGAGTATTTAGACTGCTTTTTTTGTACTGAAGACGATAGTGCAACCAAAATTTTAATTCAGTGACTGTTTTATTTTAAATATATTAAATGCGATGACGCGGGGCGGTGGTTCGTATCATTTTTACGCGCTTCTAGAAGTTATTTCTACCGCATTAGACAGTTTTTTTGAATTACGTAAATGAACGATACTTTTCTTTTTATTAAGTTACCGAATGTAAATTAATGTACTGATGGTACAGCATTTTTTTTTTCAAACAAGGTTTATTTAAATTTGGTAGAAAATTTTCTCTTAGAAGAAACGATTCGTCTAAATCTCTTTCTAAAAAATGTTTATTGAAAATTCGTGCACTTTGTCCTAGTTGAAATGATTTGCTTTTACAAAATCCTGACCAAGATGCAAATCGTTTCGACGATTTTTCTCTATTAGGAAAAACACTGCACTTCCGTATTTTCAACACGGATCGGCAATGTTCTTGTGAAATTCTGATTCTTTTATCGTCTTTAGCGCAAACAGTCTCATAAAAATTAAGCATTAAAGTATAATTTTCAGGTAGATAAATCATTGTGCGAAGCTAGTAGCTTTTACACGTAAAAGATAGGGCGGTTATTTACGTGGGGACTAGTGACGTCACATGGCAGTTGTAAATGTCCTTAATATCTTCTAAAAAAATTTTTTTGTTACATTGGATTTTTACCAAATAGCTTTTAATAGTTCTGACTACAATAATTTAACATTACATAATAATTTAAAAAGATTTTTTTGTACAGGGTGTTCCATCACTTGTGACTACCCCCAAAATTGAGCTTTAATTGCAAGTTATTTATTTGAAATTTGGTGCACGCATGCCTCATTTCCATTTTTAAATGTTAATTGTCGGCGTTAGTTTTCGACAAAAAAAATAAAAACTGATTTTTTATAAAATTAATATCTCCCAATTTTGTCAAATTTCACTTTTCAGGATCACTATGATTAAGACAAAGATATCCAAAGTAAAAAAAAATTGAAAAGCTGTAATTAGTCTAAAATTCCCTTACATTGAAATCTCAAGAGTAAAGGTAATAATTTTGTGACTGCAAATAGTCGTTAGTAGGTTTCCTTAGAGGTAAGTGCGATTTAAATTTATGACATTGTAAAAATTTGTCACTGTCGAGTGGAAGTCGGTCGATGTGAATAACAGAAGCGTACCTAAGTCGAGCCTTTTTACATTCTTGTAGATTTCTAAAATTTACGTAAATTGCAAGTCCTCTAATAAATTACGATTATGAGTACGAAGATACTTTAAAGTGTGAATGTTGAATTATTTTTTTTTAACTCGAAGACGACTTAATACATTTTTCTTTTGAAATATTTTCGGTACGGTTATGGAAAAGGGACAGACCATTCGAGGTACCAGTTACCTACTTCTAGTTTCGGAGAAAATTTTACAATGTCATACATTTAATCCGAACTTAACTTTGCGGATAGTTACTAAGGACTATTCATAGTCATAAATTATTACTTTTACTCTTAGGATTCCAATATAAGGAAATTTTAGACTAATTACAGCTTTTGGAATTTTTTTTTACTTTGGATATTTTTGCCTTAATAATACTGATCTTGAAAAGTGAAATCTAACAAAATTGGGAGATATTATTTTTATAAAAAATTAGTTTTTATTTTTTTTGTCGAACACCAACGCCGACAATTAACATTTAAAACTGGAAATTTCTAGCTTTATACCAGAGTCATACATGCACCAAATTTCAAATACATAGCTTTCAATTAAAGCTCAATTTTGGGGGTGGTCACAAGTCATGGGACACCCTGTATATCGTGCTCCTTTATTGTGGGAAAACTACGTAAAATATCAACAACGTAATAGTGGTGGGATAATTGTTGTTTTAGTACGGAACCCTAATTGTGCGGGCCTGACTCGCTCTTGACCGATTTTTTTTTTACATAAATTTCTGAGGAACGTATCTACCGTGTAATAAAAGATTTGGGTGTACATCCCGCCCGAAACAAGAAAATTGATATTTGTCTTGACACCACAAAGAGAATATAAAAAAAAAAATCAACAAGAATTCTTGTAAACGATGCTCTAAGTTGAAAAATGTGAAACTGTCGCAAGGTTTTTTCTTTTGTTTGTCTGGTGTAAGTGCACATGTAGTCATTTTCACGTCACTCCGCGAATTGAGATTGTTAGTTACCGACCACATGCTACCGGCCATTTTTTCCACATTCGCAATTCCATTATTCAACATCCACTTATCAGACAACAATAAAGTGGTACGTTTTTTCGTCACTTGACATAATTTAGCAAATTGCATACCTGCAAGTAGGCAGCACGTTGTTATCAAGAGGTAAATGCATGCATCATCCCACTTTTACACGGTTCGTTGACTGCAAGCTCCGCATGTGCATTTTCTCAGATTACAGTGAGGTGGAAGGCGCGCGAACATCATACATGAATCCGACTGCTCGTTGCACGTCAGCATTGGTACAAAATCTATGGCCATCAATTAGATCCCATTCAATTAAAAAATTCCATGATTTAGGATCACTATTGGGGCATTCTAAAACGCGACATTCAGGGCAATCAATTTTCTTAAACTGCCAAACTTTAGCTACAAAAGTTAGAATACAATTTCCACGACGAAAGTGCCGACTCTGTAATTCTTCTTTTCTCAATTTTCATTTCTTCGCATATCTTACACTTAAATAAAAATGAATTTTAAATTAATAGATATTTAGGTCGAATTTATAATAACGTAGCTCAAGAAATAATGTACAATATTTTATCGAACGATTGGTCGTAGAATTTGATAGTGGCAACTTCAAAATTACTTTGTTCGGCAGATTTTTATAATTATCATTTCTGTCGGCTGTCTTATCGATTATACAACCCAACAAAATCCTCATTGTTCAGTACCGCCTGAAAAATTGCGGTTTCCAGATTTTGTGAGTTATGATGCGTTACTTAATGTCACAATTAATTAGTTGAGTTATGCTCGTAACTTACTAGTTTAATTATGATCATATTATCCACTAGCTAATACGATTTTTACCACTGCTGCAAGATCGATAATGTTATCGCGTGTTTAGTTATCCGAGTTCGATAAAGTTAATTGAAGTATAGAATTCTCGACCGTTCTTATCGTTTATCACAGTGCCAACACAATCGAGCCCTTATTTTTGGATAAGCAGAATGATAATATTGTGATGATGAGTTGGTGGGTTGATTATTTTAGTTTCTACAAGATAATGAACGATATCAAAAAGTACTTTTCCGGTGATCGTTAATTTACGGGTCAATTTAATGAATAGGAAATCATTCATTAATGACCCATTTTAATGAATGCTGTCTTATAAATACATGATTTCGGTATCTAGGTAACAAAATATACGATTAAATTTGGCACTTTATTTAAATGTAAGATGACAAAATGAATGTAAAATATACCAATGAGAAATGCAAATTTAGTTAATTACTTACGTTATGTTTATAGTAATACTATTTAAATAGAAGTTAGCAACCGTACAGCCAGTAAATTTGATAAAAAGTGCAGATGGATTGTCAAACTTTTGACACTTTTTGTAAGTCATGGCACCGTTGGTTTGAATATATATATTGATTTAAAATGTTTGACATGCTTGATTCGAATATCTATTGGAATTTTTGTCACGAAAAGAAATTACATTTTCTTCAATTTCGTAAGATTCGATCAACGGAAAAATATTGTAACCAACTTTTGCGTTAATCGGCGATTAATAATCTCAACAAGTATTAACCTGCTCGCTCCGCTCACTCGTTAAACTGTCTCGATTATTAATCGCTCTCATTAACGCACTTATTGGTTAAATAACTATTAATTACCTGTAGAAAATGCAACTCGCATGATCATGAATAGTTTGTTCGTTCCCTCAATAGCAACGTTCCTGTTACCTATGACATTGTTATTTTTATATTTTTACTCCCAACGGCAGTAAAAAAAATTACCAGTATATTCGTTAATAATCCGCAAAAATCGCTAACGGAAAACCGATACTCCTAAATGTAGTTTCGCATACAGAGCTATCCTTTGAGATACAGATATCGTTTCCCAGCGTCGCTGCAACGTTTTATACAAAAAAACAAAATTTCACACCCTTTCATCGCTTTAACATGTTTGGTTTAATCTCACCTGCAATTTCCCATTTCATGCATTTTAAATGGAAAAGAATTGGACGGATGCCTTTAACTGCAATATTTGCGCATAGAAATAAAGTCCACACACTTAAATTTGATTGCACAATGTTAATTGTCTATGTTCGTATTTGAAAGTCGACACCCGGTATACTTACTTACTTACTTATCGTCTTTGTTTAATTGTCATTGGTTTGGTGATGAATGGCAA
This sequence comes from Dascillus cervinus, assembly GCA_949768715.1. NCBI lineage: Eukaryota > Metazoa > Arthropoda > Insecta > Coleoptera > Dascillidae > Dascillus > Dascillus cervinus. The sequence continues at coordinate 6,169,377 of OX458320.1, read as the reverse complement.
TCTGAAATAATTCCACATTTTATAGTTCCTTTTTAACGAGGATAAAATAATATTATGAATGAATAATTGAAATAGTCATAACCGTTGCTAACTCATCTTGTTTTAAAATTGAATAACACAAATTTTGAAATTTAACTCATCTTTTCTATGCAAGTTATTACAACGTAGTTATCTTTCTCAGGTAAACTATTAGTTAAAAAAAAACATATCTTCAGTAGATCATTGTATTTACGAAACCGCACAAATCTGAGCAAAATAAACAGAAAGAACTGCATCGTTAAAACCTTCTAATTGCGATAAATCTCCTTCCACTTTCATTTGCCTTCCCTCACAGTCATAATCTCTATACAAAATCCAACAACCAATGAAATCCATACTATCAACTTCTGCGGATGATGCACGGCCAACCATAGATGAAGGTACATTGTGACATGAATCAAAAGGCAATGCTGATTCAATTGTCACACTGTTTCCACGGTAACCTTCTATTTGGTATAGAGTGAATCTAGACGAATGGGTAACTTGACTAATAGCAAGTACTAAAACTATCAGCAACATCATTTCGAGAAACACAAGTTAATTCAACAAAGAAACTAAGTGCAAGTAAAAATACGGCGTATTTATATTACTGCTGATTTTAATTTATTTTATTGAAATTTTTTATTCGCTCTATTTAATTTGAATTGTTTTAATTTGATTCGATCCACACACGAATATCGTTATACAAGTGTTCCATAATAAAGTAAATCTTTTTAAAGATTGCAACCTTCAGTTAAATAAATTAATCGATTAGAGTCAAGACAGACGAAACGTTTCTCACCGATTAGACTATCGACTCGGCTTGTTCTTCAATAATTTCTAATGGGGCAAAACACTAGGAGGTTATTTTGTCGACTCGCCAAATGTCAAATGTGAGTATTTAGACGATGCGGTTTTAAGCGTTTTTCAAGACGGTTTTATTAATTCTTCAAAATGTTTTCATTGATTTGTTGCGATTTCATAACAATCTTTCATCCGGATTTGCAAATATCTCCAGATTTGTCATCCACAAAGAAACCTTTTTATTAATTTTTACTACCCTTTCATCAGAAAAGCAATTTTACGTGGTCGTACAATTTGTTTCACGATATTGTTTGTAAATCATTTCGCTATCGAATCATTACCATACCACACCGTTCACGCTAATTAATAATTTATTACCTGTAACGAAAGTTGCAAAATTGGCATACTGACTGGAGGAATATAATATTATATTAGAACACTTTTTTTCTATTAATACTTTTTTACATCCTTTATTATTTAAATCATAAAAATCGAGGAAACAAATTTCGACTTCAGTCAAATCAAACAGTACCTGAAGTTAAAACGGAATTTTTACAGCTTAGCTATTTCACACGAAGAAATAAAATTTGATCTTTATGTCTGCCTCTATGTCAGTAAATTGTGTGACTAGATACATAATTAAAGAAATTTACTATCAAACAAACCTTTGTTGTGAATCATTGAATGCATGAATTGAAGGGGTCAGAATAAAAAAGGGTATAAATGCATTTTTGTAAATTATGGGATAAATACGTTTTGTTAAAGGTGAGGTGCCTATTTATTGCACCAAACACAAACTTATAATTAAAATTCTATTCTCTTTTAATTAACAAATATAAAATGAGATTTTATTAAAAAAACAAATCTGGACTGTTACGTATAGTTACGTAACTTCAAACTCCAATATATTCAAAAAATGTAAATTGTACTTGTACCCTTTTTATTCTAACCCCTTCAATTATTATGGAATACCTAGTCATTTAATCATTGACGTGCATTATTATTAAATTGGGTACAATTATTTATATAAAACCATATTTTATTTCAATTATTATATTCGATAAAATAAGATTTTATGTTATCAATAAATTCGTGACAACACAATAAGTAAATTATCGAAACTAAAATCATTTGCAAAAGATCTCAAAAATAAATATTTTCCACTCCACTCGTTGAAGGTAAAGTTTATGGCAGTCAATAAGGCCCTAACAAAGGCCACTTAGTGCCTTTGACGGAGCAATATATCTTGTTAACACTTTACCCTCGAGCTATGAAAAAATGCGCTTTCTGCACAACGAGCTCCATCGATTTTAATTAAATTATGAGCAAACTATAATATTTGAAGTAAATCAACGCGTGTCTCGTCCTGCGTTTAAGTATCGCAATAAGTTCATATAAATTTGAAACCAAAATTGTAAACATTTGCAGGCATGATGAGGGATGCCAGTTTAGAAAGTTTTTTACATTTTAATTAATAACTAGCTTAATCGAGACACCATCAAAAAAAGACCGGGATAGAAGAATACGAACCGATTACTCTTATAAAATGCAATAGCGACCTTGTCTTCAAATCGTAAAAATGTGGCTAAAACGAGTGATGCCGTTTTCCATTTAAATCACATTGCGCCGATGGTTAGCCGGGAAAAAGATCCAAGCACGTTAAATCGGGCGTTTAGTTTTCAGTTTGATTGTTAGGGGAAAATAGAATGTGCGGTGTAAGATGTGGTGTGATAAAGTGGCTGTTCGTATTGACAGGTGGTCGAATTAGATTTAGCAAACGAAATGTAAATTCTTTTTGCAGTGTTGCGCCGTTTTGCTTATGACTTCATAAGGCTTTTAAAATGTACACAAAAATTTCATCTGAATAAGTAATTGCTTTTACAAGCGATTGCCAAAAACCGATACCTAGACGTCGTTCCGGAAAATCGCGAGATTCAAGCGATTTCGTTTCGGATAACGCGGAGAAATTAATTTCGTCTTTTGTTTCGGATAACCCGAATTTCGGATGATCGGGCGTCTACTGTACTAATGAACTGTAAACATTAATTTTTTAATCGTAATACTAAACAAAATGGGGGCAGTACAGCTTTTCTTCGGTGAAGCCTTTTTTCTTGATGAGTGTACGACCGGACTAGCAGCACGTGAAATTGTTAAGTAACGATAAAAAATATATATCTCGATTACATTTATAAAGATTAGCTACAGAAATTCGTAGGATTTTATTTGATATACCAATCTTTGTAAAAATGGTGAGTTTTTAAAAAAAAGTTCAAAATTTTCAAAAAATATTACCGGAAAATTGTTTATAACAAATAAACTATCCAATATAATTTAAAAATCCTACGTACTTCAGAAAGAATGAAATTTTGAATAAACAGGCGAGATTTTAAGTGAATCTGTGAAGATTTGTTTGAGTTATGGGTTCGGACGACTTGAAAAATGTAGTTTCAAGAAAAACGCGCGTCAAACCTTTTGAAATCTCATTTAAAAAATACACATGCAAACATTCATAAATATTATTTTCTATTTTAGTATCATAACTGAGTCTTTATGAAACTGAAAGTAGTGTCACAATAGTATATTATTATACAAGTTTTATAAGACAATACGTCTTATATAACGAGTGTAATATACTATTTTTTCTACTTTGATGCTCTTAGTTTCATGAAAATTTGAAAATTGTGCTTTCTAAATATTCGAGAGATTTTTAGGATTAGGTACTGGTTGTGTTGGTATTTGTCATGTGTCATATGTCAACTAAAATTTCAAATTTAAAATTTCGAGTTTTGTTTAATTCTATGTTTATCTTTCTTTTCAGTCATGCCTTGAGTTATTTTGTTTGTTCATTTTTATTGTTTAATTACCAAGTTACATAATTTGTTATTTTTAGTTTAACATATAATCTTGTTAGAGCAAGCTGCACTCTATGTCGGCTTGAGAAATAAAGCCTAAATATACAGTCCATTGAAAAATATTGTTATTAAAAACGTTCTTTACATATTGTAACAGAACCCACACAACAAGTTTGATATTTTTGTGAATAAGTCATGGAAGAATTAAGCTGTACACTTGGCTTGACCTTGACAGGAGCTCGGTAGAGATGCCCGACGTCGGCCAGCGTGCTATTACAGCAATACCAACGTAATAAGTATTAAAAAAAAACAAAAGCCGTTTCACAAAAAGTTCCTTTGTGACACTACTTTTAGTTTCACAAAAACTCGCTTATGATACCAAAGTAGAAAATAGTTATTTATGTTACAAGGCTGAAAAATAAAATATTGCGTGCGATTTGCTGAAAATCGCCGAGTCCGGCAACAGCAAGCGTCCGAAATATTCTTTTCGGCCATGTAGCATACATGATTTTTTATTCAATTGCAAGAGATTATAAAAAATTAAAAGAATAAATTAATTATTAACCATGACCGTTGCTAACTCATCTTGTTTTAAAACTGAATAACACAAATTTTGGAATTTAACTAATCTTGGCTATGCAAGTTATTACAACGTAGTTATCTTTCTCAGGTAAACTATTAGTTAAAAAAAAAAAAATCTTCAGTAGATGATTGTATTTATTCACGCTGACAAGTCTTAGAATAATCAACAGAAAGAACTACATCGTTGAAATCTCCTAATTGCGATATACTTTTGTCCAATATCATGCGCCTTCCCTTACAGTCATAGTCAGTAAACAACATCCAACAAGCCAAAACAAATTGATTATTAACATGTGCGGATGATGCCTTGCCAACCATAGATTCAGGTATATTGTGACATGAACCCAAATCCAATGTTTCTTCAATTGTCACATTACCTCCAAGGTAACCTTCTGCTTCGAATAGAGTAATTGTACGCGAATGGATAACTTGACTAATAGCAAGTACTAAAACTATCAGTAACATCATTTCGAGAAACACAAGTTAATTCAACAAAGAAACTAAGTGCAAGTAAGAGAACGGCTTGTTTATATTACTGCTGATTTTAATTTATTTTATTGAAATTTTTTATTAGCTCTTGTTACCGTCCAAACAGATATCAGTCGTGTTCCTGAAACAACCGGGAGTTACCAAGACGAAATTATAACAAGTCTGACGTTTCTGAAAAAGTACGGAAGCTTTTTCGGGACTTGAATAATAAAACGAAATACATATTACCCCCCGGTAATATTTGGCGCCCAACGTGGGGCAAAGACTTGGAGTAAGTTTGCGGATCCACCCCATTCATCCCTACGTGATGGCAACTGAAAGGCGCGGTACGAGGGCACACCCCAACAATGACGTCGCCGATGAACAGCAAGACCTGCTGAGAGAGGCCCAAACCTCTCAGTGGCGCCCAGAACATGAAGACAACAGTATGACATGCTCTACGCAGTCAAGTCCCGACAGGCAGACGCCACGTTTGTCATGTACTATTAAAAAATGTGAAAATACGAGTCCAAAATCGCCACCTCCGGTCCCGCCACGAGCGAGTCTTCAGACGACACCAGCAGGCTCCGTTCCCATAACGTACACGCAAGTACTCCTTCCACCAGTGGCCCCCAGACTACCGAAGTTCACTGGCCGATGCGAAGAGGACCCCGAAGTGTTCTTGAATCGTTTGGACCGATACTTTGTTGCGTGTGGAGTAGATCCTGACGACCAGGAGGAGATCGCCACCGAGCAGCTTCAGGATGAAGCTAAGAAGTGGTATCGGGTTTATAGCAATATGGGATACTCTTTCCAGGACTTTCGTAGTAGATTCCGGGAACAATATTGCTCCCCGACCGCTTCGGCAAAACTAGCTGGTCGCTTTTACAGCGAGAAACATTTCCCTAATGAGTCAGCCGAGGTATTTCTGATACGGAAAAAGAGGTATCACGACCGGTTAGAACTTAAATTATCGGACGATATACTGGTGAGTATTCTCATGCAGCAGTTGCACCACGACGTACAGATGACGCTCGTAGCGCATGTTCCAAAGTCGTTCGACGAGCTCTTGGCAATCGCCAGGCGCTACGAAGCGTGCATCGGGCAACGCCGCATTGCACCCGTTCCAACCGTTTCAATACGTGCAACACCCGCGTGCCACCACTGTGGAGGAAATCACTTCCATCGTGACTGCGCGAACAGAACCACTTCGGCTCAGGAAAACGATCGAGCTTCGACATCCAACCGCGTGTCGTCGCAGTAGAACATCCAGCGGTTACCATCAACACCATATGCGGACACCAGGGACTTCCCCGAGTGCGACTCCAAGTGGGGAACAACACTTACGGTGCTCTGGTGGACACTGGAGCCTCGGCGAACTTCGTTCGGAAGGGATTATTCCCATTCCTAGTCGAAAATAAACCGAAGGTGCGTGCACCACTTACCGTGGGCATTTCTACCATCACCGCCAGGCCCGTTGGAACCATCCGTCTCGTATATGAGCTCGGTAACACCACCATGGCGGACTGCTTTTACGTTGTGGAAGACCTGGTCGAAGACATCATCCTTGGTTACTCCTGGCTTCGAGAACGAAACGCAGTGATCGACGTGATTCGCGGAAGTGTTCACTTAGGAACGGAACACAGACATACGTGCTTCTTCCAATCCTCGACTCCTGTGCGAAAGGACGCTAGTAACCCCGTGAGTGTCCGTGACAGTTTCCCTCCCGCGCTCAAAGACGCTTTACAAAACACTATTAACGTGCATGCTCGCGTGTTTGCCGACAGTGCGACAATCAAAGAGACGCGTTCCGCGGAACATATCATATCCCTTTCAGACGAAACCCCGGTGCATCAAGCCCCATACCGATATAGCGACGCGAAGAAACAGACCATCCTCGACCAAGTCCAGGAGATGCTGACGAATGGAGTTATCGAACCCTCCACGTCTGCATATTGCTCCCCCGTCGTGTTAATCGGCAAGAAGGATGGGACTACGCGCTTCTGCGTCGACTATCGCCGCCTAAACGCCGTCACAGTCAACGAGACTGCCCCATTGCCCATCATCCAAGAGACGCTACGAGATCTAGGTCAAGCTAAAGTGTTTAGCGTCCTAGATCTGAAGAGCGGGTACTGGCAGATTCCGGTTGCATCACGATGCCGTCACCTGACAGCGTTTGCAACACCCCAGGGGTCCAAGTATCAGTTCAAGGTGATGCCCTTCGGCCTAAAAAACGCTCCTACCACCTTTCAGCGTTTTATGGCTCAAGAAGTTTTGGCAGGCTACCTTCAACGATTCGTGATGGTCTACCTAGATGACATTATCATCTACTCGGCCAATCACGAAGAGCACTTACAACACCTCGGCCTAGTTTTTGAACGTCTCGGTATCCACGGTCTACGGTGTGCTCCCCAGAAGTGTCATCTCGGAGCTAATAGGATCGAATACCTCGGGCATGTCATCAGTGACACTGGAAACGAACCGCAACAACAACATCTCGACCAAATTGCCAAAGCAGATATTCCCACAACCAGGAAGCACCTGAAACGGTTCCTCGGTATTTGTGGATGGCTACGAGAGTATGTAGCCAATTTCGCCCAGATGGCCTCCCCGCTCACTGACTTGCTGTCGCCCAAACGGAAATGGCAATGGGGACCTTTAGAAGAGGCTGCGTTCACCGCCGTGAAAGATGCGGTAGCAGCTCCTCTCCGTCTTTCCCGTCCAGATCCATCCAGACCATACGTACTGCAAACCGATGCCAGCGGAATCGGCATGGCCGCTGTTCTCTACCAGGTAGGGCCGGAAGGTCGCAAGGATATCGTGTCATACGGCAGCGCTCGCTTCAACGACGCAGAACGCCGATACCACATCAACGAACAGGAGTGCCTTGCTATCGTGTGGGGGGTGAAGCGTTATCGTCCATACCTCGAAGATCGTCACTTCACCTTGATTACGGATAATCGAGCCCTGCTATGGTTAGCTAAAAACCGCGACAATGCGAAATTGACGCGTTGGTCGTTGCTACTTCAACCATACGCTTTCACTATTGTCCACACGCCAGGGAAGGACAACGAGCTAGCGGACGTCCTGTCCCGAGATCCGCTAACACAACCTGCAAATGTAGACGCACGAGATGAGGAGCAACTCGTTCCACCGAGCTCTAACGTACACCCGGACCTGGATGCCAAAGTGTTGAACGCCATCATGTTCACCACGCTCCAGGAAGAGGTACGAACGGCTCAACTCAACGATCCAAGTTGCTGCCGCCTCATTGAACGCTGGCAACGCGTAAACGCAGACGGTGGAATCCGTCTCCGTGGCGACCGTGTTTTTAAAAATCTTTACCACGTCGAACGGAACCTCTTGTACCGCGTCCAACTTCACGGCCACCGATTGGTCGTACCACGGTCATTACAAGAGCGGGTAACGTACTACTACCATGACTCCATTTTGGCGGGACATCCTGGTGCCGAGGAAACTGAGCGTTCCATCCAGGAGTTGTTCTACTGGCCCAAGATGACCACTTATGTGCGAAGGTACGTACAAACGTGTCTGCTGTGTGCACAATATAAGAGGAAACCGACCCGGGAACGAGCACCGCAGAAGCCTCGACAACCTCACCACCCTTGGGAAACCGTTGCCTGCGACTTGATGGGACCCTACCTTGATACGCCACGAGGAAACCGGTACATCTTTGTGGTGACCGATTTGTTCTCCCGCTGGGTCGAAGCATTCCCTCTGGTCACCGCCACCTCTAAAATTATCTGCGACCTGCTAGAGAAGGAAGTCTTCGGCAGATTTGGGTTTCCCCAGACCATTATTACAGACAACGGCTCTCAATTCGTGTCCAGATACTGGGAAAAATGTTGCCAATCCTGGCAGGCTGACCACTTTGCCACGGCTGTCTACCATCCCCAAGCTAACCCCACTGAGCGAAGAAACCAGGACGTCAAGAAAGGACTGCGGGTGCGAATGGCCAACCGGCGTCCGACCACCTGGGACCTCCATCTGACTCCCGTGTTGTATAGCTTGAGGAGACGCCGTAACGCCGCCACAGGAAAAACACCTGGGGAAGCTCTGCTAGGCTATAATCCCCGCCTTCCAGGCGCATGGGACAGTGACGTCGAACTTCTCCCCACTCCACCGCTAGAGGACATCCGCCAAGAAGTCCGCGACAACCAGCGGGCCTACTTGCATCAACGTCATCCAGAACAACCACCTGCGGTAGTATACAACGTAGGCGACTTGGTGCTTACCCGGAAGCCACCTGGTAGGCAACGTTTCGGTCCCAAGTGGATGGGACCTCATAATATCGTGGAGCGGATTACCGACACTATATATGTGGTAAATGTCAGTGGACGTAACATCCGACACCACGTTAACAGGATCCGCAGAGCACCACAGGCGACATAGCAACCGGTGGAACCACGACTGATATCTTTAAAAGGGAGGGCGAATGTTACCGTCCAAACAGATATCAGTCGTGTTCCTGAAACAACCGGGAGTTACCAAGACGAAATTATAACAAGTCTGACGTTTCTGAAAAAGTACGGAAGCTTTTTCGGGACTTGAATAATAAAACGAAATACATATTACCCCCCGGTAATACTCTATTTAATTTGATTCGATCCACACACGCATATCGTTATACAAGTAATAAAGTAAATCATTTTGAGCGGTTGCAACCTTCAGTTAAATAAATTAATCGGTTAGAGCCAAGACATATGAAGCGTTTCTCACCGATTCGACTATCGACTCGGCATGTTCTTCATGTCAAGCATTTATTCTTTTTTCATTAAGTCAAACGTGAGTATTCAGACGATGCCGTTTTAAGCGTTTATCAAGGCGGTTTTATTAATTCCTCAAAATTTTTTCATTGATTTGTTGCGATTTCATAACAATCCTACATCTGGCCTTGCAAATATCTCCAGATTTGTCATGCAGAAATAGATTTTTTTCTTTTTTACTACCCTCTCATCAGAAAAGTAATTTTATGTGGTTCTACAATTTATTTCACGATATTGTTTATTTTTTGGAACAGCTTTTGTTTGTAAATCATTTCTCTACCGAATCATTATTCACTATTATAATCTTAATATCTGTTACGGTACGGTTAGTAAATAACGTTCAGGCCAACGCCATCTTTATTTACAAGCCATCAAGCCATGCTTGGTAATACCGCATTAATGCACAGAAGTAGGCTGGAGGCCGGGTAACATTGCACGTCGGTTGCAATCGAAACTTACTAAAAAATAACAACTGATTTTCAATTAATGATTCATACCACACCATTATTCTGATAGTATTAAGAAATAAAACAAAAGTTAGTAAGGGCAGGAAATTTTATTTTACAAATTTTGCACACTAATTTTACAAATCACATATTTTTAATGTTTATTTTTCTCTTTTGTAAGCGTAGCTAATTTCCTCTTTTTCTCTAAATTTTTTGCTCCATTTCTTTCTTTTGAATATTTTGTGTAGTTATTCAACAGCATATTTGCAAAATAGAATACAATGTTTTAAACAATCTTGGAAGCATCGTTGCCACACAGACAATATAATTCAAATTGTTGAAAAAAGTTATTGGAATTTAAGCTTAATTGTGTCAGTTGAATTAAAATGCCTTTTTGACAGGAAGATTGCAAAAATTTTGTTTCCCACACGCTATCAGCTACAATATATTCTAACAAAGCATAAATATGAAAGAAAACACACTTAACATATGGTAACTTGGTACACTTAAACCACCTCGCTGTAAAAAGTCAAAATATTCTTTGCAAACATTACTACCGCACCCTTCTTCAAATAAAAAAACACAGGTGGTACATTCCAGTTTTTTGGAAACAGATCGTGATCCATAGCCACAAACATATATGCAGCTTGATTTCTCAATTTCACATAATTCAAGATAATTTGAAGTTATAATGGGGCCAAAGATTTTTGTCTGGTTTTACATTAAATGTAGAAGATATTTGTTGTAAATATCGTTTATCTACAATCATGACGTAATACGTTCATTTCATATGCTAGCCATGGATACATAACAAGGCACCTTATCCACAGGTCACGCCCCTTCAGTTTCATTTTCATTATTAGACGCAACGTATTGTTGGTTACCTATTTATTTCCATTAATGAACGGAGCGTAATGTTGGTTGCCTACGCGCACGGTAGAATGATTAGTTTTTACGAGGCTACCTACGCAAATGTCTCGGGTTCAATTCTGGGCGACAGTAACACCGTATTAAAATCAGAACCGTGTCTCCTCGCAAGGCAATGGTAAAACACCGAGGTATTCTGCCTAATCTCTTCTTCTTCTTCTTCCTTCTTCTATTACTGAGGGAATATTTGCACTTTACTGTTACGGGACGGAACAATTATCGGACGGTGCCAATGCACGACGCCCTTGCAGGAAAAAGAAAATTAGGAACGAATAAAACACAATTATCCATTAGGGAGACCTCGGCTACCGCGAGAATAGGAGAAGTGTCACAACTTGAGGGTGGTTAAGTCTTCACTTTCAAAATATCATATAAGGAAAAGAAAAATTCGTTCGTATTGCTAACTGACAGATCGTAGTTATTTTTTTCGCGCCCATGACAACTGGAAGCAAAGGTTTCTCGATGAAAATCACGTTTTGGTTTCGGTTTAATTTCGGTGTCAATTTGCTTCGGAACTTATCAGTATGGACCATTAAAACGTGGTTTCTTGCAAAACTTCGACTCGGGTCATAGTTCTAAATTATTCCTGTTAGAAATAACATATCGACTGTGGCCCAACAAGAGCAAATATTCAACCATAGAATCTAGTATTCTAAACATACACCAAAAAAGTAGACTGTGCAAAGTCTCCATGAGAACAGATTTGTTATGAAAAATAACTGTCAATTATTCAAGAGTTATAAAATATTTGTATCGTTCTATATTGCATATTAATTAGTGTTGTATAGTTTAAGGCAGTTTAAAATAGCAATAATAGTCTAATGCACAAGTAAGTTAAATGATTAAAATCCATAAAATTGAAGTAAATATAAATTAATAAGTAGATATGATGGATTCCGAAGATATACAATGTACACCTCCGGAAATTGTGGAAGCAGCAAATTCAACTACATTAAATTTGCTGCCAGAGAAATCCAAAAAACTGTATGAAACTGCATACAGCCAGTTTTTAGAATGGCAGTTGAAGAAGCAAGCCACCTCATTTTCCGAAAGAGTTCTGCTTGCGTACTTTGCAGATTTGGCAACAAAATACAAATCTACCACACTGTGGACGTACTACTCCATGTTGCGTAGTACTCTAAATTTACATCACAACATCAAGATAGAGGAATACTCAAAATTAAGATCCTTCCTAAAACGGAAGGGGGAAGGCTATCAGCCAAAGAAGGCTAAAACACTCAGCTCTGGGGAAATAAATAAATTTATCATTGAAGCCCCTGATCTAAAGTATTTGGCCACAAAGGTGAGAAAATCATGACTTTTAAATTTCTAATTGTTTTATTTAATTTTTTTTTTTTTTCATGTAACGAATCATTTAATAATAATAATACAATTAATTCTTATTACTATTTAATATTTATTTAATTTAATAATTTTTGTAAAGGTTGCAATGATAATGGGAATCATGGGAGCTTGTCGATCCCAAGAATTATATGCCATGCAGATTGACGATCTGCAAGATTTAAATACGTCATTGTTCGTAACTGTTCCAAATACAAAAACAAAAATTAGTAGGACATTCACAGTTACAGAACGATTTTATCAAATTTGCAAAACATACATTAATTTACGTTGCCCAGGACTGCCAACAACTGCACTATTCTTAAATTATCAAAATGGCAAGTGCACTATCCAAAGAATGGGCATCAATAAATTTGGGAGAATGCCAAAAGAAGTAGCAAGTTATTTGGGGCTCCCCAATTCAGAACTATACACTGGCCACTCATTTCGCAGATCTTCTGCAACTTTATTGGTGGATGGAGGAGGCGACATCACCGACCTAAAGCGCCATGGAGGATGGAAAAGTACCTCTGTTGCAGAGGGCTACATAGATGAAAGCGTAGCCAATAAAATGGCAACAGCTCAAAAGATAATGAAACAAGTACAGTCATCATCTGCACAGCGGCCAACATCACCGTTTACACCAGCACCATCAACTTCACGTACTTTACTGGATTCATCGGTGTTGCTTACAACTGCAACTGCAAGCAATATTGTAGACAATACGAATACTACCTTGAACAACGACATGAATTTTGAATTACAGGGAACACTGTTACACTTCACAAACTGTTCTGGTAATTTTACCTTTAATTTTTACACAAAATAAAATACTAAACAATACTAAATTTTTTGTGAATTTGGAACGGTTACGAAGAATGTAATATAATGTAAAATACAAAAAATAAAATACTAAATAAAGAAAGCATTTTGTTGTTCCACAAATCAAATAAAAATTGCAACTAATTCATTTTTTGAAGATTAGAGACAAACCAACGAGCATTTTAAAGTTTTATCGAATGAAATTTTGATTGTAGATAAACAGCTGTATTTTTCTCGCACATAATGGCTATTATGAACTCAGATGTTTGTAAATACTCGTCTTCGACTCGTATTTACAAACTTTCATCTTCGTTAATAATAGCCTACATTATGTGCTCGTTAAATAATATACTATTACTAGGCAGCAGCAAATGATCTTGTAAGAGCATGTAACATGACGATGAATATGAATAAGCCATAAATGCAAACAAATTAGTTGCTGGGGAATATTTTTGTCTTTTTAACAATATCATGTTTAACTGATCAATTAAAAGTTTCAATTTTTTTTTATATTGATAGTCTTCCATTTCTTCAGCTTTTTCGTAACACGTAACTAAATTTTCATACGACTTTTGCAAGAAAAATTAAAAAGATCGAGTCCTTAAATTGTGTTGACTTGCGTTGGCATACCTAACTAATATATTTTCAAGTTGCAACCATCGAGATAATTTTAAATCACAGGGGAGAATCCAGTTCAAATCGTGAGCAGAATTTCTTCTTTTCCAATAAAGAGTTTTATGTTAAATCACTTTTCACAAGAACACTACATAAAATTTCGGCGGCACTTAACTCAGTTTCACTTTCAGAAGAACTATTAGAATTCTCAATATTTAATAAATACAGCCAAACGCCAAAGTTGCTCTTAATTTTAAATTTACACTTTGCTTCACTGTTTATACCATTTACTTTTGTTTGAAAAGTGTCGAGAAAATTTGTAAAGTCATTTATATTATCAGATTTTACAAATTCTTCAATTTTTCCAGCTTCTTTTGATTGCAACGCTTTCCTTCTTACTTCTGATCTAATATAACATCATTTTTGTTAAAATGTTTTATACAAACAAATGAATACTTCGTAGGCTGCCAATTTTTCCTCGGGTAGCTCGAAGCCATTTCTTTTTCCTTTCTTCATCTTTTGGAAATGAAAACGTAGTAACTGAAGGTTGCCCCTTTATGGATACACTTTCGTAATTTGATTTGCAGCTTGAGACACAACATTTTCTAGTCATCTAAAAAGTTTTCATGTGAAAAGCATGGAACAAAGTACGAAGTTAAGTGTACTTACATTGTATTGCATTTAAATAGTTTCTTTCTATATTGTCGAATATCAAATTATTGAGTTAAATATTCTGATAAATACAAACAGGTTTGGAAATACCACAACTATCTAACGTTAACTGTACTTTATAACAATAATTATTGCAAGTCAATGATGAAATGCTGAACTGAAGAACGCAAAATGTCCGCCTGCCGACACTGCTGTCAAGTTTCCTAGTTCACGGCTTGTAAAGTAAAGGTGACGCTGTTCAGGCTAACTTATAATTTATTACCTGTAACGAAAGCTGCAAAATTGGCATACTGACTGTAGGAATATAGTATTTTATCTGCAATTATGACGTAACACGTTCATTTCATATGCTAGCCATGGATACTTAACAAGGCTCCTTATCCACAGGTCACGCCCCTTCAGTTTCATTTTCATTATTAGACGGAGCGTATTGTTGGCTGCCTATTTATTTACATTAATGAACGGAGCGTAATGTTGGTTGCCTACGCGCACGGTAGAATGATTAGTTTTTACGAGACTACCTAAGCAAATGTCTCGGGTTCAATTCTGGGCGACAGTAACACCGTATTAAAATCAGAACCGTCTCTCCTCGCGAGGCAATGGTAAAACACCGAGGTATTCTGCCTAATCTCTTCTTCTTCTTCCTTCTTCTATTACTGAGGGAATATTTGCACTTAATTGTTACGGAACGGAACAATTATCGGCCGGTGCCCTTGCGGGAAAAAGAAAATTAGGAACGAATAAAACACTATTATCCATTAGGGAGATCTCGACTACCATGAGAATCGGAGAAGCGTCACAACTTGAGGGTGGTTAAGACGTCACTTTCAAAATATAATTATTTTTTTTCGCGCCCATGACAACTGGAAGCAAAGGTTTCTCGATGAAAATCACGTTTTGGTTTCGGTTTAATTTCGGTGTCAATTTTGCTTCGGAACTTATCAGTATTTTAAAGTTTTATCGAATGAAATTTTGATTGTAGATAAACAGCTGTATTTTTCTCGCACATAATGGTTATTATGAACTCAGATGTTTGTAAATACTCGTCTTCGACCCGTATTTACAAACTTTCATCTTCGTTAATAATAGCCTACATTATGTGCTCGTTAAATAATATACTAATATTAGAACACTTTTTCTATTAATAATTTCTTACATCCTTAAGTATTTAAAAAATTATCACAAGGAAAAAACTCTTTACTGATCTTTTCTCGAACTGATTGAAACATCACGTCATTAATTATTTGAACGCACATCGGGTTATTCAAAACTTCATCCACAACATCAAAAATTAAGGATTAGTTGGACACAGAAAGTTAGTAACGAGAGGGTTCATAAACACACATTATGTTTCGATGGTATAATTAAAATTCTTCAAGTGCTAGTTTAAGAAAAAATCTAAAGGAACATTGAAAACTTCTAAAGAATTCCTCATGCCTCAGCAACCTTAACGAAACGTATGAAACGGGGGATCACCGATACACAAGATCAGAGACAGAAAAGAATATTTCAAGTTAATCGGCAACCTCCATTGAGAAGACACGTAGGAATACGAGCCTTGTTCAGTCATTAGTCACCAAATGCGGTAGAAACACGCAGTTGATCGCTTCCATCTTTTCCGACACCCCTTCGCTTAAATCTTGCTAAATTGTTAGATCCATAGATCAACATCAGTTCCCATTATAGCCACCACAGCACCACTCTGGTCCTATTTCCACCTTGACCTACGCCACTCCGATATTGATAAGTCAAGGTGTAACCAATTTTCTGGTCAATGCGATTTCACTGATGTCAAAGGCAGTCAGAAGTCATTTCGATAAGTGAAGAGACCTACAAACTTGAAACTTTGTATTTGATTGCAATTCTATGTTCATCTTATGATGTTATCATTGAGGGTTCGGTTTATGACTAAAACTATATGAGATCAAACTTCCCTCTTGACCTTCCTAATCTGTTGAATGTCCACTCACAAAGTAAATTGAGACATATTATTCAACTCCATTTAGCATTTATCGACTGACATACGGACTTCGATAGTTTCGAAACATGAACATTTCTGAGAACCCTAGAAAATGCAAAAATCGACCACAGCTTCTCAAACTTAATTAGCGCCAAAGAAATATTGACCAGGTCCTCAAGATTGACAAAATATTTATATCATTAGACACAGTTATTAAAATTGATGGTTAGTATTTGAGTCACTAGAGATTTGAGGATGATATAGTACTTATTCGCACCAATCTATCAACAATGCTACATTAATTACATCAAGCTTTATCCGAAGCAGATCTTCAATAAAATGAAGATAATGAGTGACGAAAATGTACAAGAGAAAATAGATGGTAACAGCATACAATTTACTCTATTTGGGACACACTAAAACTCTGAAGAGAAAACCAAACAGCTGAAGTAGCAAGAAGAATTGAATTATCTTCGACTGCCTTCGGCCAAATGACTTACATATTTAGTAATCTCTCCATATCAATCAGTCGCAAAAGAAAAGTGTACGAGACATGCATACGGCAGAAAAAAGTGCAGATGAGTTACGAACGACACAAAGAGCGATAGAGAGAAAAACGTTGGGAGTAAGCTTACGTGATAGGATAAGAAACGAAGACATTGGAAAACGAATTCGAGTAACGGAGGTTGTCAAACGGGTGGCGAGGCTGAAGTGGCAGTGGATGTGGCATGTTGGACGACAATATCCGAACAAATAGTTGGGTAGTAGACCTCAATAGAGATGACTCGACGACGAGAAGAAATGTGTAGAAAAATCATGGTTCCACTTGGCCCATGATAGGAGTGCACAGAAAATACAAGGGGAGGCCTATGTCCAGCAGTAGACTATGAAAGCCTGAAGATGATGACACTTTGTCCTAAAACTCTTCGAAAGATTGAACATCCTAACTAATGATGAAAATTTAATTATCGAAATGTTACAATAAAATTTCTAGTTATTTTATTACTTAGTTTACTGAAAATTGTAACGACATTACTCATAATATTATTATTACTCATAATAGTATAATCATATTCTGACACTGAGGATATAAATAAAGTTACAGGGCAGCTTTATCTCATAAAATAACGCTTATAATTCACAATTGACATCCGCAAGAACAATCTGGGCGTTTTGGACTAAAGTCAAGATATAACTCACACTCTAATCGAAATTCTGGCCTTAATGCCACGGAATAAGAAGATCGACATTAATCAGTTCCAACCGACCGTTAAATATGTCATTATCGTCTAAACTCGTTGCGCCTGAATAGAATTGATTTTTGTAAGGGCTTCATCATCATAAAGCATTGCAACAGGCACACATCTCAACTTGTCAATAACAGCGATCGCACGACTAAAAATCACCATCGACTTTGTGATTACGCGGCCGCCACTGATTGACGCTGTCGCAAAAGTTACTTGATGGGAGTTTAAGAAGTTGCTTGCAACATACAAATAAATGTTTCGGTCCTCCGCGACTTGTCAACAGAAAAGTTTTGATTTACTTTTGGCGTTTTATTTTCCAGAAAAGGTTACTCCAATTTATTCATTCTTTACTCAGTTCGAAAAATAAAATTGTTATTGACACGCAAGTTTCATAGATAACAGGTGAATGTAACAGTAAAAGACACAACGATTACCGATTTGATAATTCAAGCGTTATGTCTACACGAACTACGAACAAGCCATGATTATTGGATTTTATTATTTATTTATTAATAAAATACTGCCAAATTTCAATTTCATTTTTTTGGCGTTGTTCCCTTGTAAGTGTTGAACTAAACTAAAACTAAATATTTTACATAATGATAAATACTGACCTTTTATTAAAAAAAAAGTAGAATGAGTTGTTTACTAATTTCGTCACCAAAGCAACATAACAAAAAACGCTAGACCTAACAATATTTTGTTGCCATGGTCATTTACCTAAGTTGATTTTAAAACCAAATTAATTTATTATGTATCCCTATTTCCCATAGGTACATAATTAATAATTCCAGAAAAAATAATATTTTGCTTGTTAATATATTTTTTATTATTCAATTTAAATACATAAAATTGCTGCTACAGAAGATGTTATTGAAGAATTTTTAATCACGAATGACGTCGAATTGGATAGTCTAAAGGGATATATTTGCGAGAAATGCAAGAAAGTCTTTTTAAAAAAGATTAGTCGAAAGCAGCATATGAAAAGTCACATAGACAAAGATAAATTTAAAACCGAAAAAAAAAGGGACATCAATTTATATCGGTCGTCTAACAAATAATTATAGTGAGAAAGATCTACACTCAAAATTTGAACTTTTTGCTTTTAAAAAGAAAAATGACGCTATTGAAGCTTGCGACAAAGTAAATGGAACAGATTCTTGAACTCGACCTTAATTATCAAGTTACAAACAAAGAAAAAACATTGCACAATGCGTTTATTAAAAGGTACGTTTCGATTTTTTTTCGATAGTGATTTGCGCAAATAAGATTAACTTCCGGAAATTGTGTCAATATGGCTTCGTCCGTTTTATCCTCGTTGGAATTTTTTTATCGTTTGGCCTCTTATCAAATTTTTGTGTTTACATCTACATGTGGAAGTGCAGTGAACAGAGTCAATCAATCGATGTTCGTTTAACAAAAATATAATAAAATCGTTACTTGTTTGCGCGAATTGTTCCCATTCGATATCTGGGACGCGATCACTTTCAGATAAATTAGAGTTTCAGTAAAATTATAGATTTGCGGTTTGTGTTTTTTTTTTTGAGTGCCGCGATCAACAGGTACCTAATGTCTAATTAAGTTTTCTTTGTTGGAATGTCTTTGTGTTAGAGGCAACCTTCTGATTCACTAGTTCGCGATTGGATGCTGTCCAGCCTTGTCCATTTTCCATGAAATATTTTTTTCACATAACAATAGGAAGAATTTACATTTTGTGCGCACGTACCGATTTGTTGTCAGTTTTATGTCAGTCAAAAGTGCAAAAGTTGGGCGTAATTGCGATAGGTGAAGAATAATAATTGATCATTTTTCCTACTTCCAGTTGTGCAGGCATGGAAAACAATATTATTAGGCCTAGTACCGTTTTTGTTCGTTCCTAATCACGATAAATAATCCTTTTTTTCCGAGTTCGCTTGCCTATTTAGTATTTATCTCGATATGTGTTTGGATGATTGGATGTGAAATTAAAACAGACCTGCAGGGTATTTTTATTACAAAAACTAACGAGATTTCGTAGCGGTTACTCACGAACTTTTTTGTTTTTCAAAAGCCAAGTATAATTAGACAGGTGTTTTTAAAATGTGTCATCTTTGAAATGATTTGATTTCGTGTTTTTGTTCCTTGCAACTTATTGCTAGTCCTAACAATATTTTGTTGCCATGGTCATTTAGCTAAGTTCGAATTTAAACCCATTTATTTATTTATTGATTAATAATTTGCGAAAAAATGATATTTTGCTTGTTAATATTTTTTTTATTATTCATTTTAAATACATAATGCATAAAATTGCTGCTACTGAAGATTTTATAGAGGCATTTTTAAATACGATTGACGTCGAAGTGGATAATCTAAGAGATATATTTGCAAGAAATGCAAAAAAGTTTATAAAAAAGAGATTAGTAGAAAGCAACACATAGACAAAGATAAATTGAAAACAGAAGAAGAAAAAGGGACATCAGTTTATATCGGTCGTCTAACAATTAATTGTAATGAGAAACATCTATTTTGGACTTTTTGGAAAGTTAAACTAAGATATAAGTTTTGCATTCGTTGCTTTTAAAAAGAAAAATTGACACTAAAGAAGCTTGCGAAAAATGATACATAATTTTTGAACTCGAACTTAATTATCAAGTTCCTATAATTACTAAAAATAGTTTCGGAACAGAGATAAAAAATGAGAGAGGCGGTAAAAATAGTCCGACGTCAGAGAATCGAGTATACAGGGATAGGGATGCGGTCAATTCGTCCCCGGTGATTCGTACCCGGCGATTCGTCCCCGGCGATTCGTCCCTAGGCAATTCGTATCCCGGATAATTTGTCCCCGGACAATTTGTCCCCAGCAAGCTGTATTTTTAAGAGTGTATTTGCAAATATTTAACAAGCATTTCGATTTCTTGTATTGAAAACCTTTACATATATGCACCTTGTAAAAAAAATATAGATAAGTGGAAATAATCGCATGTGTGTAAGTAAATAGTATAATTATGATGTTAGTGTGTATGTGAAAATTTTTCGGTCCGTGAAGGTTTGACCAAATTGGATTATTTTTTCGAGAAATATTTTGTAGAGTTGTTTTGACGCGTTATATTACTGTTTTGGTTTGGTTATTTGTTGGTTTTCGTCGATCTACAGTGTGGAACTGGGGAGAAATTTGTATTTTTGGGTTTGACGTTTTCCGTTGACATTTTTCTAATTTTTTAAGTGTTCTTGATTTTTTGAACTTTTGTGATTTTTTTTTTTTTTTTTTTTGCCTGTGAAGAGAAGATTTGGGACTCTTTGTCTTTGGGTCGTGGACTAAGTGAGGGCACGTTTAGAAATTTGGAAAATCGAGAACTTTGGTACTGACGTTTCCCATTGAAAAATTCTTGCCGATTCTTTTTGGAGAGTAATTGGATACTGGATTGGTCTTTGAGCTTTATCTTGAGCTTATCTTGTGACTACTTTTTGGTTTGGTCCGGTTTTTTTTTTTTTTGACAGTTTATTTATGAAATGTCATATTTGTCCAAATTCAAAATTTTTCAAGAGTTTACATGGTCTCAAAATTCACATTTCTAGATGTCATAAACAGAATGTGCCTGTTCCGGAACTTCCTGTTAAATTTCTCAATTTAACAGAAAAAATTGGTTACCTAAAATCGAATGTCTGTATTCTTAGAAGAATTCCGCGTGGAGCTAGAATATCCGTGGCTAGTAAACTAGCCAAAATTATAAATGAATGTGTTTCCGTTAATTCTTTACCATCCTGGGAAGACCTTTTTCTTTTTGCCTTTCGTGTTCTTCATGTTCCTATTAAAAATGGTTATGAAAAGGAATCTTTAACTTCTAAAGTTAAGAAGAATGCTGACTCTAACGTGGACTCCATACTTTATTCCAAAACCGATTTCTCAAAATTTTCAATTTATAAATCGGTTGAGAACAAAATTGCGGATGGTGATATTAAGGGTGCAGTTCGCTTATTATCTTCTGATGACTCATTTGCCAACAATAATGCTGATACTTTTGAATCGTTGAAATCTAAACATCCAATTCCTTCAAGATTACTCCAGTTTCCTGATCCACCTGAAGAAATGGTAGAACATCTCACTGTCTCTGAAGATCAAGTTTATAAAGCGATTATGTCATTCCCTAATGGTTCTGCTGCTGGAATGGATGGAATAAGACCACAACATCTCAAAGATTTATTAGGTAATGGTACAGGTGACTCTGGTCGTCACTTATTGAAAGCCATCTGTAGTCTCTGCAATCTCATGTTAGCTGGTGAAGTTCTTTCTGATATTAGACCTATTCTTTATGGTGCCTCTCTTTGTGCCCTTTCTAAAAAAGATGGCGGTATCCGTCCTATTGCAATAGGTTCAACTTTTAGACGTTTATCTTCTAAATTATGCAGTTTCCACATTAAGGATTCGTTATCTTCCTTTTTTCATCCTATTCAATTAGGTTTTGGAATTAAGGGTGGTTGTGAGGGAGCTGTTCATTCAATTAGAACTTATATTAATAATCAATCTGATGCTGAGGTTTTCCTTAAAATCGATGTTAAAAATGCTTTCAATTCTATCGAAAGAGACTCCCTTCTTTCTGTTGTCAAGGCTGTTACTCCAGATATATATCCTTATCTCTGGCAATGTTATGCTTATCAATCAAAATTATTCTTTAATGGAAATGTTATTGAATCCTCAGTAGGTTGTCAACAAGGTGACCCTCTCGGTCCTGCAATTTTTAGTTTATCGATTCATCAAATTATTAAGAATTTGATTTCAGAATTGAATGTTTGGTACTTGGATGATGGTTCTTTAGGTGGTAAGGCTTTGGATGTCTTACAAGACTTAGAAACGATAATTTCTGAATTTAAGAAAATTGGTTTAGTTCTTAATTTCAATAAATGCGAACTTTTCTTCCTTAATAATGTTTCGGAATTAGACAAGTCTTCAATTTTGGAAAGATTCGAATTATTAGCTCCTTGTATTCACGTTTGTAATGTTGAAGACCTTTTTATTCTTGGTTGTCCTATTTTCGATGCAGCAATTCCTCCATTCATTTCTAAAAAAATTGATTCATTCTCTTTACTTTCTTCAAATCTATGTAAAATTAATCCTCATATTAGTTTATTTTTACTCCGCCATTGTTTTTGGATACCTAATTTCACTTATAATCTCAGATGTTGTCCTTTTTGGAAATTTAAAGATGAGTGTCTTGAATTGGATAATATTGTTATTTCTTCTTTGGAAAAAATTTTGAATATTAAATTTACAATTCGATCTTGGACTCAAGCCAAATTACCAATCCGTTTTGGTGGATTAGGTATAAGGTCTATAATTGATATTTCCTCGCCTGCCTTTTTGTCTTCTATATTTTCTAATTCTGAACTTATTATGTCCATTCTACCTTCTAGTTTCTCTAATTTTGAAATTACATCCCTTAACGAGGCTGTTGATTATTGGAAGGAAATTTCTAATTCGTCTTTACTTCCAAAAGAACTTTCTATTCAAAGAAATTGGGACTTACCTATCTGTGAGAAAATATTTCAAAATTTATTATCTTCCTCAAATATTACAGAAAAGGCTATCTTATTAGCTGGATCTGAACTTGAATCTGGAGCTTGGCTTGAAGCTCTTCCATCTTGTAAATTAGGTACTCTTTTAGAAAAAAACATCTTACAAATTGCTATTTCACTTAGATTGGGGATCAATTTCTGTCATCCTCATATCTGCTCGTGCGGTTCTTCTGTAGACTCGTTGGGTCATCATGGTTTATCGTGCATTAAAAGTGCTGGTAGACTCTCTCGTCACAGCTGTATTAATGACATTATTAAACGTGCTTTCTCTTCTGCCAACATTCCTTGTATCCTTGAACCTAATGGTATTCTGAGGGATGATGGCAAACGTCCAGATGGTATTACAGTTATTCCATGGAAAGTAGGTAAATCCTTAGTTTGGGATTTTACTTGTACGGATACACTTGCCCCTTCTCATTTAACTGATTCTTCATTTTCTGCAAGATCTGCTGCTCACTTGGCAGAAAATCTTAAGAAAAAGAAATATAAGTCAATTTCTGATGATTATTTTTTTGTCGCCTTCGCTGTGGAAACTTTGGGTCCTTGGAGTGCTGATGCCCTTTCTCTCCTTGAAGATTTGGGGAGGCGTATTGTGCAAACAACGGGAATTCCTCAAGCCAAAACATATTTGATGCAACGAATAAGTTTGGCTATACAAAGAGGTAACGTTGCTAGTGTTCTTGGCACAGCCCCGCTTTCTTCTTCTCTTAATGAGTTATTTTATTTATTCTAGTTATTACTTATGTTATGTTATTTTACTTTGTTTGTTATATACATGTTACTTTTTACTATGTAATAAAATGCACATATATTGATGCCGGGAAACCATCGCGTGTTACCATATGCATATTGTTTTGAGTTAACCCGTTATTTTTCGTTTTTAGACTGATCTTGACTGGAACAAAAATAATGTAAATAATAATGTTTATAATCTCAATGTAATCAAATTTGTTACATAGATGTTTTTGCATATTTTTGATAATATTCATTAATGATGTTTATACTTATTTTTCCATCCTTGTAAAGCGTTAAACGAATATACGCATGCACAATGTAGGTAAACCTTATACAGTATCAGTTGGGGCGATGTCGTTAAAGTACTTATCACGGCTTAAAGTAGTAAAGCTGTTATTTAGGTGTGAATTCTTACCGGACGTATTCAGGTAAAAATTTGGATTCTCGAAAATCTTTTGTTACGATGACTAGCGTAAAGTCATTTATTTCTTATCTCTAACAACATCGCCCCAACTGATCGTGTATAAGGTATACAAGTTAAATTAAATGGAAATTTCAACCTCACGCGGTATTTTGTAAGTATTTTGAAAATGAACTTCTTATACATCATTTTAAGCAGAATTTAAAACTGTCAGAAATAAAACGTTTCTTTTTTTAGTTTAAAAAATTTTAACAACGTAAGTGGAATTATTGTTTCAAGTAACAAGTGACTTATAATATTTAATACTAACCTACATTATTTTACGAAAACGGTTCATTGCTATAAGTTTTATGTCCAATCAAATAATGCAACACCTTGAAAATTATGGCAAATTTATTCTATAACTTCCTATTCATCATCATTAATGAAGCAAAAGATTTCGATGATAAACCGACAAATTTAAGCAGCAGGCATGTAAATATTGTGATGGATCAATGCAAAAATTGCAAACAATTAGGTCACAAAACCGCTGGTAATAAAAAATGCATAAATTATAAACCAAGTCAACGAGATAAAAACAAAATAAAAGGCAAAGAAAATATTATTTTTACAATAAAAAAGGGTCTAAGAAATTTTTGCAAACTAATAATAATGCGAGAAAAAATAAACAAAGATGTTTTAGATGTATTAATGATTGAACTTTCATATTTAGTATTTTTCAATTACATGCAAAAATTATATAATGGCGAAGAAATAAAAGAAATTACACGTTGCCATTTAGATGAATTTTATTATCATTTAAAAAATAAAAGTGCAATGAAGCAACTGAATGAATTTAATGAAGAGTTTTTCAATTTACGAATGAAATATAATAAACGAGTCCATAATGGAAAATTACAATCATATTTAATACAAGAAGCTGAAAGTAGATATCTTACATCAATTCAAAATTGTCAAACTGTTCATTTGTATAAACGTGTTTGCAATTATATGTTTCTCAAATACGAAATGAAAAAAGAAGACGTAACTGTTGACAGTGAATCACAATTATCACGAAGCATATGCCCACAATTCCTAAACCCTTTGATAACATAACCTTTGCAATTCACCTAGGTTTACCAAAATCTAATCTTATCTTAAAGATGTAGGCGAGGAACGTGTAAAATAAAACAAAACTAAACGTATAAAGCGATGGATCGATTGGGAATACAATGACGGTCGACAAACATGATATCAAAGGGTGTGACTTTTAAATATAAATATTAAGAAGAGCAAAAGTTACAAACGGATTTATTCATCCATTTTTATGTCGTGGTATTATTGTTCACAATTCATTTTCATCAGCCTCCAAATTTCTTTTTGGAACTGTTTAAAATTGTTGATCTTATAGGGACAATCTCGTATGCACAGATGTATGAAATGTAATTTTGTCTTGCTGCAAATGTAACACCTCACAAAATAAAACGTGGGCATTTTAAAGAAGAGTCATTTAAAATGATATAACGTCAACGAAACTTTCCACTATTAATAAAATCTTCAAAACCATCCAAATTGTCAGATATTTTTTGGACTTAATAAAAAAAATAAAAATGTATGAAAGAATGAATTAAAGCTTAAGAGAAAAAATCACAGCTTAAACAAGAATGTGGTGTTCAGAAATTAACAGGATCAAAAAATGCAAAGTAACTTTCATTAACTCCAACTTTAGACATAGTAATCGCGTTCGGAAAACAGATCAATTTTATTGACTCCATTAGTTCAAGGAGCTTCCCTGTTGTACACTTATTCTTGTCAAACAGTGGTAAACTTTAGTAAAGTTGTCAAGAACTAGGCTGTTATGCTTGCCTTTTTATGTGTGTGACATTTCTTGAATCTGTTGGAAATATTTCTAAAGTTCCATAACTTTCTCAACTAATTTTTCCGATATACAGTGCGCCGTCAAAAATAACCCAAATTGCAGTGAAAAAAAAACAGTTGAATTTGGAAAAAATCCAAAATAAGACAATGTTTATTAAATTCGATTCATTGCCTTCTAATTTCGTTTCTTTCATGAAAAACCACAAATCGGTGGTACAGTGCAACAACCTGAATGTGTATTATTGCTACTAATAGGTAACTCCGGAACATATTGTTCCTTCAAAAAGCTTTGTAATCTACGAGACTTGAAAGTTGGAAATAAAATTTTCTTAAGGTGTCTTTACATTATAAGATTTGTCGCAGAACTAGTATTAAGGTAAATTGCTAAGACAAGTCCCAAGATTGAGCATTTTTTTACATGAATTGAGTCGTCTGAAAAATCCATCCAAGGGTTACTTTCTGTTGCTTTTAACTTCTCTTATCTTTCACATTCGTCGTCGTTGGTAATAGCATATAATACATTTATACTGTAATAAATCAAATTTTAATTTTTTTAGAACTTGGACCGCACAGTTTAGGACTATTCGTAGTTATAATGGCTGTCTTATTCATAGCTATAGATTATGCACATTTACAACTCTGCATTTCTAAAATTTCTTTTTTTTTCTATTTTTTTTAACTTTTTTTATAGTCTATGTATTATTATATCTATAGATTCTGGTTTAAATCTTTTTATTTAAGTTGTTAGATAATTCAGGCATTCGGGAACTCTTACCATAACCTCAATAATCAAAAGAAATTACAAGTCATTGGCGATCTGCTACTACGACTAGTCGAAATGCGCTACTTGTCGAAAATCAGAACTCGGGCGACTAACCGTACAGTGTGAAGCCATCAAAACTTTCTATTCATCATCTTTAACGAAGCAAAAGATCGCAAATATAACCCCACAGGCCTCCCATCACCATCCCATCAACTGTGAGACGGCTTAAAAGAAAATTTAGGGCAATGGGAAATAAGAGAAATTTTCCAAAATCTGAATCATCCAGAAAAATGAACAAAGAAGACGTCTTCCAGTATAGATCCTGCGAATAATCTTCTGAGATGGAGCAACTTTTTGTCGGGGCACTGTGACTTTTTATTGCCAAATCAAACCTAAATGATATAAGGTCAACGAAACTTTCCACTATTAATAAAATCTTCAAAACCATCCAAATTGTCAGATATTTTTTGGACTTAATAAAAAAAATAAAAATGAATGAAAGAATGAATTAAAGCTTAAGAGAAAAGCACAGCTTAAACAAGAATGTGGTGTTCAGAAATTAACAGGATCAAAAAATGCAAAGTAACTTTAATTAACTCCAACTTTAGGCATAGTTAGCGCGCTCGGAAATCATTAATTTTATTGACTTTAATAGTTCAAGGATCTTCCCTGTTGTACACTTATTCTTTACAAACAGAATAATAAAGAGATGTTGAACATTTTAATTGGCTCTCATTACCCCGGTGATTTTTATTTTTATGGTTTCGCCAACATATTTCACTTTTTCGGAGATTTTGGTCGAAAAATTCAAAAAGCTCTTAAAAAATTGGTGTCGGAGTGCCACAACTTTGGATCCGAGCACAGTTCAATTTGAACAAACTACAAACATACGTCGAGTGTTGGTTTGAAATGATTTGCAATGAGTATTTTGCGGTTAACCGCAGCAAATAGCAAAACCAGATAAATCAGTATGGACAAGAATAAGGTATGTCATTTTACACATACGCTGTAATCGCGGATTCACTTGCAGCAAAAATTAAACAACAATGGTTACTATGATGATAATGGTTACTATGATGATAATGGTTACATCGGAAGACCTGCTGAAAAGTTTCTTTACAGATATTAAATTATTGTTAAGATTGGAGAGGAAACATTAGGACGAGTTGTGAAGTTGTGACTACGAAAATCGATGTTTCATCGCCATAAAAATTGTTAAGAACATAAAAAAACTGCTCAATCAAGCAAAATTCGAAACACGCTTGAAATGATAAACCAAGTCACTGCAAGCAATGTTATATGCATACAACATCAATTAGTAAAACCAAATAGATTAGTATGGACAAGAAAAAGGTGTGTCACTTTACACACACTGCAACGCTGTCGCGAATTCACTTACTACTAAAACGTTGAAATAATTGCAAAATTGAAGAAGCAAAAATTAAACAACCATGGTTACTATGATGATAATGGTTAAACAGCAGGAATTAACCATCACGGGTCATAAAAATTATTTTGAAGCGCACTTATTGTTTCGGGCATTTTAACATTGCACCACGCCAACAACTACTGGAACTGAAAATTCCACCCACTTGAAAACTGAACAGACTGAATTTCTTAGTTATTCCCCAACCTAAAAACAGGCAACTTTTTGTGAAAGGTATCGAGATTAAATTTCGGAATGATTGACACCGAAAGCAGATTCTACATTGTTCGGGGCTTGATAAAAGCAGCGAAATACAACGTTTTCATTTTTAAAGGGAGGCACATTTTCTCTTCGGGTTACTATGGAAATCAAAGATCAATCCCAGATTATTGCGAAGATTGCTCCTGGATATCGTGGCAAGGCGGAGAATTTCGATCCAGCGCGAACTGGAATGAAAGGATCAAAGCACCAGCCAAAAATAACTGCAAAGTCTAGCGGACCAAAAACGGGACCGCATCGAAACTAGAGGATCTCGGCTTTTCTGAGTCCTAACCGATTGTGAATACGGTTGTAAAGTTTTTTCGGTAGACACGTGCACGTACATGCAAAGCGAGGTGGTACGCCAATGCAGCAAATAGATGGTGCAAAGGTTGCATACAGAAGAAAGCTTGTTAGAAAAAAAACTTATTTAAGATTTGGAATTTATTCTAAAGTGCATTGCGCGCGACACGAGTTTTTAATTTACAGGTTCACGTCATTTTGACGAAATCACAAGTTAAAATCCTCATTAGCACAGCCATTGGGTTGTTGTTGGTTATCTTGATGATTATTTTCAATCTTATTTGTTTCGGTTGATTAAAAAGAAGATCAAACAAGTGTCATGTTTTTGGAAATTTGCAAAATGGACTTAAACCTCAAATCTATGGCGAGCGTCACAAAAATGCAGTTGTTGCAGCGAGCATAATAATTATCGGCTTTTCGAAATATTCAGGAAAATGACATTTTTTAAATCAAACGTCCTATACGTTTGTTGCATATTCTGAAGGAACATATACTGGGTGTTTCAAGTAACTTTCCGAGGTCTACGCCCAATGTATGCAACCCGATATTCAAAAATCACAACATACTAGATACAAAAAACATATATTAAAGTGTAATGGTTTTGGAGATCCCTGACAAAGATACCCACAAAATGACAATTTAAATTTGTATTCAATGTGTTCAATGTATTCAAACGATAAACTAGTGGATATGATCATAATCTATGGCGAGTGTCACACGAATGCAGTTGTTGCATAATCTGTATGCAGGCATCGTTACCATGAGCGTAGAAACCCAACCGACAAAGCATTTAAACAGCTTCAAAATGAATTAAGGAAGAATTAGTCAAAACCAAAAAAGCATAGGCGTCCAACAGTTCGTGTAATCTAACTAATAAACGATAATCTCCGCGTAAAATGTGAAGACTTACTTGGGTAACAGATTTGGAAAGAAGTGAATAGGGCGGGGCTGCGTTTATGCATAGCCACCCCATAAAGCATACGAAACGCCATTTCAAAATTTGTTAGTCATCAGGAATGATTCGGCCAACTTCCGATTCCAAGTTCAAAATTAGATTAGCACATTGGACATGGAACCAAATGGTAATGATGGCTACGCAATATATTCACCAACGAGATTCAAATCATTTTCAGCAGTTAGAAAAAAAATTGGAAATTTTAGAAAACTAACTCAGGGAAATATCTGCACAGCATTAATTGGGACTGCTAGAAAAAAAACGGAAAATTATGCAAATTCTTAAAACAATTGTTTTCCAGACCAAAGATGAGGAAAAATTGTTTGTTGAAAAAGTCAGTCATTACGATTTTGAAAAACTAATATCGGAACTACGTCAGGACAGCATCGAAACTAGAGGATCCGTAGCCGATTGTGAATACGATTGTAAAGTTTGTTCGGCAGACACGTGTACGTACATGTAAAAGGAGGTACGCCAATGCAATGGTGCAAAGGTTGCATATAGAAGAAAGCTTGTTTGAAAAAAAACTTATCTAAGATTTGGAAATTATTCTAAAGTTCATTGCTCCAATTACGGCTAATCTTACAATTTAAATTCACAGATGAAGTGATAAAGGTAATTAGATAATTTTCATGTCTCAAGATCACAAGTTTTTAATTTACAGGTTCGCGCAAGTATAAATTGAGGCGCTTCTTACAAAAACGACCATAGTCCAAAAATGCGAATTTCGCGGTTAGTGTTGATTTACAGAGTTTTTTGGACGCCCAACCGAATGGTGTGATCGGTTTTTGCAATAAGATACATATTCCAACGTTATAGTTAAGTAAATATTTGCTTGTTCTGCAAAAACAGCCATTGTCCACTCGATATTCTACAAAAACAACCATAGTCCTATCAAACTGTCACAATTACTAACCTATCAAATCATGACCGTCAAAATGACACGCAATTCAAATCTTGCGCTTCTATTGTAACACCCTTTAGTTGACCGCATGGTTAGTGTGTGATAGTTATGGCGTCTTTAGATTCACAATTGTGTGATGAAAACAATGTGACAAAATGGAAAAAGAAGAAGGCAAAATCTATAAAAAAAGAAATATCTATAAAGACTAAAAAAGTCAGTGGTGTTGCACATATCAATCACGTGGGAAAGCAAGTTCCTGCAAGACAAACTGGTTCAGATTGTAGGTAAGTCAAAAATCGTATAATACACACTAAAAAAACTATTATTATTAGTGTTGCATTTACATAGCTAGTTGGGGTTTTATTTTATTATTGTAGATGTTCCCGCTTCAAATGCTTTGCGAATATCAATCACAATGAGCGGCAGGCTTTACTAAGTCAGTTTAACTCTATGCGATCAAAAGATGAACAAGATGCCTACCTGGCTGGTTTGATTTCTGTAAGTGCTCCACAGCGTCGTAGACCAAGAAAAGTACGTGATGACAGTGATAGTGACTCGCACGTAAATGAAAATAACATTCATGAATCGAAACAGTTCAGTAATAATGCAGTATACTCCTACAAAGTTAGAGTAGAAGGTATTGAGTATGCAGTATGTTTCAAGGCATTTTTAAGCATATTTGGTGTCACTAGAGCAAGAATACGTAGATTACAAAATCATCTATTAGAGCAAGGCAAATCGCCTCATGACAGAAGGGGCAAACATAAAAATAGATTTAAGAAAACACCAGATCCTGTTCTGGAGTTAATAACATTGCATATTCAACAGTTCAAAGTTCGACAATCTCACTATTCTCGAAGAAAAAATCCAAATCGTTTATATCTACCTGAAACGCTTTCTATTAAAACTATGTACAAAATGTTCTTAGAGAAGTATCGTATTAATATTTCTTATAAAATCTACTGGTCCGTTTTCACTACGTCCTTCAATATTAAATTTGGTCTACCTAGGTCTGACACTTGCACTATTTGTGATCGACTGATATCGAAAATAAACTTCAGTACTGACTTAGAAGAACGTAAAACTATTGAAACAGAAAAGAATATTCATCAGCTCAGAGCAGATAAGTTTTATGAGATCAAGAGGCAATGTAAGCTTAAAGCACAAAAAGGACATATTATGTGCATAACCTTTGATTACATGCAAAACTTGCCCTTGCCTCATATTCAGAGTAGTGAAGTTTTCTTTTCAAGTCAACTTTGGTATTACGTTTTTGGTGTTCACGATCTTGCAACTAATGAGGCAGCCATGCTTGTTTATGACGAAACCGTTGGAAAAAAAGGGCAAAATAATGTAACTTCATTATTGCTGCATTACTTTAACAACGTTGATATATCCAATGAGGACTTGGTGTTGTTTAGTGACGGATGTCCAGGTCAAAATAAAAATTATTTAATGGTTAGATTTTTATACGCATTAGTTCACATTCTTAAAGTTTTTAAGACAATAACGTACTATTTCCCTATACGAGGACATTCTCGATTGCCAAACGATCAGGACTTTAGCTTGATTGAGGCTAAAAAAAGAAAAAATAATGCAGAAGTTCAGGCAGACTGGGACCGACTAATATTAGAAGCTAGAGAAAAACCTTCTCCTTTTAATTTAGTAAAAGTTAAGCAGGAAACCTTTTTTAACATGGCCGAAGCTTTAAAGCCATACTTCATGCCAAATCCAAAACCGCCCATGAAGATTAAAGCAGTTAGAGTCCTTAAAATATCTGCTGATGTGGATTATGTACAAACAAAAGATACTTACACAGGACCTTGGAGTAGGATACAGATACGAAATAGGAACAAACTTGCTACAAAACTGAAAATGTCTGCCCTGTATCAAGGAGAGATTGAAATAAAGCCTCAAAAGCTAGGTTTTTTAAGAAATCTAGCTAGATGTCTGAAAACTCCTGAAAATGTTCAGTACTATCTAAATCTTCAATCTAATCCTGAAGAACCAGGTACAAGTTCTGGTCCCATTGAGGTGGAAATCGACGACGATGAGAACAGTAGTGGCTCTGAAAACTAAACAACTCCAAAAATTCATACCATTCATACTCTCATATTTCTATTAAAATAATAAAAGTTAACAGTGTTTGTATTCTTAAGCATTGTAATAAATTTGTGTTAAAGTTTTAGTGTTCGCTTTTATTCTTCTACATTTTCCTACAAAAACAACCAATGTCCGATTCACATAATTCTCAAGATTTTTTTTTGGGAAAACGAGTCAATCTTGTAAGCTAAAATATTTAGTGACACTTCAGTTAAACATTATCTAATATTTTACATGGAAATTATTCCATTATAAAGAAATATAACAACGACAGAACGTTTTCTTTGATTTGCCACAAAAAGCAAATTAGGACTATGGTTGTTTTTGTAAAAAGCGCTTCAATTCTTTAACAGTTTGGCCATTGTCCTTTTGATTGCCATTATATTTATGGTCATTATTTGATATGATGAGTATGGTGAACATAAGTCGTCCCAAAAGACAAAACATTTAAACAGCTTGAAAATGAATTAAGGAAGAATTGGCCAAAACCAAAAGGCATAGACGTTCGTTCAACAGTGATAAACATAGACAACGAAATTCGTGTAATCGAACTAATAGACGATAACCTACAGGTAAGCCAACACCAGATATCTCGACAAACTGAAATCAGCCTGCCGTCAGTATGTAGAATAATAAAAGAACATACATTTCATCCTTACCATGCGCCCTTAGTGCATGAATTAAAGGAAACTGACTATGCATAACGTTACAATTTTTGTAATTTCATGCAAAATAAGGAGGTTTTTTAAGATTGGCGATGATCAGCGATGAGGCAAAATTTTCAATTAATGGAGCAG
Source organism: Dascillus cervinus (assembly GCA_949768715.1). Lineage (NCBI taxonomy): Eukaryota > Metazoa > Arthropoda > Insecta > Coleoptera > Dascillidae > Dascillus > Dascillus cervinus. The sequence goes on along the minus strand of OX458320.1, from coordinate 6,135,764 downwards.
TTAACAGCCACAACTGCCATAATTTTCCCTCGGAAAATCCACAGTGGATAGAACACAGATATTTTCAAAACATTTCTTAACCAATGTGTGGTACGGCACAGTAGACGATTGCATTATTGGTCCATATTTTTTTTTAAACTAATTGGAGCGGTGATAATTATTTACATTTTTTGCAAAACATTTTTCCAAACCTCTTGGAAGATGTGCCCTTAGAAATTAGAAGAAGAATGCCCTTTCAACAGGATTACGCCTCTCTCCATTTTACGCAAAATGTGGGTAACAGATTTGGAAAGAAATGGATAGGGCGGGGCAGCGTTTATGCATGGCCACCCCGTAGTTCGGATCTGCCTTCCTTGGATTTCTTCCTATAGGGAACTGCAAAAAATAAAGTATACAAAACTCTATTTCAAAATTTGGAGCAGTCAAAAAATAGAATAAGTGCTGCTTGTAGAGAAATCACATCAGAAATTTTAAGTAGGGTTCGTGGATCTTTTATGAGGCAAAGTCGAACCTGTTTTGAAATGATGGACATCAATTTGAACACTTGTTTCGTTGAATTATCTTCACTTGGTTTTCATTTTCATAACTTTGTTACGGTACTGTTTCAGATGTATTAATTATTTTCATTAAATATTTTCAAACTCGCGCGTAAGTCCAAAACTCCCTCTCTCTCGGCGAAGCAGAATTTGTAATCTGATGTGACCGGGGAAAAGTGCGCAGAAATCGCAAACAAAAGACAGAACCTGAACGTTGGTCTAAGTGATTGGGTGCTAATTTAATTTACTAAGGGAAGTGAGTTATTCCCATTACCCAGTGTAAAAACTGGGATGCTATAAAAATATCGTGCCGTGATTAACCACCGGCCCGCTGGAACATCGGCGTTAAGAAGATCCACCCGGATGACTTTTCCAGCCCGTAATAATCGAGGATCATCCGTCTTCGCGTGGACCTGCGTGGACGCATAATCGCTCTAGTTAAGTTACTTGCTTCTGATTTCCTGTTATGCAATTTATTGGCCATCAGCCGAATGGGTACCCTTTTGTGATATTTCCGATTTATGTAAATAGTAATTTTTGTTGCATTACCATTGTGTGGTAAGTAATAACCTCACGGTTATTACATAAATTGATCTAGTCAATATACTTGTTATCTCCTTTAACATCTTTATTGTAACCTGTATCGTCGAGAGAGAAAGTTCTGCTTTACTTTCTCTCGTGGAATTTCGACCGCCCCAAAAGCAGTGGCGCCCTAACAACTTCCGGAGCACAGCGAGAGAACGCTTCCCAGGTAACCTCGAAGGCTAATTTTTCTCAATTCACTCCCTCACCGACTTGAGCTTAGCCGAGCAATTATTACTACGCGGTCGGGAAAAACCCGTAGCAATATTTTGGCGCCCAACGTGGAGCCCTTAGAATTTTATAGCTCGAGGTTGCGTTTAAGGTTGTTTTCTCTCTCTTTGTTATTTTGTCAGGTGGTCGAATTTTTGGTTTAAATTTTGTCTAGTCAAGCCACGAAAACCGGTCCGTTATCGTATCGGACCAGTTTTGTTATCGGGTGTTGAAATTTGTGTTTAAAATTTGCGACAGTGCCGTAGGAGATCAATTTTAGCTTAGGATTTTTATTGGCACAGTAAAGGGGCAGGTTCTTTTTTTGTTGGATGTTAAGTGTACTAGTAGGTACTTGCTATAGGGGAACACTTTTGGTGTATTATAGCGGTTAGGTTTTTTTTTAAGGGTACTAGTAGGTACGTGTTATAGTGGAGTATAGTGTAGCGTAGTGTAGTGGAGAATATTGGTTGTTGAATTAGATCGTATTCGGTTATTGTATTAATCTTTCATGGCACGGTTTAAATTGAGATCTGGTATGTTATTTGCATGATGTAGTGCCTGTAAGTCCATGTTACGAACCCACGGGGTTGTTACGGATTGAACTTCATGATTGGGAACTCTGGTAGTTTTTTTTGTTTTTTTTTTGAGATTTGGGTAGGAGTATTGTGATATACTGAATAGGAGTATTGTGATATACTGAGTAGGAGTATTGGGATATACTGTGTTTTATGCGACCATGTTCCAAGACCTCTGAGCTTGCGGAGCCATGTCCCAAAACCTCTGGTCGGCATAAAAGGATTTTTTTTTTAGAGTTTGTAGGTAGAGAATTTTGAGGTTATCCGTAGATTGAAGTAGGGTTTCGAGATTATACAATACTTTTTAAGCATGCAAATTTAAAATCTTCGCGTTGTCCTTCGTCTTAATTGTATTAATGTGAGTTCCGTTTGATCATTTTTAGTATGAACGGAAATAATTGTTAGTTGTCCCGGCTTTCCCCAAACCGTTCGGTTTTTTTTTATCGAAGGTAGAATACGATAAGCTACTTGTAAGAATGGGGCACGTAAGCACACGTGGTAGAACGCAATGCTTTATAGGTCATATCATCTCGACAGGAGATTTTACCGGCTTTTCCCAATCCGTTCGGTTGTTATCAAAGGTCGATGTGATAAGCTACTTGTAAGAATGGGGCACGTAGACATACGTGGTAGAACACAATGTTTTAGGTCTTAACATCCGGACATAGTTTTATGAATCACTCGTACCCCGAGGTGTCGTGACTCTTCTTGTGGGAAACATGCAAAGAGCTGATCTCGTGACGCTCGGCGCACCCTCTCGAAGATACGCGCCCTCGTCGAGTGTTGCACTTAGAGTGTTCAGACTTTGGATAGAACTAGTGAGTATGTGTGAGTGTGAATGCGAAGTAAGCAGGGTAGTCCTCGGGTGAATCAGCTCAACGGGAGCGACTGTAGTAGGATTTACTCACCCAGGACGATTTAGGTTGTAAATTTTGGTTCGTGGAACGAAATTTCAACTATCGGCTTGCCGGATTTGTAGCCCTGGCTTATTACTTCGAATAGTATGAATGCGGACTCGGATGTAACAGTAAAAAAAATATGGATTTGACGGGTTAATGAGTAGGTAGGTGGTGGTTACTACTAAAGGCCATTAGGGTCGCTGGGTTCAGGATTACAGTAGTAGTATCCGCAGGTGCTAGAGTTGTGGGTAGTGAAATTTACCTCTAGCACCATATCGACGTTGTCGGATTTTAGCCTACACATTCAACCATAACATGTTTTGACTTTTGGAAAAAAAAAGTCGGGGACAAATATTTAGTTGGTAGGCAGGAGAGGCCTAGTTGTTGTTTCTTCCACCCATGGTAGGTGGAAAGTAAATTGATTTATTGATTTGATTGAATTCTTTTGAGGGCGATCCTTTCGAGGATCAATTTTAAGTTTTAGGCTTTGAGCCGAATTATTCTGGACGTGACGATTTTGCTCTTCAAGCTAATTAGGGAAAAAGGGAATTGTTTTCTCGTATAATATGAGTCGTCGTTGGTGTCTATAAACTAACAGGGGTTGGGAGTCATCCTTGGTCATGATGACCGGGGAAGGCTTGTTTTTTTTGGGGGTTGGATGTAAATAGGGTTGTCACTGTATGAACAGAGCACTGTATGAACAGAGCAGAGCCGAAGCAACTTTGATGTCGACGTAGGGGTGACTGAAATTGCTCCAAAAAGAGCTTCTCAGCCAACTATCGAGAAATAGCTTGTGTCCGTACACGTAGATATTTTGATGCATACGAGAAACAACTTAAAAGAGTTGTCGCGTACTGCAATGCTACATCTTAGACTACTCGACGTTAAAGCCAAACAGGGAATCTCAAGTCTAAGAAGTACTGGAATGTTCTTCAGCAAATTAGCGCGTATTTGTCAGAAATCGGAGCGAACAGAGATAAAATGGAAAAGAAAATTAAAACAATTAGAACTCATGATTAAAGGTGAACTGGATGTAGTTATAGAAGAAAACAGCTCCATTGAAATCATTAAGTTTCACCCAAATCCTCCAACATTTAGTATAAGAGATGGCATTGCAAATACACAGGTAAATTTTTATATTTTCATGTGTTCACCACAAAAACGGAGGAGTATCTGAGCTCAATACAAAACATGTAGCAGAAGCAAACTATGATAAAAAAGATTGTGTGGCCCAAGAAGACCGTTGTAAATGCAAAGGTACCAGCAACTCTACGGTATGTATACTGTGCATCATGCAAAATTTATTTAGAAAGCATTGACTCCCCGCATTACCATATGAAGTGCAATCGTCACCGTAGTGCAGAAATTTGATAACAGAATGAATAACTCTTTGTGCCAGAAATAACTACAATCAAATAGAAAACGGGTACTTTCAAGGGACTCGTTGTCCTATCAAAGAAGATGAGCAGAAATAATAACAGAAGCAATTACAATTAATTGATGGCGCCGAAGAATATAATCTTTTGCCGCAATAACACCAACTTCGTCAAAAGCAACAAAAAGAGACAACTGATTTCTTGATAAAATTATTTAAAAGAGACGATACAAAAGTAAGACGGTTCCACAGAAATGTATCTACACTGCAATTGTTTTTAAATTTAGATCTGGCACAGAAGATTATAACGAACGAGAACGGCTAATGCAAGAAATTGTCGATTTAGCACCGGAATTCAATCTTACAAGGAGCGAAAGTGAGAAACGAATCCACCAGAATCTGAGGAAATCTAACAACTCGGTACTTCCCCGCAGGTACCAGAATCAATAACCCTTGCACCAAGAAATGACCACAAACAATAGCAGCCAGACGCTTCCAAGGAACTCTTTCTCCTATTTAAGAGAATGATCAGAGATAACAGAACTGGAGAAAAAGCAACTGCAATTGTAGCGCCCTTACGAGATAGACTTGTGTGAAGAATAAAATTTTTTCTTGCAACAACACAAACTTCGGCAAATAATTCAGCATGAAATCTGTGAAAGAGACAACTGATTTCTTGATAAAATTATTTAAATGAAATGTATCTACACTGCAATTGGTTTTAAATTTAGATCTGGCACAGAAGATTATAACGAACGAGAACGGCTAATGCAAGAAATTGTCGATTTAGCACCGGAATTCAATCTTACAAGGAGCGAAAGTGAGAAACGAATCCACCAGAATCTGAGGAAATCTAACAACTCGGTACTTCCCCGCAGGTACCAGAATCAATAACCCTTGCACCAAGAAATGACCACAAACAATAGCAGCCAGACGCTTCCAAGGAACTCTTTCTCCTATTTAAGAGAATGATCAGAGATAACAGAACTGGAGAAAAAGCAACTGCAATTGTAGCGCCCTTACGAGATAGACTTGTGTGAAGAATAAAATTTTTTCTTGCAACAACACAAACTTCGGCAAATAATTCAGCATGAAATCTGTGAAAGAGACAACTGATTTCTTGATAAAATTATTTAAATGAAATGTATCTACACTGCAATTGGTTTTAAATTTAGATCTGGCACAGAAGATTATAACGAACGAGAACGGCTAATGCAAGAAATTGTCGATTTAGCACCGGAATTCAATCTTACAAGGAGCGAAAGTGAGAAACGAATCCACCAGAATCTGAGGAAATCTAACAACTCGGTACTTCCCCGCAGGTACCAGAATCAATAACCCTTGCACCAAGAAATGACCACAAACAATAGCAGCCAGACGCTTCCAAGGAACTCTTTCTCCTATTTAAGAGAATGATCAGAGATAACAGAACTGGAGAAAAAGCAACTGCAATTGTAGCGCCCTTACGAGATAGACTTGTGTGAAGAATAAAATTTTTTCTTGCAACAACACAAACTTCGGCAAATAATTCAGCATGAAATCTGTGAAAGAGACAACTGATTTCTTGATAAAATTATTTAAATGAAATGTATCTACACTGCAATTGGTTTTAAATTTAGATCTGGCACAGAAGATTATAACGAACGAGAACGGCTAATGCAAGAAATTGTCGATTTAGCACCGGAATTCAATCTTACAAGGAGCGAAAGTGAGAAACGAATCCACCAGAATCTGAGGAAATCTAACAACTCGGTACTTCCCCGCAGGTACCAGAATCAATAACCCTTGCACCAAGAAATGACCACAAACAATAGCAGCCAGACGCTTCCAAGGAACTCTTTCTCCTATTTAAGAGAATGATCAGAGATAACAGAACTGGAGAAAAAGCAACTGCAATTGTAGCGCCCTTACGAGATAAGACTTGTGTGAAGAATAAAATTTTTTCTTGCAACAACACAAACTTCGGCAAATAATTCAGCATGAAATCTGTGAAAGAGACAACTGATTTCTTGATAAAATTATTTAAATGAAATGTATCTACACTGCAATTGGTTTTAAATTTAGATCTGGCACAGAAGATTATAACGAACGAGAACGGCTAATGCAAGAAATTGTCGATTTAGCACCGGAATTCAATCTTACAAGGAGCGAAAGTGAGAAACGAATCCACCAGAATCTGAGGAAATCTAACAACTCGGTACTTCCCCGCAGGTACCAGAATCAATAACCCTTGCACCAAGAAATGACCACAAACAATAGCAGCCAGACGCTTCCAAGGAACTCTTTCTCCTATTTAAGAGAATGATCAGAGATAACAGAACTGGAGAAAAAGCAACTGCAATTGTAGCGCCCTCACGAGATAGACTTGTGTGAAGAATAAAATTTTTTCTTGCAACAACACAAACTTCGGCAAATAATTCAGCATGAAATCTGTGAAAGAGACAACTGATTTCTTGATAAAATTATTTAAATGAAATGTATCTACACTGCAATTGGTTTTAAATTTAGATCTGGCTGAGAAGATTATAACGAACGAGAACGGCTAATGCAAGAAATTGTCGATTTAGCACCGGAATTCAATCTTACAAGGAGCGAAAGTGAGAAACGAATCCACCAGAATCTGAGGAAATCTAACAACTCGGTACTTCCCCGCAGGTACCAGAATCAATAACCCTTGCACCAAGAAATTACCACAAACAATAGCAGCCAGACGCTTCCAAGGAACTCTTTCTCCTATTTAAGAGAATGATCAGAGATAACAGAACTGGAGAAAAAGCAACTGCAATTGTAGCGCCCTTACGAGATAGACTTGTGTGAAGAATAAAATTTTTTCTTGCAACAACACAAACTTCGGCAAATAATTCAGCATGAAATCTGTGAAAGAGACAACTGATTTCTTGATAAAATTATTTAAATGAAATGTATCTACACTGCAATGAACGAGAACGGCTAATGCAAGAAATTGTCGATTTAGCACCGGAATTCAATCTTACAAGGAGCGAAAGTGAGAAACGAATCCACCAGAATCTGAGGAAATCTAACAACTCGGTACTTCCCCGCAGGTACCAGAATCAATAACCCTTGCACCAAGAAATGACCACAAACAATAGCAGCCAGACGCTTCCAAGGAACTCTTTCTCCTATTTAAGAGAATGATCAGAGATAACAGAACTGGAGAAAAAGCAACTGCAATTGTAGCGCCCTTACGAGATAGACTTGTGTGAAGAATAAAATTTTTTCTTGCAACAACACAAACTTCGGCAAATAATTCAGCATGAAATCTGTGAAAGAGACAACTGATTTCTTGATAAAATTATTTAAATGAAATGTATCTACACTGCAATTGGTTTTAAATTTAGATCTGGCACAGAAGATTATAACGAACGAGAACGGCTAATGCAAGAAATTGTCGATTTAGCACCGGAATTCAATCTTACAAGGAGCGAAAGTGAGAAACGAATCCACCAGAATCTGAGGAAATCTAACAACTCGGTACTTCCCCGCAGGTACCAGAATCAATAACCCTTGCACCAAGAAATGACCACAAACAATAGCAGCCAGACGCTTCCAAGGAACTCTTTCTCCTATTTAAGAGAATGATCAGAGATAACAGAACTGGAGAAAAAGCAACTGCAATTGTAGCGCCCTTACGAGATAGACTTGTGTGAAGAATAAAATTTTTTCTTGCAACAACACAAACTTCGGCAAATAATTCAGCATGAAATCTGTGAAAGAGACAACTGATTTCTTGATAAAATTATTTAAATGAAATGTATCTACACTGCAATTGGTTTTAAATTTAGATCTGGCACAGAAGATTATAACGAACGAGAACGGCTAATGCAAGAAATTGTCGATTTAGCACCGGAATTCAATCTTACAAGGAGCGAAAGTGAGAAACGAATCCACCAGAATCTGAGGAAATCTAACAACTCGGTACTTCCCCGCAGGTACCAGAATCAATAACCCTTGCACCAAGAAATGACCACAAACAATAGCAGCCAGACGCTTCCAAGGAACTCTTTCTCCTATTTAAGAGAATGATCAGAGATAACAGAACTGGAGAAAAAGCAACTGCAATTGTAGCGCCCTTACGAGATAAGACTTGTGTGAAGAATAAAATTTTTTCTTGCAACAACACAAACTTCGGCAAATAATTCAGCATGAAATCTGTGAAAGAGACAACTGATTTCTTGATAAAATTATTTAAATGAAATGTATCTACACTGCAATTGGTTTTAAATTTAGATCTGGCACAGAAGATTATAACGAACGAGAACGGCTAATGCAAGAAATTGTCGATTTAGCACCGGAATTCAATCTTACAAGGAGCGAAAGTGAGAAACGAATCCACCAGAATCTGAGGAAATCTAACAACTCGGTACTTCCCCGCAGGTACCAGAATCAATAACCCTTGCACCAAGAAATGACCACAAACAATAGCAGCCAGACGCTTCCAAGGAACTCTTTCTCCTATTTAAGAGAATGATCAGAGATAACAGAACTGGAGAAAAAGCAACTGCAATTGTAGCGCCCTCACGAGATAGACTTGTGTGAAGAATAAAATTTTTTCTTGCAACAACACAAACTTCGGCAAATAATTCAGCATGAAATCTGTGAAAGAGACAACTGATTTCTTGATAAAATTATTTAAATGAAATGTATCTACACTGCAATTGGTTTTAAATTTAGATCTGGCTGAGAAGATTATAACGAACGAGAACGGCTAATGCAAGAAATTGTCGATTTAGCACCGGAATTCAATCTTACAAGGAGCGAAAGTGAGAAACGAATCCACCAGAATCTGAGGAAATCTAACAACTCGGTACTTCCCCGCAGGTACCAGAATCAATAACCCTTGCACCAAGAAATTACCACAAACAATAGCAGCCAGACGCTTCCAAGGAACTCTTTCTCCTATTTAAGAGAATGATCAGAGATAACAGAACTGGAGAAAAAGCAACTGCAATTGTAGCGCCCTTACGAGATAGACTTGTGTGAAGAATAAAATTTTTTCTTGCAACAACACAAACTTCGGCAAATAATTCAGCATGAAATCTGTGAAAGAGACAACTGATTTCTTGATAAAATTATTTAAATGAAATGTATCTACACTGCAATGAACGAGAACGGCTAATGCAAGAAATTGTCGATTTAGCACCGGAATTCAATCTTACAAGGAGCGAAAGTGAGAAACGAATCCACCAGAATCTGAGGAAATCTAACAACTCGGTACTTCCCCGCAGGTACCAGAATCAATAACCCTTGCACCAAGAAATGACCACAAACAATAGCAGCCAGACGCTTCCAAGGAACTCTTTCTCCTATTTAAGAGAATGATCAGAGATAACAGAACTGGAGAAAAAGCAACTGCAATTGTAGCGCCCTTACGAGATAGACTTGTGTGAAGAATAAAATTTTTTCTTGCAACAACACAAACTTCGGCAAATAATTCAGCATGAAATCTGTGAAAGAGACAACTGATTTCTTGATAAAATTATTTAAATGAAATGTATCTACACTGCAATTGGTTTTAAATTTAGATCTGGCACAGAAGATTATAACGAACGAGAACGGCTAATGCAAGAAATTGTCGATTTAGCACCGGAATTCAATCTTACAAGGAGCGAAAGTGAGAAACGAATCCACCAGAATCTGAGGAAATCTAACAACTCGGTACTTCCCCGCAGGTACCAGAATCAATAACCCTTGCACCAAGAAATGACCACAAACAATAGCAGCCAGACGCTTCCAAGGAACTCTTTCTCCTATTTAAGAGAATGATCAGAGATAACAGAACTGGAGAAAAAGCAACTGCAATTGTAGCGCCCTTACGAGATAGACTTGTGTGAAGAATAAAATTTTTTCTTGCAACAACACAAACTTCGGCAAATAATTCAGCATGAAATCTGTGAAAGAGACAACTGATTTCTTGATAAAATTATTTAAATGAAATGTATCTACACTGCAATTGGTTTTAAATTTAGATCTGGCACAGAAGATTATAACGAACGAGAACGGCTAATGCAAGAAATTGTCGATTTAGCACCGGAATTCAATCTTACAAGGAGCGAAAGTGAGAAACGAATCCACCAGAATCTGAGGAAATCTAACAACTCGGTACTTCCCCGCAGGTACCAGAATCAATAACCCTTGCACCAAGAAATGACCACAAACAATAGCAGCCAGACGCTTCCAAGGAACTCTTTCTCCTATTTAAGAGAATGATCAGAGATAACAGAACTGGAGAAAAAGCAACTGCAATTGTAGCGCCCTTACGAGATAGACTTGTGTGAAGAATAAAATTTTTTCTTGCAACAACACAAACTTCGGCAAATAATTCAGCATGAAATCTGTGAAAGAGACAACTGATTTCTTGATAAAATTATTTAAATGAAATGTATCTACACTGCAATTGGTTTTAAATTTAGATCTGGCACAGAAGATTATAACGAACGAGAACGGCTAATGCAAGAAATTGTCGATTTAGCACCGGAATTCAATCTTACAAGGAGCGAAAGTGAGAAACGAATCCACCAGAATCTGAGGAAATCTAACAACTCGGTACTTCCCCGCAGGTACCAGAATCAATAACCCTTGCACCAAGAAATGACCACAAACAATAGCAGCCAGACGCTTCCAAGGAACTCTTTCTCCTATTTAAGAGAATGATCAGAGATAACAGAACTGGAGAAAAAGCAACTGCAATTGTAGCGCCCTTACGAGATAGACTTGTGTGAAGAATAAAATTTTTTCTTGCAACAACACAAACTTCGGCAAATAATTCAGCATGAAATCTGTGAAAGAGACAACTGATTTCTTGATAAAATTATTTAAATGAAATGTATCTACACTGCAATTGGTTTTAAATTTAGATCTGGCACAGAAAATTATAACGAACGAGAACGGCTAATGCAAGAAATTGTCGATTTAGCACCGGAATTCAATCTTACAAGGAGCGAAAGTGAGAAACGAATCCACCAGAATCTGAGGAAATCTAACAACTCGGTACTTCCCCGCAGGTACCAGAATCAATAACCCTTGCACCAAGAAATGACCACAAACAATAGCAGCCAGACGCTTCCAAGGAACTCTTTCTCCTATTTAAGAGAATGATCAGAGATAACAGAACTGGAGAAAAAGCAACTGCAATTGTAGCGCCCTTACGAGATAAGACTTGTGTGAAGAATAAAATTTTTTCTTGCAACAACACAAACTTCGGCAAATAATTCAGCATGAAATCTGTGAAAGAGACAACTGATTTCTTGATAAAATTATTTAAATGAAATGTATCTACACTGCAATTGGTTTTAAATTTAGATCTGGCACAGAAGATTATAACGAACGAGAACGGCTAATGCAAGAAATTGTCGATTTAGCACCGGAATTCAATCTTACAAGGAGCGAAAGTGAGAAACGAATCCACCAGAATCTGAGGAAATCTAACAACTCGGTACTTCCCCGCAGGTACCAGAATCAATAACCCTTGCACCAAGAAATGACCACAAACAATAGCAGCCAGACGCTTCCAAGGAACTCTTTCTCCTATTTAAGAGAATGATCAGAGATAACAGAACTGGAGAAAAAGCAACTGCAATTGTAGCGCCCTTACGAGATAGACTTGTGTGAAGAATAAAATTTTTTCTTGCAACAACACAAAGTTCGGCAAATAATTCAGCATGAAATCTGTGAAAGAGACAACTGATTTCTTGATAAAATTATTTAAATGAAATGTATCTACACTGCAATTGGTTTTAAATTTAGATCTGGCACAGAAGATTATAACGAACGAGAACGGCTAATGCAAGAAATTGTCGATTTAGCACCGGAATTCAATCTTACAAGGAGCGAAAGTGAGAAACGAATCCACCAGAATCTGAGGAAATCTAACAACTCGGTACTTCCCCGCAGGTACCAGAATCAATAACCCTTGCACCAAGAAATGACCACAAACAATAGCAGCCAGACGCTTCCAAGGAACTCTTTCTCCTATTTAAGAGAATGATCAGAGATAACAGAACTGGAGAAAAAGCAACTGCAATTGTAGCGCCCTTACGAGATAGACTTGTGTGAAGAATAAAATTTTTTCTTGCAACAACACAAACTTCGGCAAATAATTCAGCATGAAATCTGTGAAAGAGACAACTGATTTCTTGATAAAATTATTTAAATGAAATGTATCTACACTGCAATTGGTTTTAAATTTAGATCTGGCTGAGAAGATTATAACGAACGAGAACGGCTAATGCAAGAAATTGTCGATTTAGCACCGGAATTCAATCTTACAAGGAGCGAAAGTGAGAAACGAATCCACCAGAATCTGAGGAAATCTAACAACTCGGTACTTCCCCGCAGGTACCAGAATCAATAACCCTTGCACCAAGAAATGACCACAAACAATAGCAGCCAGACGCTTCCAAGGAACTCTTTCTCCTATTTAAGAGAATGATCAGAGATAACAGAACTGGAGAAAAAGCAACTGCAATTGTAGCGCCCTTACGAGATAGACTTGTGTGAAGAATAAAATTTTTTCTTGCAACAACACAAAGTTCGGCAAATAATTCAGCATGAAATCTGTGAAAGAGACAACTGATTTCTTGATAAAATTATTTAAATGAAATGTATCTACACTGCAATTGGTTTTAAATTTAGATCTGGCTGAGAAGATTATAACGAACGAGAACGGCTAATGCAAGAAATTGTCGATTTAGCACCGGAATTCAATCTTACAAGGAGCGAAAGTGAGAAACGAATCCACCAGAATCTGAGGAAATCTAACAACTCGGTACTTCCCCGCAGGTACCAGAATCAATAACCCTTGCACCAAGAAATGACCACAAACAATAGCAGCCAGACGCTTCCAAGGAACTCTTTCTCCTATTTAAGAGAATGATCAGAGATAACAGAACTGGAGAAAAAGCAACTGCAATTGTAGCGCCCTTACGAGATAGACTTGTGTGAAGAATAAAATTTTTTCTTGCAACAACACAAACTTCGGCAAATAATTCAGCATGAAATCTGTGAAAGAGACAACTGATTTCTTGATAAAATTATTTAAATGAAATGTATCTACACTGCAATTGGTTTTAAATTTAGATCTGGCACAGAAGATTATAACGAACGAGAACGGCTAATGCAAGAAATTGTCGATTTAGCACCGGAATTCAATCTTACAAGGAGCGAAAGTGAGAAACGAATCCACCAGAATCTGAGGAAATCTAACAACTCGGTACTTCCCCGCAGGTACCAGAATCAATAACCCTTGCACCAAGAAATGACCACAAACAATAGCAGCCAAACGCTTCCAAGGAACTCTTTCTCCTATTTAAGAGAATGATCAGAGATAACAGAACTGGAGAAAAAGCAACTGCAATTGTAGCGCCCTTACGAGATAGACTTGTGTGAAGAATAAAATTTTTTCTTGCAACAACACAAACTTCGGCAAATAATTCAGCATGAAATCTGTGAAAGAGACAACTGATTTCTTGATAAAATTATTTAAATGAAATGTATCTACACTGCAATTGGTTTTAAATTTAGATCTGGCACAGAAGATTATAACGAACGAGAACGGCTAATGCAAGAAATTGTCGATTTAGCACCGGAATTCAATCTTACAAGGAGCGAAAGTGAGAAACGAATCCACCAGAATCTGAGGAAATCTAACAACTCGGTACTTCCCCGCAGGTACCAGAATCAATAACCCTTGCACCAAGAAATGACCACAAACAATAGCAGCCAGACGCTTCCAAGGAACTCTTTCTCCTATTTAAGAGAATGATCAGAGATAACAGAACTGGAGAAAAAGCAACTGCAATTGTAGCGCCCTTACGAGATAGACTTGTGTGAAGAATAAAATTTTTTCTTGCAACAACACAAACTTCGGCAAATAATTCAGCATGAAATCTGTGAAAGAGACAACTGATTTCTTGATAAAATTATTTAAATGAAATGTATCTACACTGCAATTGGTTTTAAATTTAGATCTGGCACAGAAGATTATAACGAACGAGAACGGCTAATGCAAGAAATTGTCGATTTAGCACCGGAATTCAATCTTACAAGGAGCGAAAGTGAGAAACGAATCCACCAGAATCTGAGGAAATCTAACAACTCGGTACTTCCCCGCAGGTACCAGAATCAATAACCCTTGCACCAAGAAATGACCACAAACAATAGCAGCCAGACGCTTCCAAGGAACTCTTTCTCCTATTTAAGAGAATGATCAGAGATAACAGAACTGGAGAAAAAGCAACTGCAATTGTAGCGCCCTTACGAGATAGACTTGTGTGAAGAATAAAATTTTTTCTTGCAACAACACAAACTTCGGCAAATAATTCAGCATGAAATCTGTGAAAGAGACAACTGATTTCTTGATAAAATTATTTAAATGAAATGTATCTACACTGCAATTGGTTTTAAATTTAGATCTGGCACAGAAGATTATAACGAACGAGAACGGCTAATGCAAGAAATTGTCGATTTAGCACCGGAATTCAATCTTACAAGGAGCGAAAGTGAGAAACGAATCCACCAGAATCTGAGGAAATCTAACAACTCGGTACTTCCCCGCAGGTACCAGAATCAATAACCCTTGCACCAAGAAATGACCACAAACAATAGCAGCCAGACGCTTCCAAGGAACTCTTTCTCCTATTTAAGAGAATGATCAGAGATAACAGAACTGGAGAAAAAGCAACTGCAATTGTAGCGCCCTTACGAGATAGACTTGTGTGAAGAATAAAATTTTTTCTTGCAACAACACAAACTTCGGCAAATAATTCAGCATGAAATCTGTGAAAGAGACAACTGATTTCTTGATAAAATTATTTAAATGAAATGTATCTACACTGCAATTGGTTTTAAATTTAGATCTGGCACAGAAGATTATAACGAACGAGAACGGCTAATGCAAGAAATTGTCGATTTAGCACCGGAATTCAATCTTACAAGGAGCGAAAGTGAGAAACGAATCCACCAGAATCTGAGGAAATCTAACAACTCGGTACTTCCCCGCAGGTACCAGAATCAATAACCCTTGCACCAAGAAATGACCACAAACAATAGCAGCCAGACGCTTCCAAGGAACTCTTTCTCCTATTTAAGAGAATGATCAGAGATAACAGAACTGGAGAAAAAGCAACTGCAATTGTAGCGCCCTTACGAGATAGACTTGTGTGAAGAATAAAATTTTTTCTTGCAACAACACAAACTTCGGCAAATAATTCAGCATGAAATCTGTGAAAGAGACAACTGATTTCTTGATAAAATTATTTAAATGAAATGTATCTACACTGCAATTGGTTTTAAATTTAGATCTGGCACAGAAGATTATAACGAACGAGAACGGCTAATGCAAGAAATTGTCGATTTAGCACCGGAATTCAATCTTACAAGGAGCGAAAGTGAGAAACGAATCCACCAGAATCTGAGGAAATCTAACAACTCGGTACTTCCCCGCAGGTACCAGAATCAATAACCCTTGCACCAAGAAATGACCACAAACAATAGCAGCCAGACGCTTCCAAGGAACTCTTTCTCCTATTTAAGAGAATGATCAGAGATAACAGAACTGGAGAAAAAGCAACTGCAATTGTAGCGCCCTTACGAGATAGACTTGTGTGAAGAATAAAATTTTTTCTTGCAACAACACAAACTTCGGCAAATAATTCAGCCTGAAATCTGTGAAAGAGACAACTGATTTCTTGATAAAATTATTTAAATGAAATGTATCTACACTGCAATTGGTTTTAAATTTAGATCTGGCTGAGAAGATTATAACGAACGAGAACGGCTAATGCAAGAAATTGTCGATTTAGCACCGGAATTCAATCTTACAAGGAGCGAAAGTGAGAAACGAATCCACCAGAATCTGAGGAAATCTAACAACTCGGTACTTCCCCGCAGGTACCAGAATCAATAACCCTTGCACCAAGAAATGACCACAAACAATAGCAGCCAGACGCTTCCAAGGAACTCTTTCTCCTATTTAAGAGAATGATCAGAGATAACAGAACTGGAGAAAAAGCAACTGCAATTGTAGCGCCCTTACGAGATAGACTTGTGTGAAGAATAAAATTTTTTCTTGCAACAACACAAACTTCGGCAAATAATTCAGCATGAAATCTGTGAAAGAGACAACTGATTTCTTGATAAAATTATTTAAATGAAATGTATCTACACTGCAATTGGTTTTAAATTTAGATCTGGCACAGAAGATTATAACGAACGAGAACGGCTAATGCAAGAAATTGTCGATTTAGCACCGGAATTCAATCTTACAAGGAGCGAAAGTGAGAAACGAATCCACCAGAATCTGAGGAAATCTAACAACTCGGTACTTCCCCGCAGGTACCAGAATCAATAACCCTTGCACCAAGAAATGACCACAAACAATAGCAGCCAGACGCTTCCAAGGAACTCTTTCTCCTATTTAAGAGAATGATCAGAGATAACAGAACTGGAGAAAAAGCAACTGCAATTGTAGCGCCCTTACGAGATAGACTTGTGTGAAGAATAAAATTTTTTCTTGCAACAACACAAACTTCGGCAAATAATTCAGCATGAAATCTGTGAAAGAGACAACTGATTTCTTGATAAAATTATTTAAATGAAATGTATCTACACTGCAATTGGTTTTAAATTTAGATCTGGCACAGAAGATTATAACGAACGAGAACGACTAATGCAAGAAATTGTCGATTTAGCACCGGAATTCAATCTTACAAGGAGCGAAAGTGAGAAACGAATCCACCAGAATCTGAGGAAATCTAACAACTCGGTACTTCCCCGCAGGTACCAGAATCAATAACCCTTGCACCAAGAAATGACCACAAACAATAGCAGCCAGACGCTTCCAAGGAACTCTTTCTCCTATTTAAGAGAATGATCAGAGATAACAGAACTGGAGAAAAAGCAACTGCAATTGTAGCGCCCTTACGAGATAGACTTGTGTGAAGAATAAAATTTTTTCTTGCAACAACACAAACTTCGGCAAATAATTCAGCATGAAATCTGTGAAAGAGACAACTGATTTCTTGATAAAATTATTTAAATGAAATGTATCTACACTGCAATTGGTTTTAAATTTAGATCTGGCACAGAAGATTATAACGAACGAGAACGACTAATGCAAGAAATTGTCGATTTAGCACCGGAATTCAATCTTACAAGGAGCGAAAGTGAGAAACGAATCCACCAGAATCTGAGGAAATCTAACAACTCGGTACTTCCCCGCAGGTACCAGAATCAATAACCCTTGCACCAAGAAATGACCACAAACAATAGCAGCCAGACGCTTCCAAGGAACTCTTTCTCCTATTTAAGAGAATGATCAGAGATAACAGAACTGGAGAAAAAGCAACTGCAATTGTAGCGCCCTTACGAGATAGACTTGTGTGAAGAATAAAATTTTTTCTTGCAACAACACAAACTTCGGCAAATAATTCAGCATGAAATCTGTGAAAGAGACAACTGATTTCTTGATAAAATTATTTAAATGAAATGTATCTACACTGCAATTGGTTTTAAATTTAGATCTGGCACAGAAGATTATAACGAACGAGAACGGCTAATGCAAGAAATTGTCGATTTAGCACCGGAATTCAATCTTACAAGGAGCGAAAGTGAGAAACGAATCCACCAGAATCTGAGGAAATCTAACAACTCGGTACTTCCCCGCAGGTACCAGAATCAATAACCCTTGCACCAAGAAATGACCACAAACAATAGCAGCCAGACGCTTCCAAGGAACTCTTTCTCCTATTTAAGAGAATGATCAGAGATAACAGAACTGGAGAAAAAGCAACTGCAATTGTAGCGCCCTTACGAGATAGACTTGTGTGAAGAATAAAATTTTTTCTTGCAACAACACAAACTTCGGCAAATAATTCAGCATGAAATCTGTGAAAGAGACAACTGATTTCTTGATAAAATTATTTAAATGAAATGTATCTACACTGCAATTGGTTTTAAATTTAGATCTGGCTTAGAAGATTATAACGAACGAGAACGGCGAATGCAAGAAGTTGTCGATTTAGTACCGGAATTCAATCCTACAAGGAAGCGAAAGTGAGAAATTAATGAGGAAATGTAACTACTCGGTACTTCCTCACAGATATCAGAATTAATAACCCTTGTGGCCAGAAATGAGTACAGATGAATGAGCAGAGAAAACAACAGAACTGGAACATAAGCAGATACAATTGCTGAAGTTTGAGGTGCCCTTTATGCCTAGTGTAGAAACTTCTTCCTGTTTGGCTAATATACTTTTTTTATAATAATCTTTAATTCAGAAAATTTATTTTAAAGTTCAAAGGTTATTGACCATAGCTTTGAATAACTTAAAATGATTCCATTCTTTCATTTTAATATCTCATGTGATACATAACTTGTGCGGTTCCCTAATATTCTCCGACGTCAATGGCATTTCCAAAGTTTTCTTGAATATTAATTATTCTTTAGTTAAACACAAAAAAATTATTTCGTACCTTTGTTCCTTTGTTGGAAGGTAGATCATAAAATATGGATTTTGCTTTTACTCACAAAGTTAATCCCAGAACTCATAAGCATTGTTAAGCGAACTGTTTACGCGCTTTGCATATGCATACAGCAGCTCGGTAATCCTTCCACATTCAGAGTTCAATGAGTAGCAGCGACTGAGTAATTACAATGAAAATGACTTTAAAGTTTTCGAAACTTGCAAAATATAGAGTGTTCACTAAAAATACTAATAGTGAATATTTGCTTTATCTTAGATACAATACAAAAAGGATTCAATAGTAAGGATAAAGATTACATAAGAATCGAGTAGCAGCGACTGAGTAATTACAATGAAAATGACTTTACAGTTTTCTAAACTTGCAAAATATAGAGTGTTCACTAAAAATACTAATAGTGAATATTTGCTTTATCTTAGATACAATACAAAAAGGATTCAATAGTAAGGATAAAGATTACATAAGAATCGAGTAGCAGCGACTGAGTAATTACAATGAAAATGACTTTACAGTTTTCTAAACTTGCAAAATATAGAGTGTTCACTAAAAATACTAATAGTGAATATTTGCTTTATCTTAGATACAATACAAAAAGGATTCAATAGTAAGGATAAAGATTACATAAGAATCGAGTAGCAGCGACTGAGTAATTACAATGAAAATGACTTTACAGTTTTCGAAACTTGCAAAATATAGAGTGTTCACTAAAAATACTAATAGTGAATATTTGCTTTATCTTAGATACAATACAAAAAGGATTCAATAGTAAGGAAACAGATTACATAAGAATCGAGTAGCAGCGACTGAGTAATTACAATGAAAATGACTTTACAGTTTTCGAAATTTGTAATATAGAGTGTTCACTAAAGATACTAATAGTTAATAATTGCTTTATCTTAGATACAATACAAAAAGGATTCAATAGTATTATAATAGACTGAAATTTATTATTGGAAACTGCTTAAGGAGGCAAGAAGCGTCTAGATAATATGTGATTATATCACGGTGTTTATTGGAAACTGTTTTTGTACTTCAGACTTAATCGAAAGTATAGAAGAATTTCCTTTCCATTGATAATAGCGACAAATTCGACATGTTGTTGAATGTAACCGTAATTTACAGCCACCTGTTTAACTGTTCAGACAAGAGTATAGCCAACAAGGACATAATTATTTTTTACGCTAAGAAATCGAGGATACTTTATTGTAATAAACCTGTCAAACAGGGAACCATGGGAATTTGTTTTTAACGAAGAAAGAGAAATTCTATTAAGCATGTAGCTCTAGAAGTGGAAGTAATGCTGGAACAAGATCACGATCGCAAATTATTTTATTGCTTGGTTATTGGAAGACCTTCATAACAACCCATCATTTGTTGACATTATTTTATGAATGGGCGAATCAAAATTCACTAATAATGGAATCAGTGAAAATCCACATTGGAAAATTGCAACAAATACACCAATAAATGCACCAGATTTCACGCACCGACTTTTTTAATGAAGATTTAAAGAGGAAGCGTAGATTATTAGTTGAAGAGCGAAGTTCGCAATCCTAAAACCCTTTGAGAAATATTGATCATGAATAATGATACTAAAAATCGCATCCCACAACAACAAGCTGGCAATCCAGTTCCAAAACCTTACTTCGGTAAGCCCGTCAATCAGCGCAATTCTAATGCGCAAAACCAATGGCGACCACCAGCCGACAAAGCTGGTCCAGGTAGAAAGCAGGTTGTTCCTGCGGAGCTAGCTCCACGACGAGGAAGACAGATGCATCTAATGCAAAAATCGCCGAGTCCCATCCCAGCGAGCACTCTGTATTTGCCAATGGAATGCAAGTGCGCGAAACAAACCAGCGCTTGACTTTCAGTCCATCCACCCCTGCGTCAATGAATATTATTCGTGATACCTACGCAGAAATCCTCACCAATGTTTCAAACTTCGGTAAGGTAATGTTGGTTGAGTATATTGAATACTACACCTCCGCTCTGATTTGGTTTCGTTTTATTACTCCAAGACAAAAATTGAATCAGCCTCCAACTAACGCTGAATTAGACATCATCACTCTTATCAAAGTCGTTAACCTTTTCTAACCTGTATCTATCGTTCCCACCCTTACCCACAAGAATTATAAATAATTTTGGTGGTTACTACGGTGCCTTGGTCCGACCAGGACCTCATGTGGATGATACAGTCCACAACCTTTATGAGGAAATTCCATGCTTAGGAGTTACCACTGAAGCAGTGGGCAACGCAGTAAGCGATGCCACCCCTGCGCATACGCCTCATCTGTAACTCATAGATACATTGTGAAGTTTGAATTAATCGACAGGGTGGCGAGTAGAAAGGATCATCGAGAACTAGCCCACTGAGTGACGAGCCCAAAAAAGAATAAATGAATGGGTGAATATTTTCGGAGGAGCGGCTTGTAATGTCAGCCTTCTAAAACTTCAGTGTTAATCTTAAGGTGTGTTCATCATTTTTTTTTGTTTTCTCCGATGGTGCCTCGGCTTGCGATTGAACGCTTCCTCGCCTTTTGGTTCAATCGGGTCAGTCATTTTAATTTTAAAGGGAGTGACGTCCTTTTTAGGACAAACGAAACCCCTGACATGCATCCCCAATAGAACCAGCTCACGAATTTCCGGAGAGCAACCGAGTGGATTTTGTAACCCCCAAGGTAGCGCCAAGCAGCTGAGCAAAACTCTATGTGACCGAAGGTCAAAGGCAAGAAATATTGATGACAAACCACGTTTTTGAATCAAAAATTTATTTTGAAAAGGTATGCCAATTTTCACATTCTTCCCAAATATTGTAGATTAGTCGTAAAACTATTTTATATTCTTCTCGTGTTTTGTATTTTTAATTAAGACAGCCAATTTTAATTTTCGCTGTAGAACACACAAAGTAAAATATCGTACGTGATCGCAACCCTTTTTTTTGCCTTTGGTGAATTTATTTTTTGCGGAATCCAATTTCAACCGCTTTAAAAACAAACCACAACAAAAAATTTATACGTGTCCCTCCTTTATTACACACTTTTTGTCCCGATTTTCTCAAACCATTTTCCACGTTTCACCCAACTTTCTGCATTATTATTTTCAAACCAGAACTTGCGTTTCCCTGCATCGCACTAAACTTTTTGTCGAAAATGCAGATATTCATAAAAATATCTGGAAAATTTAAAAAGTATCGAAACTTTTTCTCGAAATTCTGGCTAAATCAATTTATCCACCAACGACCGAGCGGAAAATCTGTCAAAGTTAATTTAAAAAATTGGCAAATTGAAATGTTGCAGAAAAATATTTCCATCGACGGAACGTATTGCTGGCACATTAATTTCTGCGAAATTTACTTGGAAATTAACAGTCGAATTTTTCAGATTCCGCCGTTTGTTTTTGACACTTCGACGTTAAGATAATGCGCTATAAACAACCCCGACCTAATGCTATTATAATAACGACACGTTCAGGATATATTTATATTCGCTAATCGAAACAGTATTTTTTTCGCCGGCAAGTTTAAAGGTCGCTTTTGATCCTTTTCGGTGCATACAAATTAATACAATAAATTTGCATCATCAAAAAGTTTGCGCGCAAAGGTGGCTATTTAAATAAATTAACATCGCCCTGTTCAGGCGCAAACAATCCTGTTTACATTTTTTTTTTCGGCGAGGTTTGGCCCCCGGGGTGGAATTCAACCTAAACTAAATTTTCGAAACTTTGAACTTTGTAGTCAATTAAAACTTTAATTATAACTCTTGCGAGGGTATCCCCAGATTTCGCTGTGCACCGTCCACTTAAAAAATTGAATGCAACTTGTGTAAACTCAAATGACAATTTGCCCGTTTCCGGTCATCCTCTGGGAAATTTCGGCTGTTCGGCCCTCAAAGTTATTTTTCGCATTATTAAGTTGTTTAGGTGTGGATGACAGCACACGAGGGATCGACACAATTTTTTATTTGAAAGTTGGAACTATTTTTTAATTCATCCGAAGCAGTAAAATATATTCACTGACTTACAGTTTCTCTTGAAAGTTATGTCGATACGGATAAAATGATCAATTAATTGTACATAATAGCTGTACTTGTTCCCTCGCAAAAGAAAAATTAGATAGCGTACAGTGGTTACTAAAAAACCAGTGACAACCCTCGGCTTCATCTCGACCCATAATTGCTTGCCTCGAATGTTAATCTGTTCTTACATTCCTTCTTTATCACTATTAACGGATCTTTAGCTATTGTACCCCTAGACTAGGGTAGTATGGTTCTCTTTTATATTATTCTGATACAAAATGGAAAATATCCAGTGTATTAACTTCGTTTCACGTTCCACATTAATATATGCTACAGTTGGAAGGGATCAATAATCTTGCATATTTATGACTTACGCGATTTACGGTACATTGGACTCGGTAACATTTATTACCTGGTACCACGTCTTCCCGTAACTCGCACAAAGGTATACATTCACTTGCATTTATAAATTTCTTGTGCGAGATGAGGCTGGTTACGATATTTTAAAATAGCACAAAAATAGTGATACCGGAGTATTTAAAATCATTGATCCTGCTGCACTAGCAAAGTTGTGCGGTATTCACCTGGCCACTTAAACGTTGGTACTAAATGTTACCAAAACTAGGAAACTCACAATATCAACTCATGAAACAACATTTTGAAAAGTTTCAAGTCATTTTGGTCTGTCCATTTTAATTAGATACACAATTATCTTCAACTGCTGAACTACTAAATTAAATTGCTGAATGTAATGTATAATTTTAGGTTGTAGTTGCTTGAAGTACAATCCAACTGATAAGATTTTTATGTTCGCCTTAGTCGGATTCTTCAACTTCTTCGGCGGCGGTTTGTACATTCTAAGGCAAAACCTGCATTGTTGCACTAATTATATGGCGAGAATCATAAAAAAAAATATACTTCGCCCGTTCACAGAAAAATTGTTTTTGACATTTGGGCATGAAAAAAATTACAACAAAGTCACCACTTTCATGGTAGATACAAGTAATTCCCAAGGTGTATGCGTAGATGTCTTTTTCGAACTCCATCTTGTATATATTCATATTCTCTACTTTGTAACAGCATTGCGAAATGTAAATAGCAACTGATGAACGCTGTACATCTTGCAATAGTTTTTGAGCAAAAAACTCGGGACATTTTCAACAACAGGACAATATAATTGTCGACATAAAGAGACGGAAGGGTGCCATCTGAGTACGGTTGCACATTACACAATTATTTTCGTTACCACTTTCAGCAATCTGTAGGCGGGAAAAACCATCGTACTGGTTTAAGTAAATATTTGTTGCTGTGCCCAGTGGAAAAATAATGTTCGTTTAAAGATTCCATACTGGACTGATCGACTAGATGGATAAAAATGAGAATTTCGGCATTTCAAATTGTTTTGTGTTTAACAAAAACTTAAATACAGTAAAACCTCGATATAACGGACTAATTGGGGGGAGAGGGTGTCCGTTAAAACCAAAAGTCCGTTATATAAAAATAGGTTTACAATAAATCAATTTTTTTTTTAAATACACTATTTAGATATAAATAAAAAATACAAAACACAAACAAAATTCTATTTAATTGCCTTCGGACACTCGTCATGAAGTGACGTTGCTGCAGTCTACGAGTGTTATGTCTCAAATTCTAGTGCTAGACGTATGACGTGATTATCATGGCCGCTAAAAATTGTTTACATGCGGCGACACTTGAATTTAAGCATGAATAATATTAACAGGACGTTTTTAATTTTTTTACATTTGACCGGATTTTTTGTCCGTTATATCCGAAGTCCGTTAAATAGAGGTCCGTTCTATTGAGGTTTTACTGTACTGTAAATAATTCACTCTTTAACCAATAAGACGAATTGGATAAACATTTGTTTAGCATCGGTGGTATAACCCATCGTCTAATTGTATGGAGGAGAAGCTTGACAAGCAATAGATACCTTATGAAATAAGATAAGCTAGAGCTGAATTCTCGAAGATGTTTAGAAATTATTAAAAGAGTTAGATAGAAAACAAGATATATGGAAAGAGATGGGAATATTTCATCCATTGCCATAAACCTTGAGAATAGAATTCTGTGATGGTCACCGAAAGGGAGAAGAACAAGAGAGGGTCCAGCAAGTGAACAGCATAACGAAAAAAAAGATACCTTAAGCAAGACAACTTGAAAGACCATGAAAAATGAAGGCAGAAGACGATGAACACGGTGAAATTCACCTGGTTTGATCATGACGACATCGGTTCTATTAACACCATTTTGTAACAAAACTCCTGTAATGGCCAGTTCAGCCCTTGGTGCTTACTCACCAGTAAATAGGGTCGTTTCAGTGTTGTATCACTATTCCATGGATTTAAACATCCTATTTACTAAACCTTCTTTTGAAGGTATCTATCACATAAATAACAACCGGATTAGCAGCATGTATACTCCGATCAACGACAACAGGCCGGGTGAAATCTCGATAGCAACGAAGTTTGTTATGAAAATTAAATATTGTAAATATTAGTGTTATAAATAGATTGCACGTCATTGTAAATAAATGGAACCAATACTGACCTACATCAATTATTTAATTTCATTAAATCTTCACTGAAGATGCTATTCACCAGAGGAAACAGTAAGATAATGTTCTCGTACCACTCGAAGGTAGTACGAAGTTTTATACAACACTTCTTAATAACACTCGAAAATATTTGCAATCAACGACTGAAAAAATGGATCGAAATAACATACGGGAGATACTTCCAGTGAAGTTTCTCCTTCACTTTGAATGGATGTTCATCAACCAAATTTATTTTTAAGGGGCTCTTTACTTGTTGTTCCGCAGGGGTACTGAAATACCGGAATAAACTTTAGAGGATGATTCTACAATCGAAAATACACCAAGGAGCTTCGTTAAAGTTCAATTTAAATCCACAAAATTGTGATGAAATATTTCATGTTGTTTAAAAACGTGGATAATATAATTAAAATCACTTAATTTAAAGAAATGCCATTGATAAACTAAAGCCACTTACGAACGTTATGTTAACAAAGTAAAATCTAGATTAGATGTTCAAAGTGGCCTCCATGGGGCTCAATGCTTGCCTGTACACGTCGAATCATAGACTGTCTAACCCTTTCGAAGATTCCCAGGCGGTATCTCATTGGATTCACAAGTAACAATGTACGTTGGCGCAGAATGTTTTCAGTATCGACTGGAATCTTGTAAACCAAGGATTTTAAGTGACCCCATAAATACAAATTCGATCATGTGATTTTAGAGACTTATAAGTGGCTGTAGCTGGTCATTAAGTGTGTAATGATAAACATAAAGCCACTTGTGTGATTTTTCAATTAACGAAAATATCACAGTGGTGCTATAATTTTGTCGCTGTCAATAATATGGTTCAATTATGCTGGGGGCTTGAGCCACCAGTGACAAGAAGATTCCCAGACGGTTTCTAATTGGATTCACAAGCAACAATGATACGTTAGCGCAGAATATTTTCAGAATCTACTGGAATCTCGTAAACCAAGAATTTTAAGTGTCTCCACAAATAAAAATTCAAAGGATTGACATCATGAGATTTTCTAATTGAAAAACAAAACCCCACTTGTGTGATTTTTCAATTGATGAAAAGTGCAGCCGTTTTAACCAACAAAAATACAGTAAAACCCACAAAAATCCCCACAATTTTTATGTCAACTTAATTCATTTCATTGTCCGGTCACCATCAAGAACAAACCATTTGGGACATTTATCAAATATTGTTTTTAGTACCCGAACGAAAAACAACCTCCATCAGTTAATCCTTGTATACCATATTGAGTCGTGTGTTTATGGTCGGCTAGATCACGTCATAATTTCTACGTCGTTCGAGAGTAGCCAATTCGTCGAATTCCGCGAAGTTTATTAGTTGGAAGTGTTTTAAATTGTTGTATTAGTGTTTGTGTTGGTTATTTGGTTCGTTTCGTTGGTTTATTTCGTTGATTTTATGGAAAATTTGTATTTTGGTTTTTAATTTTTGACATTTTATAAATGTCAGTTATTTAATTTTTTGGGAGTGCGAAATTAGTGATTGTGTGATACCGTCCAAGCAACTTTCGATGACAACAGTGACTGCAGCTGCGCCAACTACATCGTTGCGTGCAGTAAGTATGGAACTTTGCCATGTGCTTGGGCCTCAGAGTCCAATGGTTTCCTTGGAGTCTGCTTCTTCCTTACCTGGCCTTAACTATTCTCCTTCATTGCCAGCCCGTACCATGGAGGCAGAACATGCAGCACTTATCGATGAGTTTGGCGCTCACTTTCAAGTTATTTCTATCTTTGTCCAATCTTCCAAAGTAAAGATGGAGCTGAAGGAAAAAGCAATGCATGCCATAGTTTGTGGACAGACTGCATTGAACCATATCACCAGACTGTTTACTAAAGCCCATCTACGTAATTCGATTGGTCTCGCCCCAGAGGATCTCCAAGCTGCGGTTCGTGCTGCAGTGAAGGAAGTGATTCCCCAGCCACCCCCACCGCCGCCACTATACAGCCAAATTGCTTCTGCTGCATCCTGCTCTGGCCAGCATGTGCATGTGCCGACAACCACTGTCCAGCCTAAGTTTAGGGTGGAAATCTACCCTAAAGAGGGCTGTGTAGGCATCAAGTCCGCTGATGACACCCTAAAGCTCCTTCAAACGAAGTTGACGCCGAGTCAACTAAAAATAAAGCCTGACCGTATTGTTAAAATACCGAATAACGGGATTCGTATCGAATCTACTACGAATGAGGTAACGAAGTTACCTTCTAGCTCCCTCCTGGATCAAATCGGTCTGTTAGCTAAGGTTCCGCAGAAGCAGTGGCCCTCTGTCATTATTTATGGGGCCCCAAAGGATATTGAGGCGAAGGATATTGACAGTCGTTTAGATGACCTGCTCCCCTCGACTATTGGTAAAGGGTTCATGAAAGTGGCCTTCAAGGTGGGACGTGCCACGGACCTGACGAATAATTGGGTCATTCAGGTTGACCCTGAGGCTAGGAAAGCCATCCTCTCCTGGGACAAAATCAGCCTTGGTTGGACTTCTTGTCGTGTCCGAGATTATATCCGTGTGACCCGGTGCTTCAACTGTCAGCGCTTTGGTCATGTTAGTAAGCACTGCAAGTCTGCTGAACAGTGTGGCTATTGTGCTTCCTTGGAGCACCCTTCTAAGTCCTGCCCCTCCTTTGATGATTCTTCTAAATATAGCTGTTCCAATTGTATTCGTTCTGGTTCCCGTTCCTCCACTCAGCATGATACATCTAGCCAATCCTGTCCAATCTACCGTCATCGATATGCTGACCTAATCAATAATACGCTATTTGATGAGTAACGTCCTTATCCTACAAGCTAACCTGCAGAAGTGTAAAGCTGCTACTGCTGAAACCATCCGGTATGTTCTTCAAAATAATATTCATGTTGCCCTGCTGCAAGAGCCTTATACCTATCGTCGCAACCAACGTTACTATATGCCAGGCTTAATGGGTCTACGCCTTGTTGCTGACAATTCCTCTCAATTCCGTTCTGCCATCCTCATCAATGACTCCCAGTTTGATGTCCTTTATCTTCATCACCTTTCCTCTGAAAACCTTACTACTATTCTCATCTCTGGGTCCTCCCTTGAATTATATTTCATTTGTGCCTATCTTCCCCCTGCTTCGCCCATTCCCAATGACCTTATGGCAGTTCAAGAAGCCCTTGCTGAACTTGAAGGGAAATCTATTTATCTATGCGGGGATTTCAATGCTAGATCTACCATCTGGCATGATCATCTCTGTAACTGCCGCTCTGTATATGTTGAAGAGTTCATCCTGACGAATGGCCTCTGTGTCCTCAATGAACCTGGAACGCTGCCTACGTTTGAGTCGAGAAATGGCAGCAGCTACATTGACCTATCGCTTTGTAGTCCGGACCTGACTAGCTTTACCTTTGACTGGAGCGTGATTGATGGCGTTAATTGTGCTGATCATCGGGCTATCACTTTTAGTCATAATTCAAGCAGAACTGCTCCTCAGATTGCCTCTATGCCGTCCTACTATTTGGATCAGTCTTCTATCCTACTGGAGGATATTGTAGTTCCACTTCGGTCCCTTGTGTATAATGTTAACCGTGACTGGCCTGTTTTATCATCACCGGCTGCTATTGATTCGAGCCTTGATGCTTTGTACAGTGGCCTCAATGCTATCATCAAGGACCATGCTCGACGAAGAAAGAGGTTCCCTTTTCGCCCGGATTGGTGGACTAATAAGGTGGATCGTTTCCGCCTCATTTATTTGTACCGGAAAAAATGTTTATACAGAAATCGTATTAAAGTTGAAAGTAACCGACTCGCTGCCCTTATGGCTACAGCTAAGGAGAAGTATAATCTGGTGCTTAACAAAGCTAAGGAGGACTCATGGAAAAGCTTTGTTGAGAACGACCTTGCCAAAAATCCTTGGGGTGTTGTCTATCGCCTGGCTACAGATAAGTTTCATTCGCGAGGAATCCTGGGTTCTGTCCGAACCCCGGATCTGGACCACACCATAACTGTTCGCAACACCCTTATGTCCATCCTCCATTCTCTTTTGCCTGATGATGACCCTGCTACTAACAATGCACACCAAAAAATGCTTTATGGCAATTTTAGAGCTGTCGCCCCTGTCCCTAACTATGATGAAGCAGATTTCCCTGAGGAAGAGCTGGAGGCTATTATACAGCACATTCATTGTAAGAAGGCGCCCGGGCTGGATAACGTTAGAGGTTGCTTTGTTAAAATGATTCACCCGGAGATTGGACCCCTTCTGACTCGCTTGATGTCTGCCTGCCTGAAGGCTCGATATTTTCCCACCAGGTGGAAGCATGGTAATCTGAAAGCCCTATTGAAGGATTCAAGTGCGGATCCATCTACTGTGAAGAATTATAGACCAATCACTCTTCTTCCGGAGTATGGAAAAGTCTTTGAGAAAATTATTCGTAACCGACTGGTTGACACTGTTGAGCCCTTCCATGCATTGAATCAATACGGTTTTGTGAAAGGAAGATCGACTACTGACGCCTTGATGGCGTATAAGGCGCTAATTACTGCTGCTGGCCCGTTGTATATTTTAACTATTTTTATAGATATTTCAGGTGCTTTCAATGATCTATAGTGGCCTGGACTTGTCCAGGCTTTCAGGGACAAGGGAGTATCTGGCTATTATTGTGAGTTACCTAAATGGCCGGAAGGTGGAACTGTCTTCAACCAATACCACTGTGATGAAGACCTGTTCTAAAGGCTGTCCTCAAGGGTCGGTTTTGGGCCCGACTCTTGGAATTGTATTGTGGATATCTTACTTGCGGAGCGTCTTCCCGATGGCTGTGATGTTATTGCATATGCAGACGACCTCACCTTTGTTGTGACGTCTGATACCAGAGCTGGTCTGCGGCTCCGCTCTAAGCAGTGTCTGGACATTCTGCAATGCTGGGCTGAGTCTCAAAAGTTGACTATTTCGACTGCTAAATCTACATTCATGGTTAACCGCTCTCCACCGCGTGTTCATCATCGTGACCTGGTTCTAATGATTGGTAACTCTCGGATCCGGCAATCTATGTGCGTAAAGTACCTGGGCGTTATGGTTGATCGTGGCTTAACTTTCGAAATACATGCTGGATATCTTCAAAGGAAAATTCGGGTGTTTATTGGCGCTCTGAAACGTAAGTGCAGAACCTCGTGGGATCTGGACGTCTCTGCTTCCCTCCACACTATCTATCGATGTGCCATTATACCGATTGCCAGTCATGGTGCTGAGATGTGGCAGCACAGACTTCGGATGGTGAAGGTACGGCGAAAGATTGATTCCATCTACGGACTTTGCTGTAGAGCTATATGTAAAGGCTACAGCTCCCTATCCAATGATGCTGCGGGTGTCTTGGCCGGGATTCCTCCGTTGGACCTGGAGATCCAAAAGAGGACTTGTCTCCGAAGTCTTTGCAGATTTGGATCTGCTCCGTTTGAGGACGATGTCCTTCTTAGCGTCGACTTCCCTAGCTGCGCTCATGCTAGTGAATATTTAACGTTACGGATTCAAGACCGGTGGCAGGAGCGATGGGATGTCTCTACCAAGGGGCGGATTACCCAGCGCTTCCTTCCACTGGTACCAAATGCTGCTCGTTACCTATCCTTTATTACAACGCAGCTACTCTCCGGTCATGGTAACTTTGCCGTCCACCTTCACAGAATTGGAAAATGGGAGCACCCGAATTGCTCTGTGTGTCCTACGGAAGTGGACGACCCTGCCCATCGCCTTTTTACATGCCCTCTTTTCAATGAAGCCCGAATTGATCTGCAGGTTGTACTCCAACCTTGGCCCCCGCCAGCGGAACGCCTGTTCCTGGTGGACCCGGCCTTACTTCGACCATTTACGGTGGCCATTGAATGACTTGCCGGCCACTTGCGACATTGCCTACTACCTGGAAGCGCTGATGGTACCACTTTAAAGATGACTTGACCTGCAACACACTCATTGCACCTTTAAGAAGCCCTGGTGCCATCATACTACTACTCTCCTACCCAGAGAACTGCCCTTTCCGTTTTTGATGGGCAACCCAGCCATAATTTATTATAATACTTTTTACTAGCTTTACATCTATATATTTAAGTTTCTTCTCATTTTCGTAATCCTTATTTTCTGTCTTTGAGCGTCCAATTTGATGCTACAATTTTTGCAAATACATGCGCCGCTTGGCGCCTTTTGTTGTTGTTGTTGTTGTTGTTGTATACCATCACCGTGTGGTCCTAATTCTGTTTGTCACGATCGTAACGGCGTACCATCGTACTCTTGCCTGAGCAATTACATAGGAAACCCTCCAAATTGCCGACCTGAGTGTACAATAAATGCGGAATGTACAAGTAATTTGGCATGTATTAGGGAAAAATGTTTAGATCCTTGCCCTGGTTCTTGTGGCGCAAACGCTCATTGCAACGTTATCAATCACATTCCAATATGTACCTGCCCTGAAGGGTATACTGGAGATTCGTTTAGCTTGTGCTATCCCAATTCACCACAACCATGTACTTCAATTTCTACTTTAATGATTTTTGGTATCATTGATTGTTTATTTTAGCACGTCGACCGATCCCAACCCTTGTGGTTCGAATGCTCAATGTAGGGAAGGAACTTGCTCTTGCTTGCTTGAATATCAAGGCGATCCTTACGTAGGATGCAGGCCTGAATGCTTATTAAACAATGATTGTCCAAGAGATAAAGCTTGTGTTAGAAGTAAATGCGTTGATCCTTGTATAGGAACTTGTGGAACAAATGCAGATTGTTCGGTTATAAATCATGTTCCTGCCTGTAGGCAAGGATATGCTGGAAATGCATTCTTATACTGTACAGAGATTAGAGGTGATTGAAAAAATTTACCTTGCAACAAATGTAACAGTTAATATTTTAGTAATTCCTGAAAAACACTCGTGTCATCCCTCACCTTGCGGTCCTAACAGTCAATGTAGGGAAGTAAACGAACAAGCAATTTTTTCTTGTGTAGCTGGGTATATTGGAGCTCCACCAACTTGTAGACCTGAATGCGTTGCCAGTTCAGAATGTCCATGAAATCAAGCTTGTGTCAATCAAAAATGTATTGACCCATGCCCAGGAACTTGCGGTATCAGTGCCCAATGTCATGTTGTTAATCATAATCCAATTTGTAGCTGTCCAACTAGATACAATGGCGATCCATTCACCAGATTCAAAAGATTGACACGCCGACAACTAGACAGAAGTCAATGATTAATGATGCTTCGGTTTCAATATCGATATCATTAACATATAATCTAAAGCTAGACCAAGTCAGACAGCTTATAGATTATATCTTCTCACGCGATCCAAGCGTCAGAATTAAGACAGATATTAGAAATGATATCGTCTTAAGACCATCTAAAGTACTACAGCAAGCGTTAGCTGAGTATTTTCCAACCAGAGAAGAGATTTTACACTTATTGTTTGATAAACCAACATCTACTAGTACTGTAGCAGGAAAAAGATGTCCTCACTGTACATCGCCAGTTAACATACTGGGTATATCTATAATACATCTACCATGCCCAGTGACAGAATGGTTAATAAACCAATATCAATTTGAATTTCAAAATGATATATTGACCGCCCCGCACTATATCTATTTAGACCAACAGATTGCTACTTATGCTGATACTATCCTAAGAACAGCATTTGAAATACGACAAGTGCCACTAATCTCAAAAACTTCTGAAGAATTCAAGAAGAATTCGAAATGAAAAACAAAACCCCACTTGTGTGATTTTTCAATTGATGAAAAGTACGGACGTTGTTACCGACAAAAATACAGTAAAACCCGCAAAAATTCCCACAATTTTTATGTCAACTTAATTCATTTCATTGCCCGGTCACCATCAAGAATGCTTTCAGCCCTCTTAATGGCTCGGGAAGGGCAAGGCGTATCGCAGCGAGAATGCTTTACAAAAAATCGGTTTCCTAACAAATCTAGCCGCGAAACGAAACACGAAACGCCCGTAGAAAATGCGCGGTCGAAGAAAAGCAGACAAACTTCATTTTTGGGGCGACTACCCCAACAACGAGAAAATTAAACGTTTTTCCCGCGACGCCAAAAGGTAGAAAATATCAGACCGTCTCAGCGCTTTGACATCAAAGAGAAACCAAGCCGTTTATTATGTCTTTTCATCGCAATAATCGATTGTCTTCGCCTCCACAAAAGCAACCTGAAGAAAATTCAAGATGCGTTTTTTTTAAATTTTAAATATGCGACCAAGAAAAAATTCAATGTCGATCGGCGAAATTAAATTCACGCTCGGACGGCGAGGATTAGGCAAAAACCGGCCTGTACAACCCTTCGATGGTTTAACTGCCTGCCATCTCGTTTGAAACGGTGACTTGATTATTAGTGTGACAAGACACTTGTGAAATTAATGAAATCGGGCATTAAGTTGGTGTAATGAAGTAAATCGTGTTAACGTGAGCGTGAAGTTTTGCCTCTATCGGTGGAACGGTGGCGAGAGTTACGTCTTCCTCGCTGATGCTCTTTCCCCTTTATTAATTTGGGATGCGTAAGCGTACGTTATTACGTCAGCCAGGCGAAACCGCCGCCGGAGTTGGGTAAACACAAAAAGCGCCACTGATTTTAAACTGTTGTTAATTTAATTTTGGAAACTTGGATGCGTTATGATATGGTACGGTGCAATTGGATACTAAATAAAAAATCTTGTAATCTTATAATCTTCTGATTTTCAACTTTGTTTAAGACAAAATTCATTTTTCTAAAGTTTTTAGAAAATTATTTGAATTCTGGCAATTTTATACAACCGCGTTTTAAAGTAATTTCATAATGCATTGCGTCATAAATTTTTAGATACCGTTAACGGTAACTGCCTGAATAATAGCGCAATCTTACTTCAAGTTTCACCTGAATTTCTTCTGTTTCAAACGTCTGATGTCATTTAATATTAATCCCGAAATAAGAACTTAGGTAAATCGGTTTACAACTCGCGCCGGATAACTCCCTTCATTTTGTATCAGTTTTCGTTTTGTCGAACTTTAACGGCTGCTTTAACGGATTTTTAGAAGTTGGCGATTTTGTGCCAATCCCCCCGGGCTGATAGGTTTATTTTACAGTTGTGCTTTTGATGTTGGGACGCAATAAACTTTGCGACCTCGTTATGAGCAATTTATGACACTATGGTTTTATGCATAATAACTTTGACAATGGCTTTGCAAATATTTAGCAGACCGCTTTGCAGTGATGTGGTTAGAAAAATTTGTCGTCAAATTGCTACATTTTATATGATTTTATACAGTAAAATATACACTACATTTTCTCAAAAAGCACAAAGAAACCAAGTTTTAAATGGTCAATGTAGATAACGCCGACCATGCGCGAAATAGTACCTCACGGCAAGCCGTGTCCTGTTCTGTTCAGTGTTTATATATTCTCACATACGTTAAAACCAAGAGCAGAGTAAAAGGTCTCGTGTTTTCTCAGTTAAACTAAACAAGATTTTTTTCATATTAAATTGTTTCTAAAAACAATATTTAGCATAATCTCAATGAAATTGATTTATGTAGAAAATTTTGAATAAACTTTGCATAATGGAAATAAAAACCATTACAAATGCTAATAGTCGGATAAATAAGTCATACTATGGCAGCATACCGGCAATTTATAATAAATATGATTTCCATAACTTGAATTATGTTTTATTAGTTTCTCATTATCTATTTTCACACACATAATCAGGTTTTTAAACCAAAATGCATTATCGGTTCGGACATAAATTGCAAGGAAATGTGCGATTATTGATTTGTTGACAAGTGCTCATTTCAAATACACCGTAGGACCAAATCCCCTTTACAAAATATTAAATGAACTTTGCGGGAAACTGATAGCTTTAGCGATATCCAACGATGTTAGTGTTATTATTGCTAACTATAAAAATTCTCACACAGAATGAATGGATTATTAACGTTCTCGACAAATGACAAAACTCGGCTTCGCCTCTTTCGATCGGCTGTTAACAGTTTTGCCTCGTCCATTTTGCTAATGTTTTCCTTTAACTATTTCATAATTTGTGCAATACTTTGAGACATTCTCTTCATTGTTGTTCTTCTTGTGTCTTTATTCCCGATTATTGATAATAGATGATCCACTTGCCAGTGTGTGGAGTTTTAGTATTTCGTCCTTGCGTAGGAAAATAAAAACTACAAGATGGCGAGTAAATATACACTAGAAAACATCAAAAAGATAGCTCCCGGCTATGGTGGGAAACCCGAAAACTTTCGGCCTGACAAGGTTGGAAAACGAACGACCAAAACAGAGCCAAAGGAAAGCTTCCCTAAAATAACTCAAGCGAAATCAGATAATCATCCGAAAAGCGACGAAGCCCCGCCCCCAGCGAACCTCAGCGCACTCAAACTGCACAAATAAATGAGTCTATTATCTCGCAATCAATTTTCGGAGTTGATGTGACAGTAACAGAGATCGCTCCGAGACGGGAGTTTTCAGTCAAGTACCAGAGAACTGCCTACGTATCGCTCGACATCTACCACGAACGGCAGCTAGATGTTGCGGCTTAAATTCTTGAAGTCAAAGCAAAAGAAGGAGACATGGACCTAACTTCAGAGGATACCTGTCTGAGATAGGAACCTGTACTGATAAGATGGGAAAGAAAACTCGTCATCGACCTGCTCTACCAATTAGTTCAGGGAATTGGCAGGTACCACGCGAACGAAGTCAACGCGAATGCACACAACCTCTTCGAAGCAGTGCCTCGTTAGGCATCGCCGGTGACATGGTAATGGCATTAGCTTCACCAGATGCAGAACTTCAAGCCCACTTTCGCACAAGAAAAACGGCATTTTTGGGATAAACCCATTTCTGAACCTCATGAAAAAACTTAACACTTTAACAGTTTATTTTTCTGAACCTTGATTGGTAGAAAAAGAAATCATATCCAAAATGGAAGTTGTCGAGTGTGTCTTCACAAAAGACGAAATCGCAAAGATCGCTCCCGGATATAGTGGCAAGGCCGAGAACTTCGACCCAGCGAACGCTGGAAAGAAGGGACCCGGAGACAGCGGAGACGTACGATGCCTACAAAGCTGATGAGAAGCAACTCGAGAGAGTTATCGTCAGAGAGGAATTGGCTTATTAGGCGACTGCATTACTTCATCTGAGATTGATCGAAATTAAAGCGAGGCAAGGTCAAGAATCGCTTACAAGCGCAGAGGATATACGAAAGTCGATCATTGATCGGAAACTGAATATCCGTCAACCTATCATCGCATACATTAGCGAAATAGGAGCATACTGTGACCAAATGGGAAAGGAGACGCTGCTAGAAATACCAGCACTTCCAACAACCGTCGGCGTCGTCCAGGGCTTTGGTGGCTATCATGCATCAGCGATAAACGCGAATATTCACAACCTGTTCGAAAAACACTTGGGTTCTTCATGGTATCCACGCCAAATCAAGACCAATATTTCAAACCTTTCAGCAGCATTTTCTAAAATTTCCCATAAAATTTGCTAGTCTATATTTACACGCATATCTAACCCAATGAGTGAGACATATCGGTTCCTATCGAAAAACGTGGTGCTAGTACCTACGTCAAGTACGATATCAATATTCTTCAAAACCTAGTATTGTAAATTAAAAATGAACTTTCTAAAAAGGTTTACGTTTTGGACGAGATATTATAAGATATAATAATGACAGTGCCAATTTTAACAGTTGTAAAGTCAATATTACACCCAAGTGACTTTTGATGAAACATAACACCACTAGTGAGTTTGATTTAATAAAAAGTTTAACACATATTTTTTTTATTTTTCAGGTAAGATACCACTTTCTCGACAACCTGAAGAGAACTTGTAAGTAATAGCACTTTTCATTCATTATAAAATTTGATACATCTTTTTTATAAATTTATTGAAAATAACATAATGCCAATATTCAAAGTTTAAAACTGTGCTTTGATGTGGGCCTCCTCATTTACGTGACAATTACAATCAACACGAATGACGACAACGACAACAATAATGACGATGCTTTCCATTTTTCAAGATTTAATTATATATTAAATCATTCTGTAAAAAAATACTTGCTGACCTTGTATTTTTCAAGTCAATTGGTCCAATATGCACTTTAAAATGGAAATAATGTGCTCCATCTTGTGCATTTACCCAATCCTGCCAGTTATCCCGTACCGTTCGAGGAACAAAAAGTTTGATTTACCGAAAAATTCATAACCCCGCAACGGTCAACATTGACTTAATTGAAATAAAATTCAATTAGGATTTATCAAATTGCCAGCACTTTTTGCAAACCGGCAATTTTCACCGTCCGTTCTCATTACAAAAAAAAAACACCCATTCAAAATTGATAGAAATAAAAAGAAGTACAATTTCCTTCCAGAAAATATTTCCGTACGTGCCACCCATTTTAAGATAAGTTTCCGCAACGTAAAAAGACTTTTTGGATCAATAAAAATCGTCATAACGCAGTTGTAAAAAAAACGCTATTGCACTTTTTGTTTCGAATTAACCAACCAACCAACTTCCCAATTCGATTATTAAACCAAAATAAATCAGCGGTCAAACCCGCACCTGGAAACAAACAGCGACCCAAAACTAACGCCTTTATGCGTCGCTCGTGAATTCGAGCCACAATACCTAATAGACTAGAATTGCTTCCGTTCCTACAAATTGCTCCTTAAGCTCGGCGGGATCGTTAATTCGACCTTTCCTCTTGTAATTAACGTTCGATTTTTATTTATGACAACAAAAACACGCGCAGCTAAATTGCGAGTACGAAGGGTTGATTGATGATCGGAATAAGAGGCTAACGCTCACGCACGTTATTGGATAATGCCGGTGTCTGTTTTGCATAAAAGGCACGCCGCAGAAATGTGCGTTATTAAGGTTATTGTGTTGCGTAACGACGTGTCACGACTTGACATTTTCATTGTTGACCCCGGTTTCAAAAATCGAAGGGAAAAAAAGAAAGTTGACAAATGTTGACATCACAGATGACCGTGAGGTATGTGAAGTCAGTGTGAACCAAACTTTAAAGTTATCTAACAGAAATATCCGCAACTGAGAACTGCAGGATTGTGTTATTTTGAAAACTGCATGGAACTTATTTCTAACCCTCAATGCCTCACCCCTTGTTAGGAAGTTTTGATAAGTCGATATTATCTAACAAGCGTTTGCTTTTAGATCTTCTTTAATTTGTAATTTCAAATTATTGTATTCACTTCTGAGTTATTGGTTTACTTTCATCAGAAATCTCTGGTGTATTAATTTCAATTGCTTCCTCACTTGAAGCACTATACGAGGAAGAAAATATAATACAACTACGTTCCTCTGATTGAGATGCATATTTATATCGACTTTCATGTTTGGGTAGACCGCTGGCAACAACCCCTTTAAAACATTTGTGATTATCACTAATGGTAATTTCAGAATTGACGAAAGAATCTTCAATTATACTTTCTGACATTCCATTAGAAGAAACTGATAAATCCATAACTGATACCATCGATAGATCTCTGGATGACATTATAGTAGCAGAATTAAGAAAATTTACTTACATTCACTTTCTACCGAGAAACTTCTGAAAAAAAAGAAGAATTCTACCACGTTCACGTCGTAAGTGCCGAAAATTCTCAAGGCGCCTCTTCGCGAGGAACTATAAAAAAGCAAGATCAGTGGAGATCTTGGAACTCAGAAGGTATAAAAATTGTTACGGTGGATGATGATGGTTCAAATATGCGAGCGACATAATAATATCTGCTGATAATTCTTGGCACTAAGCCTTGCACATTTCGTGGTTTATACCATAAGGTTCGTCGAACTAGGCGAAAGTGGAACGTTGGTTAACACGACCCGAGGTGTCAAACAAGGTGATCTTCTATCGTCGAATCTGTTTAACTTGGTCGTTGACCGAGCTAATCAAAAACTGCTGCAAGGCATTGAGAATTAAAAGGAAAAAGAAGAAACACAAGACAGAAATACGAATAATCAAGGTAGATGCATCATATACCTTTCTGGTATATTTGCAAAAAAAAAAGTTGCCCCAGCTGTGGCCCTTTCTATTTTCGCTGCTATGCATACAAATGTGAAAAGGAGAAGTACAGATTTTATATTTGTTGGTTTTGAAGTGGATGGCAAAAAAATAACTGCACTTCTGTTCGCTTACGACATTATCTTAGCAACGACCACTACTGTCGGGCTCCAACTTCATGAAGGCACTAACGGCTGAGTTGGGCAAGTCTGGACCTTTGCTTAACACCAGCAAAAGCCGCGCACTATCTGAACTTCGGTGAGGAAATGGCTCCACTTACTACCATTTTATCAAGTAGTACATGCCTTTGCTGCGATCGCTGCGTTTCGAACCTTTACGGCAGTCTGACATTCCATACAACCGGAAAGTCGCAATAACCGAACTTTCCTAGGCTAAACTGGATCGACGCCGTAAATATAAATAGCCATCCTGGAAAACAACAGATTAAAAGCAGTAATAACAACGCTTCAAGCAATAAGACAACCAATATCTTTATTAAGGGAATAGAGTGAGATTATTTTGAGGCAACGAAACAAAATTAAAATAATAATTCCGACGTTAGAAGGCTTTCTGATAAGAAACGTGGGCAGCTACGTAGACCTAGGAACCAGATTCATTGAAGTCATCAAGCAATGCACACGAGATATAGATGGACCAATTGATAAAGGGTGCGAAGTTGAAAAGACACTATACAACAGTATAATGTATAGTCTGACTGAATCTCAAGACTTTCTTAGAAACACGATAATAGTCCCCTCTACCCGAAATCCTAATCGTCCATCCAATTCAAATTCTGCAGGTTGAGATACAGTCATCTTTCCAATACCATGCACAAAACTTTCCTAAATTAAACAATTTCCCTTTATAGAGAAAATATTTTCATTATACACAGTTTAGACAACATATTAGCAGAAATGCATACGGAACGGGTGACTGAACTCCAAAGAGACCTCCACGAGGAATTAAAAAGAAACCTAGGAAGTCAAAACGAAGACATCAAACCTCTTCTGGACAGTCACGTGTTGATAATCTATTCCCTTTAAGACAATTAATTAAAAAAGATCAAGGTGAACTTGCCAGCACAATTAGTATTTATCGACTTACGGAGAACATACGATAATATTCGATTACAAAACTGTCAGCACCAATGGAAATGTAGAAGCTGAAGATTTTTGAGATACATTAAACTATGTGTGCTTACTTGCAGCTACATCATATGAACAAAGCCGTGTGAATGCAAATTTTAAAGAAACCACCAATAAAATACTTCACCCCTGAAAAAATTAAAACTGTATTCACACATCTAAACAACAAAAAAGCGCCTGGTTCACAAGTAAAT
This sequence comes from Dascillus cervinus, assembly GCA_949768715.1. Taxonomy (NCBI): domain Eukaryota; kingdom Metazoa; phylum Arthropoda; class Insecta; order Coleoptera; family Dascillidae; genus Dascillus; species Dascillus cervinus. The sequence goes on along the minus strand of OX458320.1, from coordinate 6,095,144 downwards.
ATGAGGCATTTGAAATGTGATGCTGAAGAAGAACATTAAGGATTCAGAATGAAACGACCATATAATACGCAATGAATATCGATATGACTTACTACAAATCATCCTGCAAAACAAATAAATGGGAAAAAAGGCCCAGGTAGACGGAAAATATCTAGGCTGCAAATCTTGTGGAAGTTAACCACTACGCAACTTTGCCGAACAGCACGGCTTAATCCCCGACATCCAAAAAGGATGAATGCGAGGAGAAGAAGAAGTCTATTTCCCGCACCTCATCATACCAGAAACATCAACATGCAACTTTCGCCTGATTTAGGTGCGACGTTTTATGCGACAATAAAACAGAGTAGGTCTTATGACTACCCATTTATATTAATCTCGCAAGCATCACTATTGTGGAAGCCCCATCTCGGTTGGAAAAAACACAAATGCAATCGCGCGGCTGATGAACAGCGACGGAAATCTAATTTGGACGGTCGTAGAATCCTTATTGTTTACCGAATCGATCGGACACCCTCGTACGAAATTTTTCAGTGTACGCACTTGGTGTATATAAATTAAATAAACCGCATCCGGGTTACAAATTAAATTCCGTTCAGGCACTTCTTGCACTTCCTCCCCATTTTCTATTACATGCTCTTCATCATTATCTTGAACCACTGGAGTTGTCGATTTGTACTGAAAAGCACTGTTTGACAAATCGACTTCTACCGGAAATAGCGGAGGTACTGACAGCAGTCCAAGAGTGTTTTCGTGCAATTCTGCGAGGCCTTTTATCAATTTGGATAAATGCCCACCGAGAGATTGCACGTGTTTGTTTTCGAGTACTAATTCCATTTTGACCAAAACGTCAGAACGTAGTTTCTCAAAGCAGGTCCTGGCGACCTGGCGACATCGCAAAATCAACCTATATTCGTAATTTCCGGTTTCTACTCGATATAATGGTTCTTGCAGTGCTGCGTAGTTGCACTCTGTTACCGGGTCGGTACAGCGGTGGTCGGTTGCGTGGTTGCTTGCTACTTGTTCAGACTTTGCTGCGACGTCCTTTTGACTTCCTCCCGTGTTTTTATTTACTGTGAGTTCTATTTTTAATCGTTCATTTTGGTAACATTCTAACCGAAATCCTAATCGTCCATCCAATTCAAATTCTGCAGGTTGAGATACAGTCATCTTTCCAATACCATGCACAAAACTTTCCTAAATTAAACAATTTCATTTTATAGCTAAAACTCAAGCACAATCGACAAAATGTGGCACGTTTAATCGCTAATGGTTTAGAAGGTGAAAAAGCTCCAAGAAACTTTAGAAGCTTTTGCAAGACCGTCGAGATTGCGGAAGAAATCAGCATTCGGAACACCTTTCGGGCTCTCAAGTGTCCAAAACAGCCGAAACTAAACAATTTTTTCCAACGAGCTTTTCAGAGCCTAATGAAAAACTTGGAAGTGTTTCGTTTTGTATGAAAACCGGAATTGATAAGTTGTAAGAAGAAATTAAACAGTTTCGAGAAGACTGCCGAGGTTACAAAAAAAAAGTTTACCATTCAGGACAGTTTTCGGCCATTCAATTTTAGAAATTGGCAAAATTGACCAAATTATGTCCCCAATGGCTTATAATAGCTGCAACACATATCTCAACCCCTAACAGTATGAACAAAGCAAAAAAGAAGGAAAATTACCGAAACAAATTAATATTCAAAGAGCTTTCTTTTAAAACGTGAAGAACAGCAAAAAAACTTGACTTTTGCGAAGAGTTTAAAATTTGAAAGCTGTCAATGAAAAGCTTTGTCCTTGTAAGAAAGCCTATTTCCAGAAAACTGCACAATCAACATTAAGTCACTCATTTAATTACACCGCGAAGGTTTACAAAAGTTTGTAGAGATCTAAACTTTTATAAGAGAAAAGTTTTTATCTGAAAGTTCACAAACGCCCAGAATACCAAAAATTATTAAAGCGTTCGAAGAGCTCAATAAAGGATTCAATATGTCCATAAAACAGAATCAACAGAAAGGCACAGATTCAATTATAAATGAAAATCACCTGAATATTCAAAGAAATGCAATCTGAGAATTTTATAGGAGCAATCCTCATCGAACGTAACAGGCCCTTGCCTGCAATCATCTGGGATGCTAGACAAGAAACCGGTGTTGTTGCTTAGCCATTTCCTAAGCTCGAATCTTGTAGAAGAATTAAATTGAAAATGAACTGTATTTCAAAAACTTACAAGATTCAATCTAAATCTGACTGCATTCATTGACATGAAAAGATGCAATGGTACGGAAGAATAAATATACATTTGGTCCTTCGAGCCGGATTTGAAAACAGTGATTTTTTGGTTATTTCTTGTTTCTGGTAGAGACTACAAATACACCTTCTGCTGTGCCGTTTTCACCTGCAACGGTAAATCGCGAATTTGTTCAGCAGAGGTAGGTTATTTTATTTTTTCGGCCCTTAAGACGAGGTTGAACGTTTTACAACTTATTTTAATAGTGTGCAAGAATCACGTGGCGATCCCGAGCAAACTATAGAACCGGGTGCGATTGTATTTCAAAAACTTACAAGATTCAATTTGAATCTGAATGCATTCATTGACATGAATCGTCTCGAAGAGAAAGTGAATAAGATAGTGGAAAAAATGGAACTGGAGACGAAAGCCACAGAAGACTCCTTCAAAAACAAAAAAAAAAAACTCGTAGAGGTGCGCGCTGCCCTCAAGTAACTGATGCGCGCAAAAGAAAAACTAGACGAAATACAGAAAAATTCGAAGAATTTATGAACTAAGGAATTTGGCAAGTTTGGGGCTAATTTGGATGGATGGATTTTATAAAAAACTAGAAAAATTGTGACAACCAAACCAAAAATATCATCTCGCTTATTTTTGGTCGGAAATCATTCCATAACAAATCGAAACAGTTAATGCAGTTGCCTACAAGATACTCACTAGTTAATACAGGATCCCAGATTCCAGTATGAACGAGACTCCCGCAAACAAGAAATTCTTCATCGTTAAACAGTTCAAATGCCGTGACAAACAAATATGTTTTAGAGCTTTTTAACAGCTTAATGAAGAGCTTTCAATTTACAACTTGTTGTCAATCAAAAACTGTCACCAATAATTGCAGTTCAAAAAGATAAATAGAATAGACGAAAATAAAATGTTCAAATATTTGACGAAGTTTAAAACGTTCGAAGCTTTCGAGGCTTTTATGAAGTCATGGCGATGACGAACTGAAATTTCGAGGTTCACAACGTTTTTGTTGCATTCAATCTGTTCAAGTGCCCAGATTGCAAGAACGTGACGAAATTAGTGATTTAAGCTTCTGAAACATCTCAAGAGCTTTAAAAAGTTTCAGATTTCGAAACTTGACAATCAATAATAACGTTTCGATTTGACCACTTAGATACGAAAACGCCACACTTTTGTTTCGTGAAAGTTTCTCAAAGCTTCACAGCTTTCAAAGCTCTGACAATACCGCCCAGATTGTAAAAAAGAAAATATGAAAACAAGAATAGCTTTTTGCCTCTCTTGAGAGTTTTTAACGCAATCTCTGCGAATTAATATTTCGGGAGTCAAAATTGACCCTGTATAAATACAGATTCCTGCGTAGACTGCCGAAACGTCCAAATCGATTCGTTGGGCGATTTTTATTTATCGTTTCAGTTAGTCGAGCTTTCGTATCGAAATTGATATCGCGTAACAATATTTTATCTTCCTCTCTTTCCGTCCGCGTGCGTCCGCCTTAAAAGTTATGCCGTATTTTACTGAAAAATGCATAACATCGTATTATAACTGCCATGATCCCCTAAAAGAAGAAATTAGACGAATGTGACAATCAATTCCTTTTAAGGAGCTTTTTGACTAGCAGATAATCACTTTCTTGCGTATCGGAATTTCCGTTGATTCAAAGCGGAAAAGCACACTCGCAAATGCGAGCGACCTCTCGCGAAGCTTTTCCGAAAGCCAACCCTCGCAGTGGTAGATTTTCAGCGCTGCGATTCAGAGCTTCCACGACAGATGGCCAAGCTTAAACCTTGACCGTGGACAATATTGATTGCACTCGTTTTCATTGCTTATTCCAAAGAGGCAAGTCTCAACTGTTGACTGAACTCCCGACTCAACTGCCGATGCGAAATTAAATAAATCGACCCTTAATTGCGCAAAAAACGAAAATTTTTGTCGCATGTCGAAGCTTTTGAAGCACCCATTCCTCATTTCCTCCTCCGTTACACGCATATTTACATAAAATAGAGAATAATGAGGGATTGATGTTAAACCCGGTATAAAGGCCGGGAAACCAGCGAAAATCAGGATATTGTGATAAGCCTCTTAGAAATGAGGCTGGCGAGTCCTTGAATCTCGTCGATCCCACAAGGGAATAACTTCGTTTATCGAGTTTATTCGGACCGAAAGAATTGCGAGAGATTTAGACGTGGGACGAAGGTCTATAGGAAATAATGAAGAGGAAAACTTGAGTGCCATAACAGAAGACGCGAGCGGAGAATCGAGGTGGTCGAAATTAATTATGAAAATCTCAATTTACTAACATGGAACCTTCGCATCTAATCAGGTTAACGTGTAGACTGCATAATTAATTTACATTTGTGTGGAGGAGACGCCCGGTAGTTTTGCACCTTCATGTATGTGATATTATCGTTGATATGATTAAAAGACAATGAAATGTTCCAAACTTTATTGCGTATCTTTTATTGCGTGTCTAGACTTATCCGGGAATTAGGAGTGAATTAGGGGTCGCAGCTCACATGTATAATCTGGCGGGATTTATGTTCAAATGATTGGTGTATTCGTGTGCTAATGCATTGATCGCACACTTGTTGGCAAAACTACCTTTTTTACTAATCAATCTCAGCAATAAACATTTTTAATAATTAATCCACATACAGCGCGTCTTCAGATGGACTGAAAAAGAGAAAAAAATGTGTCTTGTTAATTTATCATTGTATTAACAAACAAATGGAAGTTGATAACACTTCAGTTATTCATTCACGATCACCATCAATATTGTATTTTCAGAGGAAAGTTTAAAAAGAACTTAATTTTCAGATCAAAGTTGATCAGATCGCAGTTTCAACCAAATCAAAGTAATGTCAGTAAATTGAACCAAATGCAGTAAATTTAATGGTTACCAAAACAATGTTAACCCATCAACAAAGGATTTATCTATTCGTAATGCACAAATCAAAACAACAATGCAATTGACGGAAAAAGTTGCAAAATACCTTAACGAAATAGTGATTAACTTAATAATTTACCCCGCCATGAGTTTCGAAAATTTTCTTCGTGCCATTGACCTAACAGTCTGTACAAGAAAAATCATCCCACATCATCAAAACTCTGGGTGCATTTCCACGAATAAACAGAGTTATATCAGTGATTTATCACTACACCATGGACATGAATGTCCTACTGTCAAAGCATTGAAATTATTTATCATCTCACTAACAACAGGACTAAAGTTCCTCTGTTGAATCTCCTCATCGATTTTGCTGGCGATGTCACACCAATAGGAATTTTCTTTCCGAAGCAAAAAAAATAGATGTTGATCCCACGAAACTCTATAGCAAGCTTGTTGACGCGACAAGATTTGTCAGAGCGAGCTGGTGCGAGAAGCGAATATAATCCTACGCTGCCACTCCAAACGAGTCACAGAAACAGCAGAGACACGCGGAAGCAATCATTAGGACGCATCGCACCAGGTAATCGTGGAAAGCTTGAAAATTTAGATCCAACAAAACTTGAAGACGAAACTTGAACAAAGTCGCAAAAGCAAACAAGACAACGACCGAATATAGGAATATTTGAGAAGGTGCCACAGCCAACGGACATATCGACAAAATCACCATCAGAGCACTAACATTCTACTCCTCCACGTGTTTCGGTTAGGGAAACTCTTCTCTTCAAGATAAACTTTATTTCTCAATAAATTAAATTCCAATCACAAACAGACCGAATGTGAAAAAATGCAACTAACTACGTCATTTTGAACCGTTGCAATAATTCAAGAAGCCTATCTTCTACCATTCCTAAATATTCGTATGAGATTATCAACAAGCGCTTTAACCAAATTCACCGAAATGTTTGGGATACAAATTTGATATTAAACACACTGAACTTCCATTCACCACTTTACAACAAACTTATGTAAACTTATGTAAATCTTTTATTTTTAAAATTTTTGAAACACGACTTCAAACTCGTTGCTCCAAACTTTATTCCGAAGCACTTTCCCAACTTCTTCTGCGAGTAACTCAAATAGCTAAGCCACTTATTTGAAAAAAGAATTAAATTTCTTTTTCCTCCTCCTTTTTTAACAGATGAAAATGATAAACAGTTCCATAAAAAATCAATACTAAGCGCACCATGATTTTTGCTTCAATTACGCTTTGCCCCAAACTACACCCAATAAATAATTTATTTTAGAAAAATTAGAAAATTCCATAATCGATGAAAATTTAAGATTATTTAGATATCTACAACTTTCGATTCAACAAAAAATTGAAAACGATCGATAAGGACACCTAGAATTCATAAAGCAATTTCGTTTTTCCACTTCATTCTTTGAACGAACTTCGACAATTCCTGACTTCGTAGCAAATAAAAATGTTGGAACATCACCAATCGCCAATTCAAACAATTCCGAATAAGAAGAAAATGATCGAATAATTCAAAATGTACGGAAAACCCAAAGGACTGCAAAAACAATCAACAAAACTTTTGTGCCAATTTCCCTTTTTTCGTCAAATTCTTCAAACAGATTAAGTTGATAATTTGTAGATTCTAAAACTGCTGTGGACTGAGATGCATTAGGTAATCTTTCAGGGGACCTACGTCTGAAAACAACACATTATTTTACCATACAAATGCTTTATTTATACCTTCTAAATCGAGGATCTGTAGATACGGATCTATTTGAGTTTGTAGCATGTCGGTGTAGGAGATTTCTTTTTTCAATAGCAAAATTCTTGAAGCGAGCTGTATTCCTTTAAAAGAGAACAATATATAGTTGCCATGTCTTGCACATGGTTTTTTGCTCGAATTACACTTTCTAAGCGAACTTAATTCACTGATTTGAAAGAATTCGAATAATACGTAACAGAAGAAAGTGATAGAATATTTCAAGGTTTACACCTTTTCCCCCAAACAATTCAACAAAAAATCAATATGAAGCGCACCACGAGTGTTCAGTATAGGTAGAAGGCACATCTATTTGATGCGGTTGTCGAAATTAAAAAATAATCATATAAACTGGACTGGAAATAATAAACAACTAGAAAATTTGTGACAACCGAAAAAAGCGACAAAAAGTGAGTATATAATTGGTGTCTGTCTTTTAATTTATTGATTAAAATATTGTAGCTAGAAAAAACACTAGAAACGTTCTATCTCCATCCGGATTAGAACTAATCGATTCTGTTATCCCAGAACACAGTTGCCATTATAGTGTAACGGTAATATTTCCAAAACACCAAGACAACGTTTTTCGGCCAACTATCGAACAATAGTTAATGTGGCCGCAAACCGTGCAGACGAGAAACAATTTGAGAGACTTCTCGCGCGTGAAGAGGTCACCTATTATGCAACTGCAATGCTACATCTTAGATTACTCAAAGTTAAAGCCAAACAAGGAGTCTCAAGTCTAACAAGTGCTGAAAAGGATATGCGAAAAGCCGTCGCTGATGACAAATTCAATGCCCCCGTACATGATTGAAGTCCAAATAAAGAGCCAAAATGGGCACTAATGAAAATAAAGAAAAGATGTTAGAAGTTTGATCGTCTCATAACAATCGAATTGATACCAGTCAGAAGGGTATGCCAATATTATTTTTCTGTATGGTTTTTGTAATGCTTTAGAAGCCACCAAACAGCATATACGAATAGTACCTAAAAATTGCTATTTGTCATTTGTGATTTCTTCTGGATTATATCAGAAGCTTAGAGAGAACGGTATTGCTGAAAATCACAGAGGTGGTTCACTTGTGCAACACTATGCTGTTGATAAAGAAGCAATAGCTAATTTCGTGATGGGCAAACCAGGCATAAGTAGTAATATACGAATTTCTACCCATTTAGAAATGTTACCAAACTTTGCCTGGAGAACGTTTGACGAAAAGAGTTAGACCGCTACTACTATCAAGCCATGGCCATATGCTCAGCAACGCCGCTTTCACTGCTCCAACGCTTGTAACACATTGTCTAATTTTGATGAGGATTGCGTGAAGACTTGTGATACCAGCAATACGGGGCACCCTACACATCGAAAGGACACTCCTTTCGTTAGAGATAGAGCTGGTAATCGAACGTTACACAATTGCAACATCGAATGGTCAGAATAGGACCATGGAACTGCTTCTTTCAAGAAGCGTAGATCTTACTGTTAGGAATAATTTGGGTAGAACTATTCTTCATCGTAAGACTGCCAGAGGTAAAAACGACACTATGATCATTAAGGTTTAGTGTGTCGAGTACATCTTAACGTTAGAGAGAGATGGTAACAATACGTTACGATATTGCAACATTGAATGGTCAGAATAGGACCATGGAACTGCTTCTTTCAAGAAGCGTAGATCTTACTGTTAGGAATAATTTGGGTAGAACTATTCTTCATCCTGAGATTACCAGGGGTAAAAACGACACTATGATCATTAAGGTTTAGTGTGTCGAGTACATCTTCACAAGGCCTTGTTTCAGTTTATGCAAGAGATAAACTACCTTTGGGCCAGAGATAGGAAAATCAACAAAACGATGGAGTAATAATTTAGAACCAGTTTGAGAAAATAGAAGTGAGGCATTGTCGAAGAGGAACATAAGCTTTAAGCCTAGCTAGAAGGAAGTAAAAAATCGTCGGAGTTGATTCAAAGAAAACAATGTACCCCTGTATTCAACAGCGTTACGCAAATTCATTGTCACGCTTAACCCTTTTATTCATGAAATAATATTATGTTTGGTAAATAGGGTTTGCGTTAACGGGGTAAAATTAAAAGTAACTTTGTCGATCAGAACATATTCACCGTTCGATCACATTGCCAAAATATTTCACTTCAAATATAATTTTAAACTTAAATTCATTGAAAATTCTGCAAGAGGCAGGCACACAAAATATTAATTTTTCTGTAAGCAATGTTTACTTAGTAGCCGATCCAACCGAGGTAATAGTGGTCGCCCTACGAATTGTGGTGATTTGTAATCCGTAGTTTCATCCTCGGCAATGCTACTCAGCAAGTTTCACACCTCCTTCACTTAACTTAGCCTTTGAGATTTGATTTAGAGAAAGTTGATTCATTTTGATGTCTGTGTAGAGGACCTGCAGGTGCAACTAATGAAGTATCAGATTAATTACGGTTAAACAAACGGCTGAGGATCTCCACAAAACGCAAAAATGTCATTACTAATTTTAGTAAATCTAATTTTTCTCCTTAATAAAAATAAATTTGTCGCGGATGGTATTTGTAAAGGAAGGTTTTCTCTTGTGAATTCCTACAATGTTTCGTTATAATGGGCACGGCAATGAGAAAAAAAAAATACTTTTGTTGAAAGTGAAAAGTACACGTTATCGATCCCAGACTAAAAATTTTTCAGGAAATACGAAAAGAACTTGATGCTTGCTACCGCTATGGCGCTTGTAACTTAGACGTGAAATTTCACAATTTCACCAAAATTACAACGGCACCTTCCAGATAAATATGAGTACAGAGCATCGGCATTTCGTTGAACATCAAATGCATGATTTACTTGGAAGATATTCTCAGCTGATTTATTTTCATCACTCCGAAAGACGTATTACGCGGTGATTGAGTGACCATATGACAGATGAATTGGCCGCTTTGATGGAAGACTTGGCTGCTTACATTGAATACGATTACCGCAACGTTTTCTGTTAATTAAGAGTTCAAATTTGTTGTGAAAAATATCAATGTTGTTTATTCAAAACTGATAATTGGTGTTCTAAATTTTATCGTTAGTAACGGGGCCGAGTCAAGCTGGCGATTTGTAATAACCAGGATAAGTATTCATTGGAACGTGAAAGTGAACGGCGATTGGGTTTTATTCTGCAACTAATGAAGTGGAAAGAAAGTTTTACAATGGTTTCTAGTAAAAACTGCATTTCTAAAATATTCATTCAGGAAGAAATTGAATATGGTTTTGGAAGAAACCAAAAGAAAATTTACAATTCGATACATGCGATTTCCAAAGGGGGTAGCACACGGCAATTAAGTTTGTAATTATTATCAGTAACTGCAGCATGCTATCTGGTACAGCCGGCTCTAATGGTGTTTTTATGGATTATGAAATTTACCAAAAATAAAATAGTTTAGTACTCCATGAATGTAAATTTATATCTGGATTTCCTTGAATCTAGATGTCTCTTTACAACACAACAGATGGAGTTCACAGTAAACAGGAATCACTCCGCACGAAGCATTAATACAGTTGGCGGTTCGAAAATTCAGATCTAAAAGAGTTTCTGTTGATGTATGCGAAGGTATTACCATCGCTTTGTACTTGAGATGCGAGAACTGAATAACCGGATTTATATGAAGATATTCCTTCAGAAACGGAACTTCCGGCAAGATGGTGCTACTGTTCAAAGCGTAAGAGGTGTTACCATAACATTGAACGCGTTCGTTGATCTTTAATCAGGCACCGACCGTGCATCAGACTTAAAAGAAGGAAGAAGCGGATTTATATAGTTTAATTTTAAAAAAGGACGCATGAAATGAAGACAACAATTTTGCATGTAAACTGCAATTTACAATGTGAAGGAACACACGTACTGCATACAGACTGTTCCATATTCTTTTTATTTCGTCTTATCTCACGTAATCTAATATTACTTACAATTATGACATTTAGCCAACGTACAGAGATATAAACCATGACCACAGTTACTCGTTCCTTTTTTATAACATACAATTTCCGGCAGGGAAAATTTAAAAATCCATACTAAAACCTCTTGGCTTTTAAAAACTTCTATTAAAAGCAAACCACAAAAATAACAGCAAATGGTTGTTTCCACTCTACCAAAAAAATATCATTGTGTTTCCTTCCTGCAACATTTTTACAAATTCAAACGATTAGTACAGCTCCCGAAGCGCACCTATAATTTATTCTTCCCGCACTTGATAAATCGGTGTGTCAAGGTGTGGTGGCACGAAAACGATTGCCCCAAAACAGCCCCGTCACAAAACCGACTTATCTCCTCCGTCTTGTTTCAGCCCCGTCGACCTCGATTTTCAGTTTTTTCATCGACCAAAAATCCTCGTCTACATCATGCTGATTTATGAAGACAAAAGTCGTCGTACACAATCCATTAGGATCGGGGTACGGTTTTTACATGAAAACACCGCGCGAGAACTCCTTCGATCGCAGGCACGAGCCTGTACGAGCTCCCTAGTAATCCTGCGCTTCAAGCAGGAGGCCCCGTCACTGTTATTGTTAACCTCTGTGAAGTGGTGTTCGAGTTGTTGCAGCAGCGTTTTCGGAAAGCGTCCAGACGCGAAAAATCAAATCACGTGTTGCACTGGACTTTTCCGGACTCCCTAGCGCGGGTCGGTTATTAGCACGCGGCGATTAAATTGCAATTGTGTCCGACCGAAAAAAGTACGTCATTGCAATGCCCAATTAAAGAGGCATTTAATTTCCGGTCGGTGTTCCTTGAAGATAAAAAAATCGTTGCAAATTTGACTTGCAAATTTTTGAGAGGGCACGCAACACGTGTGTCGTTTGGTGGCAATAGTTTTTCGAGGCGCGAACATGGTCCATTTGGGGGTCGGAGGTCAGTATGTGGCCGAGGGAGGTCGAGCTTATCTGTCCTCTTCGAATCCCGAGGATGTGGTTATCGAAACGAAAAAAATCGTAAGTAAAATCGTCAATGTTGCGATATGGAAATGCCTTGTGCAAATTGCGCCGGAAATCGTCCCCAAAACGGAAAAGAGTACGTGAGATAACTCTGCTTTTCAGTAAACGGAAGGAAAGTAATTTTTACAGTTTTTCAGTCTCATTAATAATACATTAAAGAATGAGTTTCTACAATGCAGATTTTATTAGGATGCAATGTTTTTATTTCAAAGTTTTTTAACGTTTTTAAATTACACATTTTACAAATGTTAGATTGTCATATTTCAATGCTCAATTTGAAATTGAATTGACAGAGATTTCAACCAACGTTGAAACAAACCTTTGAAATTTTTCATATAAAGTAGAAAAAATATTTTTCGTTTCCTTGAAATTTTTGGAAGGGTATGAATCGCTGCGGATTATGCCTCATGATTTAAAAAAATTAATAGGAAAAAAATATGTCGATCCAGCAATACACAGTGAAACTCATTGCTCTAAGCCGTTTGTTTCAATTTCATCCCAACTTTAAATGTAAAAAAACAAAACTGCAGACAAAATGCAAAAAAATTTGTTGTTTGCACACAAAGTGCGCACGGACATTTTCGCTAGAGTTCAAAACCTCTAATTTTATTCAATCTGACTTCTTTGTCGGTAACAATGCCCACAGAAACTCCATTGTGAGAAAATTGTGTTTTGCTTACTGCAGGACATTTTCAAAATAAAATGTATGCTGCAATGAATAGTTAGACAAAACTTTGGGAAGGTGAAATTTTATATAAGAGAAATTATTAGAAACGCAGCTTAATTGAGCCACTATATTTCCTGGACAAAAGTTACAAAAATCCCACTTTTTTAACTTGCATGATTGAGATTTAGATAAGATATAAAAGCGACGATCAGCACGAGGAAATAAATATGTTCTTTTCTTGACGGTCTTATCGTAGCGAAACTGCAGAGAACTCTGCTTCAATATAAACAATTAATTTCAGTTGAATTATGTTCATGCCGTTGTTACCACACTTTCAGTATAAACAGAGGATCACATAAATCGATAAGTACGAAAATGCGTCGATATGTACTTTTAAAGTCAGCTTCAGTTGTTGCCCTGTACAAAACTTTAATTTAATTAAGCAGTATAGCAGAAAAATATTAAAACACGCAATAAAATCACTACGTCTGTATAGCAAAGCCGTAAAAATTGTACAACTAAATAATTCCTTCTTGTTAATAAGTCTATTTTTAATGTGGAATGCATTATTTGCGAAAATTGTATAAATAAAACCCTTATACTCGCCCACGCGCTATCAATGTCACTGGAAGTAGCTCATTTGGACGAACGTGAAAAGTAACTGAATAACTAGATTTGTGGAGAATAAAATAGTCGACGATACTTCCGAGCAGTCTGATTTTAAATCAATTTCCCACGACGGGTTTTTGTTAATTAATTTCAACGAACTGCATGCAAAAATAATGTTTGTATCTAACATTGCATGCTTGTCTATTTTGCTCGAGAATTCGAATTGGGAGGAGGCGATTCTCAGCTAAGTGTGTGGTGTGAATAATTCATGTTGAAATCCATGCGAACATTGCTATTTCGGAACAACGAAAACTTGCAGAAAAAATCCTTAGTATCCGTCCGAAGACGTTCGCAGTTTTTCAAAAGATGGAATTATTATGTTTGTCGTCGAAGCAGCCTTACTAAGCAGTCCTGACTCGAAAAGAAGCTTCACTGTAGTGAAGAATGAAAACAGAAAACAGCACTCAAACCGAGAAATGAAGAGTAATGGGAAAAGATATGTTTCCAAAAACTGCTTCAGCCTGACTAAGCAGTCCTAACTCGAAAAGAAGCTTCACTGTAGTGAAGAATGAAAACAGAAAACAGAACTCAAACCGAGAAATGAAGAGTCATGGGAAAAGATATGTTTGCAAAAACTCCTTCAGACATTGTACCTTTGAGCAACAGCATAATTTATATAGTTGGCTTAGACCTTGTGGCTTAAAGTTTGCCACAGTAGAAGAGTCTGAGGCAGTCATTGTGCAGTAACAGGAAAATATAAAATAATCGTAAGCAAAACTTAAAAACCAATGGTTATTAAATGTTGACCCTGCTACGCTTTTCACCAACAGCAAAATCGACATACTTGGCCTAAAAAGGCATAGTGGCTGGAAGTTTGCCACAGTAGAAGACGAGTGAGACATTCTATTGCAGTAACATGAAATAAATAAATAAGTCGATCCAAAACTTTCAAATCGATGATTATTAAATGTTTACTTAGCCTAAAAAGGTATTGTGGTTGGAGGTTTGCCACCGTAGAAGAAGAGTCTGAGGCAATGTTATGCAGTAACATAAAGAAATAAAGTAAACATAGCCAAATTTTCAAATCCATGATTATTAAATGTGAATTCAGAAACACTTTTCACGGGCACAACAAATAGATCCACCAGAAATCTTGTGCAGCAAAATTAAAAAATAAAATAATCGTTACCAAAACTTTCAAAATGATGATTATTAAATGTTATCACAATGATGCACTGCAAACTGAACGCAACAATAATTAAAAAAATATTAAATTTGGTGTTAATGCGCCATTTTTTGAGTTCTTTGTTTGTTTGTTGTTATAGCCTAACAAAAGTTTGAAGTTCAAATAATCTGTCACTAACAACAGACATACTTTATAGGTGGTTGAAAAATTAACCAAAATTAATTATCAAATACCCTTAACATTAATTGCAGGGTTGGTTTTAATAAAATAAAGTCGAACTTGACTGTAGCCAATGTTTTAAGACCATATTTGGCACTACTGAAGTGTTAGAAGCAGGTCGCTTTCTGCCTAACCTGGTAAACCGATCTCATTTGTTAAGTGTTAAATCCTCACAACTTCTTTGTGCATTATTTGCGCTATCAATGTAACTGGAAGTGGCTCATTTGGACGAACCGAACGTGAAAAATAACTGAATAACTAGATTTGGAGACAATAAAATAATCGACGATTTTAAATTAAATTTTCCACTACGGTTTTTTTTTGTTCATTTGTTAAAGTCTAGAGATCACAAAAAAAAAATCGTTGAGTTGAATTTATATTTCGTCATTGATTTCCTTTTTATTACGCAAACACTAACAAACATCTGCAATTTCCCCGCTTGTACAACTGTCAAATATTGAACCCTCTCATGTTCAAGCTTTGTACAAAATACTTTCTGCTTCCTCAGTGAAAGTTGACAAAAATGGAAAAAATGACAAAGTTGAATAAAAAATAAAAACATCACCAGTAACAGATTATAAAATTATTGAGGAACATTCGGAGAAGACTGGATGGAGAACCTCTCCACATGCAGACGATGGCTATCAGAAAACCAGAAAGAAAAGATATTCAAATAAGTACACAATGTTTATAAGAACTTTATATTTAATAGACAAATTTTAATTGTTTGCATTATTGATAATAAAAAACTACATCCAGGAGTGGATAAATACAGACTGGTGAAGAAAAATAAAACCTTAATTTGGAAAGATTTCTATTACAAAAATATTTCCAAGGTTCAAGCTTGAACTTGATGTTTTATAGCTGCATCTTTGCAAGGTTCCCAGCAGCCACCAATACGAATTAAAAGTAAAAACTTTCAAGCTATAAGATCACAAGATCGGTAAGCAAAGTATTAGAAATAGGTTGCTTTCTGCATATATGAAGTGGCGATAACCTGGTAGTGTCAAACACTAATGTAAAGTATGTAACTGGGACATGTATGTGCACATGAAGACTCATACAAGTTAGAGACCATATGGCCATCTGAATGTGAGATCTGTAAGCGATTTTGAACAAAGTGTGTGCTAAATGTGCACATGCGGCCACATAACGAAAAAAGGATTTCTTTTAGTAGTAGTAGTATTAGAAGTAGGTTGCTTTCTGCATATATTAAGTGGCGATAACTTGGTAAAGTGTCAAATACCAAATCGATCTCATCTATTTAGTGGCACAAATTATTGTATCCCATCACAACCTCCTTGTGCTAAACGTATCTATGCAATATCGGTTCTCATGTTTGTAGCAAAGTGCAAACGAATTAGCTCTATTTTGCAATTTCAGTTTATTTTGTTTGCATCCACTTTACATCAATTAATTTTTGAATGCAAGTTAAATGCGCTCCAGTTCTACCATAAAATCAATTTTAAAATTTATTCACGGTACATCGCTTCGTACTTCAGGCACATAACAAAGATAAAACCTGTACACCCTCATCTTGCCACTTGCCAGCGCAATTAAAAAACATTTCAACGAACGCAAAAAACGGAAAAAGTTAACTGGATTCGCTGCACTCTGCCACTCCATGCGCATAAACGCTCGTTATTTTCCGGCGGATGAATCGAAAAAGAGTTATTTTTTTCGTCAATTATGTCGAGTTTTATATAACTAACCTTTCGACAAGCAAGCACCCCATCGCTCGAAGGAGCGTTTAATTTGGGAGAAATTAAATCCGCTGCGGATTTTTCCTTTCGCTCGAACGTTAATCAGATCGTTAATTAACGTTTAATATTTTCTCTTTTCGAAAATTCAGCGATTTATATGCAAAATGTTATACGTCCAAAAGCCTTTACCCAAACTTCACCTTTAACCCTTGATCCGCTGAAATATTTTCGCACCACCTTCCCCTAAGGTGTGTCCATTAAATATATGAAATTCTTAGAACCCGCTGAATTGTGTCCAAAACGAGGCGTTAATAAAAGGGCTTCGTAATTTAATATCGCCGAGAGGTTGATAAAATCGTACGTGGCTTTGTTGAAAATACTTTTCGGCGAAAGGCGAACCTTAAAAATATCACGTTATAATAACTTTGTCGATTTTATAAACTTGCAACAGGACCTCCCACAAACCGCAGTTGTGTGCCGTCGTCCACGCAAATCTATTATAATGCTGTCGATTGAATCTGATTTTTATCTTCTTCGTAATCATTCTATTGATTATTAGGTTCAGGCATTCGAAACAATTCGAAAAAAGTTGGTGAACCGACAAATTCGTTCCGAAATTTGCAAAAACTATAGCAGAACGTAGATTTGTTACAACGAGAAAATTTGTGAACGTTACAAAAAATATGTTGCTCTTCGGCCATCAGGCACCAATGAAAGCTACACTTTTTCTATTCATTGAAAAACTTCCTCGATCTAAAAGGGCCAGAATTATCTGCAATTCACTGGGAAGCTGACGAAAAATTTCCCTTTGAAAAGATACATAGAAATTTCATACCCTCAGAATGTCGGAAAATGGTCGAGTCTTTTCTAAAAATGAATCATGCATAACCCTGTCCCAGAACTAGCGCCCCAGAGAAAAAAGGAGAAATCTTCATCAAAAGATAAAAATAAAATTGCACAAAGTAAAAAATTTGTAGCTTGAACGGTATTCAAAATAAGAACGTATTTATTCAACAAATCAGAGCGTTGCCTAAAGAAAAGCTGACACGTTTAAATTTCAGAATATCAGGATATTATTATTTAGAAAGAAAGATGAGAAAACATCGACAACAAGGAAGATTCCTAAACGATTTCAAATAATCCCATTGTATCTAGTGTCAAGAAAACATATAGAATACCCTACCGATGCTTTTCAACAACTCCTATCTTCGATAGAATTCTATATAAAACCGGAGAAAATTTAGAGAATATGCACCGAAACATTAGAGGCAATTTTTTTATTTAAATCAACCTCGTTCTGGAAAACTTCTTGATGATAGTAAGACTGTAATATGCTCAGATAGTAAAACAAATTTTGGATCCTTCCTTTCCACGAATGGTATCGATCGTAGTATATCGATGAACAGAGAGGTCGACAAAAAAGATAAACGTCCGGCAAAAAAAGCTAAAAAACATCTACGATAGTTGAAGAAAATTCAAATACTACATATGATAACTATTACGGATTAGATCCGGGCCAAAAAGCTCCACATTTTACCGAGTAGGAAGGAAAATGGTGGAGCTCCCAGGACTGTACGCACTGCACTGTTGAAAACGAAGAGGCTATTCTAGATGCCTTTGAAGAAGGCACCGAAAGCATTAGAGAAGTTGCACAAGAATTGAATATTTCGAAAACTTCTGTACATCGGGTGATGAAGACTGAACGACGATATTCGTATCATTATACGCGTGTGCAACATTTGCAGCCACAAGATTACCTTGTCAGAGGGGAATTGTTATTGTATTCAATGTTGTTGCGAGAAGTAGACACGCTCAATATTTTATTTTACTGATAATTTTAATAAATTTACATAAATTAATAGAATGGATAAATACACAACTTGCAAAGAATTCGGCCACAAAACTTGTCGCAATAAAAATGTAGGGATTATAAACCACGTCAACGAGAAAGAGACTTGCCAGAAGACAAAGAAAATAATATTTTTACAGTAAAGAAAAGTCTACCAAATTGGTACAAAAAAAAAACAATAATGCGAGAAAAAATAAACAACGATGTTTTAGATATTTCTGTATTGATAATTGAACTTTCTTATTTAGTATTTTTCATTATATGCCAAAATTATATAATGGCGAAGAGATACAAGATATTACATACCCCCATATTATTTATCATTTACAAGATAAAAGTGGAAGGAAGCAATTGAATCAGCGTAATTAAGAGTTTTTCAATTTACGAAACGTTTTTATAAGTTCCAAACCTACAACTGGCGCACTTAATTTAAAATATGTAGAAACGTTTTATGAGACATTTGAAAAAAAGTTTAAATGTTTATCAGTTCAAAAATATAGTAGACTTAAATTTGACACATACATAAAAACTAAAAAAACGGACGATCAACTTGTACATTTCCTTGTGCCTAAAAAAGGAAATTCTGTAGTATGTTGGGGTGACTGTAACTGTACATGTACTTTTCTACACCCTTTCTCGGCTCAAAAGATCCAAAATTATCGAATATTGTAAAAATCTAAGTAATTATATTACACTTTTGTTGGGGGATCTGAAAAACAACTCGTGTGAATTTTGGCTGTTCAGGTGCGCAATGCTCCGCCTTGTTCGTCAAAATCATGATACTCATGATACGAAAATAACTATTTTGCATTCTCCATCCATATAATAAGTAAAAAATAAAATGCGAGTTGACTGGAATTCTTGCTGAACAAAATGAATGAATTAAAAATATTAACTTTGTTCATTGAATATTTTTAATCAAACGTCCTTTCAAGTTTGGAAGTTAATTTTATTGTCGCTGCAGTTAGTTTCCCATAATTAAATACAGAATGAGACGTTTCTTTCCAATTTATGAAGAAAATGTGGACGAAAGCGATAATGTCACTGAACAAAGTGAACGTAGTAATGTAATAAGTACAATAAAAACTTTACAACGTTAATAAATGCACATGCTTTCCATTAAATTTCAATGTGGGAATTTGAACAAGTAAATAAAAATTTCCGCTATATTATGTCGGTGGCATTATACTAAAAGGAATCACTTGTATAAATTATGATAAGCGGTGAAAAACATGACTTTTCACCTACAAACTATTCCAAGAAAAATAAAGATATCGCTTCGAAACATATGCACATAAATTGCTGAAAATTTGAATGCTCGATTTTCTGGAATAACAGATGTTTGGTAACTCTAAATTATGCCCACACAGGATACAACAGACGAAAAAAATCGAAGATTAAAACGATTACAATATAAGTTCTTAGTTATTTACTAGTCAGGAATTAACAAAATAAGTACTTTCATTAAAGGGGTGGATAAGTGTAGATGTCTATGTAATTGGGGTTAGTATGTTCTCTTTACGACATACCGACATCATTTCAGGTTGAATGGCGGATTCTTAATTACAACGTACAAAACCGAGAACCGGGATAATTCAGTTTGCATATATGGTCATTATCTTCCAAAGATTTAGTGGTGTTGTGATTGCATGCGCGGCGCAGTTGTTTGCCACAATTAGAAACCATGTATCCATTATAGTTATTTACTTTACAGGCTGAATATTACACAACAGGAGAACCGTGGTGGTGGTGCGGTTCCCCGTGTGTATATTATTTTGTTACATCGACGTAATCAACAGCGTTTTATTAAATACTTTTATCGTCGTCGTTTAATTGAAACCAAAATATTGTTTTCAAATCAAGTTAGTTTGCTTTCACGCTTGGTAACTCTTCGAACCGAGTATGAATTTCCAAGAGTCAGCAAACACCGGCTTCACTTTTGGAGTGTGCAGTGCTGTGCAAAAGACCACTCAATTTTAATCGAGGTCATCAAATGATGGAAATTATAACCCCTCGACTGGAAAAAAAACTGGAATATCATCATTTTGGCTCGTGGTTTTCGGAATTCAGTCCAACCTTTAACGAGAATGGGCTGTATTGTTCACACAGCAACTTTAGGAAATCCAGGAAAACAGTATTCGTGCGAAGAAACTTGCAACGCAAATGTAACAACGAAGAATCGATGGATGATGGAAACTGTCAACGGACACCATAAACGATGAAAAACATTCATCGATTTTGTTCGAAATGTGAAATATATTTATAATACAATAATACTATTGCAAGTATTATTTCTTAAGAACGGCAAAACAAACAAAATATTCTTAATAGCAGTTAAGCAGACTTTAGAATCCGAACACGAATAAACCTTTACTCGATTTATCACTTCCTTCAGTAGTAGGCAATTGGTGGATATGAAGTATCTGCAGCTGACTAAAGAATACGGAAGTTGCTGTTGATCCGTCAATCTCGTGGTCACCATGGATTATACAAACTACTCAAAACTTGGGAGGAACAAGACCAGGTGTTACCAATAATAACTGGGCCAGAACCAAAGCAAAGGAAAGCAAAGGAATTGCCCGCAAATACTGCGCAATTAAATCCTACTTTTCTACTAAATCAAATGGCACCATCGCGCAAATATGAAGAGGTCTCGAAAATCAAGGGGTGCAAAAATGTAATAACATGCTCGGTCTGATTAGGGTGTAGAGGTTGAGCGGAACTTTTATCCTCTAGTCATGGAAAAGATACCATGGACAGTATAGCTGTATGGGCTTTATTGTTAGGAAAACCACGAATACAATACAATGCAATGCAAATCGATGGATGATGGAAGTTGTCAACGGACAACTTAAACGATGGACAACATTCACTGATATTGTGAAATTTCTTGGGAAATATTTTGGTATTGCATGCTCGCTACAAAGCATTTTGACGTTCCCTTAATATCCGATAAAAATAACAGTTGCAAGATATACAACAAGATGCAACAAATCCACTTGAGGATTAAGCGGAACTCAGATTACCCTGGCGCCTTTATATCCAGAAATATCGTTTCTTCAGGTGGATTTGTTGCATCATGTTGTATATCTTACAACAGTTATTTTTATCAGATATATGCTTTGCAGAGAGCATGCAATTTCGTCCATCGAGTATTCGTTGTTACACTTGCGTTGCAAGTTTTTTTTGGACGAACACTTTTCCTGCTTTTTCTAAAGCTACTGTGCGAACAACAAGACCCGTTCTCGTTGAACGTTGGATTGAATTTCGAGAACCACGAACCAAAATGAAGTTGGCTTAATTAAGTTGGCAACTTCTCAACGAAACCATCTAAACTATCGTGCCGTCCCTTGTCATGGAAGAAAATTAAGTGTTCTATAAGAGGGGAAGCTCTATTCTGGGTATTTAAATTATCTTTATGTATGGGGCTTAAATCCATTGCATTATTCTGCCATATTAGAAGTTACATAATACATGGAGTTGAGAGTATCTTTGTTCAGCTGGTGGAAGAGCTTGTAATCATTCAATAAATAGTGGTATATTTATTGAAGAGATTCTTTTACGTAGATACGTAAATCTTTCTCAAAGAATGAATAGAAGGAAGGAAATTACCGATCAGATTGCTCTAGATAGAAAAGGGGCAGGATACTTGTATCAGACAAACAGATACATTATATGGTGTCATTGAGAAGTTATCAACTTCAACTCAGGAGTTAAATAGTCGAACATAAAGCACTTCATCAAGGGATCTTTCCTGTAGGAAGTATTAAACCAGGAGTATAGACAAATTCGCTTGCAGAAGTAAAAAGGTTATTGATTACACACATTATTTAACAGAATTTTGTTTGAATCAAAACAGCTTAGAATGTTTACGAAGAGATTATGCTGATCATTCTTGTGGTACAGTTTAACCTTTGGCATAAAGCGACTAATTTTTAGTAGTTCATCATTGAATTGTCTTGAACCAACGCAGAATCTGCACATTGGTGCAATTGACGTTGACATTATTGTATTATTAATGTCGAACCCGTTTCCACGGTTGCGACAAAATATACTCGAATACACGACAAAACTTAAAAAAAACCTCTTTAAAACATACATTTAGGGTTACACAAATGAGGAATCAAATTCGTAGGCAAGGTCTTCATGTGAATTTATGACTTCCTATCCATATAAATAATAATATTTAATTTATCTTGACATCGGAATTTTTATAAACAAAGCTGTTCGATGGAATAAAATTTTAATCGAACAAAAATTAGTGTTGTAACGGTTAGGTAGTTTTTTTTACTTGCTTGTAACGAAAATTATCAGACTTTTCATTTGAAACCTACTGCCCAACAACTTATGTAACTTTTATAATTTTTTACAAAGAAGCGTACGAGAATGAACGAGCAGATCATGACGCGATCAAGGACTGCAAAAAAGCGAGAGGAAGAAAGTGCAAAACCGTAAGCTAATATAAAAACTACTATAAACAAAGAATTGTCTGCACTGCAAAGCTGTTTAATAATTTACACAGGACGAAAATGATAACAAGGTCACAGAGAGAAATGGTCGAAATTTTTATGTGTCCAGTCCCACGACTTTGAGCACTAATTGCCATTGATTTTATAGAATACAATTATTAATATTTACTTCATTTTACCAGTTAATAGGTAAACCTGAGAGACCTTAACCTCGCAATCAACTGAGTTGCTATGTGATGAAGTAAATGCAACATTTCACACGAGACGCCAGTTGAGCGTTTTTTACGAAACTGCCAAATTTAACAAACTTCAACGACAGAATCAGAAAACTTCGAAGGAACAAATTTCAATCATTCATTTTATGTCATTTAATATGCTTAAATGTTCCCTCGCGTTTATTCAAATTATATTTTAAAAGATGCGAAATGAAATGAACTTATGGTCTCGAAAGTTCTTTAATAAACTTCATTTTTGATTATTCGATTAAAAATGGGCTGCGTAATTAGCGGAGATGAAAAATGAGTTGACTTGCGAGGACGAAGATTAAATGCCTTGTTTCGCATTTTCCGCGCTCCCAAAAGAAATGAGGTAAAACACATTTTAGGCCACCAGTCACTTTCAGGAAGAAAATTTTTTAGTTTCAATTATTAACGCTCGGTACAAATCTCCGATTAATTCGCGTCGCGTCTCGTAAAAAAATATAAAAGCGACATAAAAAATTATTGCTACAAAGTTATGGCACTTTTACAGCTTCGCCTGTGATGTATCAACGTTTCATCGAATCCGTACAAACAACCCAGTTCAAACAACGGTCGCCATTTCTCGCCAGTTATAACAGTCCCTTTTATAACTCGGGCTCAATTCTCGATAGTTGTTCAATCGTAAAACAGACTAAACTTTGCCATTTTCTCTTCCCTCCTTCGACTTCAATTTAAACAGACCATACGGTAATCACAGTGGCAATCAAACGGCGCAACGACTTATTTCGATTTTTACTTGTTCCCTTGAACTAAATCGGAAGGGGATAGGTTCGACTTCCATCAACACGCAATTACAAAATTAGAACACATTTTATTAACAAAGGAAATAAATAACAACTCAATTCAATAGTCACCAATTAACGAACTTCGGGGATTAATTATCGGCTCTATACAATGTTGGCATAATTTTAAAGCTTTTTCACACTTCTCCAGTTCAAGGGCGTCTACCCCTTCATTCCACATCGTTCGTAATTTACGTACAAGGTACAGCAACTAGAAAAAAAAACGTTGCTTGTTAGTGTCATACCAAAGTGATTTATACTAATGACATCAACTGATGAATTCATCAAAAAGACAAAATTTCACTAGTAATTGCACGGTTTTTTAACGAAAATTTAGCTGCCAGGTGACTGGAAAAAATAAATTGCCCCTTTCAAGAAATTCAGGTTACATTAAGGCAAACTTTGACGAATTGTAAATATGTTTTAATTGAAACATTGTCCAAAATATTCATTCACCCAACATGAGCATAAGAAATTTAAAATATATGATGAGCTTTGAAAAGCAGAATAGTAGATGAAACTGATGAAAATTGATGTGAAAATTGACTCAACAATATGCAAAACAGAAGAATTAGATAACATTCATTCATGTTGTGTTAAAAGCATCACGATTCCTAAGCATCTGCTTATTATTAGAGACCACATATCAAACACTGAGGTACATTGATATTTACAAAATTGACAATTATACAGCCTTTTTACTAAACACGCGGCAATAATTTAGGGAATTATTTCTTGCGCGGACACACTGTATATTATTATTTTGCGAAGAACTGGTAAAGGGAAATTTCGAAGATGAAATTGCGTCGAGTCGCATTCAACGTTTTTTCTTTTTTTTCTGTTGATAATTGCAGCCAAAAGATTTCTTGCGCTGTTGACATTTTTAAAGCATTTTGTAGAGACTGATTTATAAGCAATTTGCAAACTCGATTCGATAAAACACATCATAAGATGTACTAGGTGTAATTTATTGCCGATAACCTCGATATTGCACCAAGATATGAAATAATTATTCAGTCGCTTGATTGGACTGTTTGAAATTTTAGTCACAATATATCGCCGCGTTTGGCACATTTCATTTACCTACTTAAAAGCAGACGAAATACATATTGCGAGTTGGATATTTTCCAGGCATAAAAAAAGATCAACAAGTAGGATAGTAAATGCGTTTTTAATGTTATACAAAATTTAATAGGATTGAACAACGCATTCATCACAATGACAGGGCTAATGCAGCACTTTCCGCATTTTTTCTCTTTGAAGTTAAGCCAGCACGAATTTACTTTTCGAACGGATGAGATTTTTTTAGAAATAAAAAATATTCGTTTAGTGTTCTTATGTCGACTCGGGGAGGAAACTTTTAATTTTTGACTACACGAAACAAAGTTATTTGCTGGTGCTGAGATTTAATAATTCTCGTTGGATATTTTTTAAATGAAGATTATTTGGTTTTGACTTCTACTGAAATTGAGTTAAATAATGTATCATTCACATCTGCTGCATTGACAATATAAGGCGAATGCGATTCAGTCGCCCATAACAACCAAAGTGGAAATTTATCAATTAGCTTTTATAATATTGCAAGTAAAAATAATAATAATTGTTAATTTTCTGTCAATTCATAGTAATCCTTCTTATGCACTGCTATAATAGTACCCAGCGCCAACGTCCCGACAACTTCAACCTATTAACTGCTTTCGAATAATTTACAATACACGTCGAACAACAAGAAAAGACCTCATCCATATCAACGTTAAATGCAAATCAGAAATTTCAGCAGGCGGAAACATTTTTTTGAATTCTAATTTTGAAAATTTGATTCTTTTTTAATGTTAAAATTAACATTTTCGAAACAATACAATAAATGTCCAGTTGGTCGAAGAAAAACGAATGGTCTCTTTTGTCAAAGCAGCCATAATGGAAAACACATTCCTCGACTAGTTCACATCATTTGTGTCCATCAAACACGGAAAGAACGATTTGACCAACAAACCCGACTTTATAATTTGCTTGGGCGGCGACGGGACCCTTTTGTACGCCAGCTTTCTGTTCCAACAGTCCATTCCGCCTGTAATGGGCCTTCCACTTGGGCACTCTAGGTTTCTTGACCCCATTAAAATATGGCAATTACTAAGAGCAGGTCATTATTGGAGGAAAACGCCCATTTTTCTACGAAGTTCGACAAAAAATAGATAAAATTGGAAGCTTTATCGAGACCCTTAAAGCATACATTTTTAACTGTTTTCTTTCAATTTAAAACATAATTAAATTGAAATTTTGAAATTACTTCACAAAAAATTTGTAAAATTTGTATTCAAGTTGAACCTGAGCAAACTAAAACAAATTTGAAAAACAAAGTAATTTTCAAATGCCGGCAGCCTGAAATAGTCTAAAGACTTCAAATGAATTTAAATGATTCCCATCTCGAAACGTTTCTTACAAGAAATCGAAAATAACTACACTCCGTTTCGTTTCACATTAATGAGAAGCTTTTATAAAGAATATTGCTGCACTTTTGTAGATACGATCCTTCAAGATGATGGCATCTGCTCGATTTGTATCACGCTCTCCTTCATCACGATACTACGTTTACATTATCATCACTACTTGTAACGCTTAACTAATCAATAAAGTTAAAGTACAGTAGATGCCGCTTAATTCGATCAGCCGTTTATTAAATTAATTAATTCTGTAGTTAAGAATATCGAATTAATAATTTTACCTTTTGCGAAGCGAATTTAGCAAAGGCTCATTATTACAAAAAATTGTCGGCTCTTTCTACCGCTTGTTGCATTTTTTTTTTTCAAAATTTAAGAGAAGTATGAAAATCGACAGAAATTTCTTGATAAATAGAAATTAATGACATTCCGGCATTTTGTTGAAAACCATATTGATTCCTTCAGTGTGTTTCGAGTTTCGTACCAAAATCGCAAATTTAAAATTTTCAAATTAATCAACGGTTTTTGAGTTAAATTTAACTGGTCCTTAAGTTTTTCTTTTATTGGATTGCTTTTCTGCTATCGAAATTCGTTAAAAACGAATACGATTGTAAACAAAATAGTATACATAACCCTCGAAATATACCAATCTGTTTATAAACGGATATCCTGGAATGACCTTGAGGAAATGTTACAGGAGTATTGCGGCAATGCAATTTGGGTTAGCGCTGCAGTTAAACCAGCGACATTTTGTCCATTTCATGAAAAGCAAACGCAGAACAAACTCACCAAATAAAAGCCGTGCGAGTTGCTGTTGTAATCTCGAAATTCCGCAAAATTCCGATGAATTGAATGGATAAAATCGCCGTGCGCTTTCACCAAGCTGTCCAGATCGCACGCCTCTGACAAATTGCGCTCGAACCTGGCCGCGTGTGTGCTGTAAACGTACCCCAATATGTAATGCTGGATGCTGCTAAACGTGTTCAGCAAGTTAAACTGAAACATTTTTAATTTCAAAACGTCGCAAGCAGCGAAATTCAACGTGTTTAAGATGTACAGCGCCCATTTGAGCTTCAACAAGAATTGAAACAGATCCCTGTAGAGCTCCATGTGCTCGTCCCGAATTATGACGTTGACCGGCCAATCGATTTTGCAGCACAGGTTTATCATCGTGCACGCTTTGAGCGGGTCATCGCATTGCTTCCAGTTGTCCCGCACCTCCACGTTACACTTTTCGTAGAACTGGGGATACAGATCCATAATACAATCTTGCAGCAGTGACGTCATCCAAATATCGTTTTCCCGGCTGTCTTTCGTCTCTATTTGCTCGAATATCTTGCGGTAAAGGGGAAAAATCAGATCCTCTTTGTAAAGAAAAATGTGGTTCAGAAAATCGAAATGTTTTTTTAAATCGTACTCGTCCAGAAGAGTGTTTTTGACGATCCGGCCGCACACCGCGAATTTCTCTTTCAAAATCGAGAAGAATACGTTCTCGACGATTTGCTGCGCCGGAAACAGATTGCTCGCGATCGCTGAGATTCTACAATTAAAAATTCATGAATGGAACGAATGAATTGGAATGGTAATTTCGATTACCTCTCGAAGAGTGTCGGTTCGACGACGGTTTGCTTTGGCGGCTCCTCGATTAGCAATGATTGGAACGCTTTCATTAAAAACCTGTCGCTTATGTCGACCAGATTTTCCAGCTTATCCATTTCGGTGGGATATTTGCAGTAATCTTTGCAAGTGGCTGGGAATCTGAAATTTGCTTGCGGCTCTGATTGAGCGTCGCTCTTGACGGTTAAATCTGCCCGTTTATTTGAGTAACGTTCGATTGCTTCGAGCGTTTTTTGTACGAAAGCGTCATAAAGTGAACCTGAAATTAAAGTGAAAAATGCGACAGCTGGAAGATTTCTATTGTTTTATAACTTCGGGATCAACAATCACCACCCACCTTCAGGCGACTCATTGATCAAATGCAGTTTCCTCAAGAGCCTCAACAAATGTATATTTTTTCCGATTTGCAGCACCTGCGTGCATATGATACTAATGATCCCGTTATCCTCGACTTCGTCATCGAGGGACTTAATAACGAAATTCATCTGCCAATTCTGTTCTCGTTTCTCAGCTCTAAAACACATGGGAATGACACAAAAATTCAACAGGACTAGTGACAAACAAAGCACACACACACCTGGACTTTGACGGTTGGGAGTTGTGGGGACCCTTGGGATTGGCACTGACAAAACGAAACAAATCCACAAAAATCAAAGTAACAACGAACAATCACAACTCACTCCAAAATAACAAATTCGCCGAAGAAATCCTCGAGAACGTCCTTGGTCAACCAAGTGTCGATTACACTAAGGTATTTATACAGACTCTCCAAATAAAGACTCAAATAAATATCCTGTTCCAACTTTGTCGATGATTGGAGCAATCCGTTATACAAACGAGTTAATAAGATCGTGGCACAACTTGGAGCTGAATTAGATTTGAAATTAATCGCCACTTTTTCGTGTATCGCATTGAGGAGTTGAATGCTTTTAAAAATTGGTTTGAGCTCGTGCGCCAACTTCAGAAGAGTCATTGATGACTCCTGCTCCTTGACTTTATATTCGAGTTGTTGCAACGAGTCAAAAACAGGATTAACGATGTTCTGAATGGCGTGATCATAGCTTCTGTAAGTATCAGGAGGTGGTGCATCCTCACTGTCGTACGCGATGATCAAGGATTTATGAAATTTTCTCAAGTTTTGCAAAGCCTCAATGTACGGAACAAAATTGTTTAAAAAGGCTTCAAAAGCGACAGCTCGTACGCTAGAAATTGTAACTCCTGCTCGGGGTCTTAAAGTGTCAACGACTAATTCGTAGGAATAACAACTGTGCGGTTCATAAAACTGCCAGATCACTTCACGGATCACTTTGTATTCCGATATGACGCTCGTCTTTTGGGGCGTGATAAAGCCTCTGGTTAAATCGTTGATGTAGTTGTCCCTGAAAAATCAAGGTTGAAAAAGTGAAATATACAGTGCGTCCCCAGATGGACGGGGAAAAACGTTCGTTTTGCAAGTTGCAAAAAGTTGGAACTTTTTAAACAAAACCCAAAAATATCACGTGCCACAAATGTCAACGAATTAAAGTCCAAGTTCAGTCTCTAAATTTATTCGCTGGGGGTTTAAATATGAACGATAATTTAAAAGTGGTCGAAGAGACTGTTTCAACTTCCACAGAAACCTTGCTTGTGCTCGTGAACTGAGCACAAATAGTCAAATAGCGATTTTAACATTTTCACTATAAAGAAAGTCTTTAGAATGGTGCGATTTACCGACAATACGAAATAAAATCGATGAAGTTGTGTTAAAAATTTCGAGTTTGCAAGTTGCCCTTTTTTATTGGATTATACCACAATTGTATCTTGAACAAGATTTAGAGGATTTTTCAGAAGCTCATTTACATATAATATATATTACCATTTTCAAAGAAAACATTAAAAAAAAAAAACGAGTAGCTCGTAACGAAGATTATTTCCAATTACGGGGAAGTTATAATATTATTATTGAAAAGCAATCTTAAAAAATTGAAATCTTACTATACAGCGATGCAAAACTGTATAACTGTACATTTATTTCGTCGACTATGTATTTTTATGAGATTTATATATGATATGAAACAGAAACAAGTTTATGATGGGCTTCTGTAAACTAAAAAAGCAGTTGATTTGAGTGAAGATGTGAAACATTTCTACATGAATCGAAGATTGATATACAATAGTCACAGATAAGAAAACATAAATACAATGGTTACAAAATTTGAAAATATATTGGTGGAAACTATTACCATTAAGTTTTGAACTATGAAAATATTCCTACTTAAAACGTGAAGAAATTAAAAATTTTAAGAAAAAATCAAAACGACGACCTTGTATAATGGGATGTCAAGAATTGTCATCTTCCATATGTAACAAAATGTCAAAATATTGGTGGGCAAATTTTCATTTTAAACATGCTCGTTTTGGGAAACTTGATGGAAACGATATAAAACCAGTAGTGTATTTTACAATGAATGGTATCGATTGCATTCCGAAGAATTTAGATGAATATATTTGTCGAGAAAAAAGATGATAAACATTCTGCATAGAAAATCAAAATATCTTCGATAGTTGAAGACGATTGAACCACACCGCAACCACAACGATAAAAACTCTTAGAATGTACTACTTTTGTAATTGTTCACAGTCAAAATATTAACGCAAGCAGAAATATTATTCGTCTGAATTGCCTATGAAAAAAAAATGTTAGGCAAAGGAAAATACGAAATGGAAAAAGTACAAGTAAAGAACGAACTTTTCCAGACTGAAAATGATGTGGATCTTAGTAAAAAAAGTAAAGGATTTTTACACGAGATGAATGTAGCCAAAGAGATGTTACAGCAGCCTAAAAAATATTAATATTAACCTTCCAAGTTTAAGTTTCAGAATATCTAAATATTTTTATTTAGAATCTGAAAAATCTAAGAATGATTTACAATATTTCCATTGTCTAAATTGTCACAAAAAGATATACAATACAGTGGAGATGCTATTCAACAACTATTATCTTCGATAGGAATTTATATACCAACTGAAAAATTTAGAAATGAATGAATTTACGATCTAATAGAAAAACTGGTGCTTCTTCAACTGTGAATGGATAACAAGAAGACTCCTGCAACCAACGTGCGTTATAGTGTGAAGCATAATTGGTAACAAGACAAGACATCACAAGCAACATACACTTCATTGTGACACATTTTGGAACATTGGTGGAAATATTTTGATTTAAATCAATCTAGTTCTGGGAAACTTGAAGGAAATATAAAACCAACAGGTACAACATCTTTTGGAATGTGTTTTACAACTAATAGTATCGATTGCGGTATATCGATGAATAGATTTGTCGAGAAAAAAGATAAACGCCTGCAAAGGAATCTCGAGCATCCACGATAGTTGAAGAAGATTCAAACGTCACGTATGATAACTATCTTGAAAAAGGGGATAATCATTGAGGGCATAGATTTACTCGGAACCTCTTTATAAATTTTAAACGAGACTTTAATATGGAACACACGTAATTGCACGTTGAAACAAAGGGGGCGTAACAGTAGAGCCTCAAGGTATAACCGAAAGGAATGGCGATTATGTATCGGTGTTTCTTTTCCTAGTGTCAAGAAACAAGAGCAATGTGGGCCAAATGCACACGTCTTGTAAGACGAATGGTATCGATTGCAGCATTCCGATGAATATATTTGTGGAGAAAAAAAAACACTCTTCAGTAGCTGAAAAAGATTCAACCACAACTTATAGTACTTATGTTGGATTAGATTCAGGACCGTTAGTTATAATTGGAGGCGTTATTTCGTCCGAAAACAATAAAGCCAAGATCGAAGTATTAAAAAAAGCTTCGAAATATAAATACGAGAATTGTGGCGAATGGTCGAGGTTAAGAAATAGAAATAAAGTAACCACACCTGTTATAGAACTCAGAGTCCTCAAAACCAACAAGGTTTAAAGTTACGTCGTGAACACTCGATTTAAAGTACGTAAAAAACTTCCTGCAAATATTTGAAAGAAAAATTGATTGTTTATCAGGAAAAAAAACTATGCTTAAATTCCATAAACATATTAAAGTTCGAAAGATGGAAGTACTACAATAGCATTTATAGGGAATGGTTCTATTGACAATTCCGGCATGAAATTGCGATGCCAGCGAGCACCCGTCAAAAGGTTGACAGATGCATTTAAAAGGAACAAACGGTTAAGAGGGGAACTGCAATTCAGTCATGAAAGAGTTGGCAACATACTCGTATTATTCGACATTGAGAGCCTTAGTGACAGTGCAGTAGGCGTTTTGATAACATATTTCACTATTAATCAATCTTTGCTCTGTTGAATGACAGATTTTAACCCATCAGCCTACTATGACGGGTCCGAGACGTGAGCGCAGTACAAGTCCATTCACGGCTCCCACGCGGGTTGGGCCACCGACTACTTATCTTTATCGTAGTGTGCAACACGATATGTAAAAAAAAGAGTATGCCAATGGGTTAAAGGCAGGGTGGTTACTTTCTGGAAAACCATGGAATTTTGCAAAAAAATCGAGTCAGAGAATTTTTTGAGCCATTGTCTTTCATTATAGAACACAATATGTTCTTTAAGAAAACTACCTAAAATTTTTAATTTATCGCTCTTAGAGATACGCGTTGGAGAGTTGGTACAAGCGATACCTACTCATTGGTCGATTCGATTGTTTCATACAAAAATGTTCTCCAGGTGCAAGTTTGTAATTATTATTTTTTTTTTTAAATTTGTCTCAGATGAGCCCCCCGTTTTGACAGCCCCAGCCCCATATTGCGAAAGCTTAACCCAAAAATTCGACTCTATTCGAGTCGAAATTGCGTCAATTAGTGACAAACGAGACTTTATAGAACATGCCATTGAGCAAAAGTCTAAAATCGTCAAACTTGCAACCACTATTGACTTAGCTTCCACGGTATCATTTTTCGACTTTATTGAGAAATCCTCTGTCAAAACCATTCCTAAGCTTAGAATAGCTAATAGCTAATGTCGCAACCATGTTAGGAATTCACTGTTTAGGAAAAAACATTCAATCAAAAAAAAAAAATTAAACAAGTTGATAGATGCCATAAATTTTTGGTTTATTGAATATTTTTCTGTTTATTGTTGAGAAGCAGGCGAATATGGATCTGGATCAACAGTTTTGTTGAATGTGTCCAAAAACAATCATATAACAAACAAGAATTCATAGATATTACTTTTGCGAAAATTGTAAAATTGTTCACAATCGAGATATTAACGACGGCAGAAATATCATTCAAGTTGAAAAAAAGAAAATTAAGTATAGACATAATGTCAACAGTTATTTTTCCTTGCATTCTTGGGAAATTCACGTGATATGATAATAGCAATAGGACTATGGTTTGTAATTTGTAAATGCAATTTATATAACCATATTAGGAATTCACTGTTCAGGAAGAAACATTCAATCCAAAAAAAAAATAAAAAAAGGGTTTGAATAACCAGATGCCATAAATTTTGTTTATTGAATAGTTTTCTGTTTATTGTTGAGAAGCAGACGAATATAGATCTGGATCAACAGTTTTGTTCAATATGTCCCAAAAAAACCAAATAACAAACAAAAGAGTTCGTAGACATTCCTTTTGCAAAAATTGTAAAATTGTTCACAATCGAGAAATTAACGAGGGCAGAAATATCATTCAAATTGAAAAAAAGAAAATTAATTATAGACGTTATGTCAATACACTAGAACCTCGATTAACCGTCACTCTGTTATCTGTCAGCATCAAAAAAAAACTTGAATGCGGCGAGTGCAATAAACGAATTGCGGTTTCTTTATACGATCATCATCAATTTCTCCTCCACCTGTTGTTTGTCCGGAAAATGAAATAAACAACATTACTGGAAATACCAATGGGACTATCGTTTTCACTGACTCAAAACAATTTTTTGAACAAGAAACTCTTCCAAGATATTTGCACAAAACACAAAAGCTTGTTGCTTTCGTCCATTTAATTACAATCTTTTCCCTGTAACTCGCACAATGAACTCGAATAATAATAGCAGGCCCAAACTGAACTTTAAAAATGACTCACCACAGCATGCTTATATTGGCATCAGCAAACTCGCTCGGCGGTTTCATAAGTACGTAACTTACATTAAACCATTCAGACTGCACCGCCACAAGCAAGTTTTCTTTCGAGCTGCGATATTCCACCAAATAGTCGAAATCAGGCTGTTCACAGTTTGTGTCTAAATTTAATCGTTCATTTTCACAATAAGTAGCATCTTTATCTTCAACAGCCGATTCTGAAGGATCAGAATCATCGGACCAAGCATCCTAGAAACGATCAAATTTACTTCGCAATTTTACCTTTCAAAGGTTACTAATTACACTGTCGTCAACCGGAGGTGACCAGCGTTCGATTCCCTCATTCAAATAAGCTGGCCAATCGATCGGTTCCTCGGTTTCGAACGTTATTTTAGGAAACGATGAAAAATTGCCAGTGGGGTTATCCGAAATCAAAGTAAGGAACTTAACAACTTGCAAACGAGCAGAAATTTCGTGCTTCGGAGTCAGCTCGTTTATGAATTTGTGGTAGAGCGTTTTTAAATCTTTGGCTTGCTTCCAAAATCCGTGGAAAATAAATTTGTCGCTTAAGCTGGCGATACTGAAGTCGATATCCTTGTGACACAGAAAATTCAAAGTGTACGTTTTGTGGAGAGTATCCACGACCCACTTTTGTGCCGCTTTAAATTCCTCAGAATCATCCCCCTGCAAATTACGTTCTAAAATTTTCTGAAATTTTGTGAGGTTACCTCACTTCAATTCCTTTGATTTTCTTTATCAATTGATTTAAGAGCGTGACCACTTCATCACTAAGCGCCCAGGACATAATTGGCACACACTTCACATAACAAATCGCAATACAATAATAAAAGTAATGAAACGTTTGGGGATAATTCAAAAAATAACAAGCGCACTAAACCTTGTCAACAGGGAGTGCCAAGGTTGCCAACGTTATTGATCGGCGAGTAGCCA
This sequence comes from Dascillus cervinus, assembly GCA_949768715.1. Taxonomy (NCBI): domain Eukaryota; kingdom Metazoa; phylum Arthropoda; class Insecta; order Coleoptera; family Dascillidae; genus Dascillus; species Dascillus cervinus. The sequence continues at coordinate 6,060,477 of OX458320.1, read as the reverse complement.
ACTCCTTTTCTTGTTTCTGTTTTGTGAACAAGTAAATCAATAATTTCTTTCAATAATTCAATTATAATTAGAAATGATTGAGAAAAATAGGTTTAATTCCTTAAGAATTTTGTACATAAAAATCAATCAACATCAATTAAAAAATTGATGTTGGTTTTCGCCACCAGATGGCAGAAATTGTGCATTTGTTAGCCGGTGCTAGTGCGGTTTCGATTATTGTTGCCTCTCGCTCTTGTTAAGCGTTCTGTTTCGGCCGTAGGATCCGCTCCCTCATCGACATCTCCGTTTCCGGATCCTCCATCGCTTCCTCCGCTATTTCCGCCTCCGTTTCCACGACGAGAGAAACAATTCGCCCCTAAATTTTAAATATTAAAATTCCCTCAAATGCATCAATTGACATACCGGAAGGTACTATCTCATTGACATCACGTTTCTTTTTTGACGATGCTTCCATATCGGACTCATCTTGCGCATTTTCGTCAGAATTTTGTTTGTGTTTATGACCGTGAGGTGGAGGACCGCGACCTCGTGGACGTCCCGGGGGTGGTCCCCGCGGGCGTCCCGGCGGTGGCCCTAATTCATCATCAGAACCAACGCCATTGGCTTCAGTCGTGGTACTATCATTAGCACCACTGGCCAATTGGCCCAGCATGCATAGCACTAACGCAGAAGTTAACACAATTGTGTTCATTTTATTACTGATTCAATCAGTCTCCGGCCATTTTTATATATTGAGATGAAGCGATAAAAAATCATGTTTCCTGCTTCCGGATGGGCAGGAAATTACAAAATAATTGTTATAATTTATAATTTTTTTCCTTGTTTGCAGTTAATGATGCAGAAGAGGGACATCATACTAACAGCGGTATTTTCAAGTTTAGCTGCATTAATTTTAATTGGAGGCATTGGAGCCGCCTGCTATTTCTTCCACAAAAGGCGTCGGAAGCGCGGCGAAGACGATGAAGAGGACGCCCCAGAAACTTCGACCAGGCTCGAAGTGAGCCACGAGAAAAAATCGAGACTTAACGGATTCCTCAGCTTGAAGACGCCGCTCATCTCAACCAAAACTCTCGGGTAGGAATCTTTGCTTACTTAAGTGTCGAACCGATTTGGCTGTGAAAGTAGACTCCTATCACTAAATTTGATTATAATAAGGAAAATGATTTAATTGTGATGAGTCTCGAGAGCGGCAGAGTATCTATTGATTTTCCTAAATGTGACTTTCAAGAGTTATGATATCAAACAGGTTGCGGATCTTTTTCCCGCCCAATGGAAGTAATTACCGATAAGATCAGCAATTAAGGCGGAAAAATCGTTTTATCTTGTCGAAAAAAATAGTTCAATTAAAAGCTAATCGAGCCAGGCGGAACAATATAAATGTTGGTCGAGTTTATCAGACGGTGAATTTTTTTCTTATCGCAACCTTGGTTTTTTTAATAAAATAAGCGCTCGGAATTAAGCAAAAATGCCAGCAAAATTCCAAATGAAAAAGATTTGACCCAGTTCGTTGCAAAATATGCAATTTTCTTGAATGGTCGAAATAACTCGCGCGATTAGGAAACTAAATCACCCCGTATAAATGCATCGGCATTCTTGTCGACATTAATTAATGCAAGCGGATCAATGCACGGTCGACGGATGCGTTTTTGCAACAAATTCATAGATTGGAGTGATTACGTGCGCTTTTTTAATCCGCAGCAAGGCGGTTTCGGACGCCATGAAACTGGACATTTATTTGTCAATTGAATTATTATTTCGGATGCATAGGGTCAATTTCGTTAGTTTAGATTTCTGATAGAACAAGTTGTTTCGGAACACGTACGGACCTTATTTTATATATAAATGCTCCCCGCAAGGAAGTCTCGGGTAAATCGAGGATTTGTGTTCTCGGTTAGTGCTATTCCTTTTGATGGAATTAAGGGGTGTGTTTTGAAAGAACATACCTATGCGCAGAATAAAAATTTGCTTGCACGTCGTAATTGCAAAAGAAAGAAAACTAAAAAAAAGTCTTCGACGAAATTTATTCTGAAATATCTTCATAACATTGTCGAGGAATACGCAGAACCGTATACTGTAGAACAGCAATATTATGAAAGTCGTCGTCACTTACAACGCAACAAAGTAGAGTTCGAAACGGCCCCGTCTTCATAATAAGCAATAGACAGCTTTATTAGATTGAGAACAGTAATAATTTAAATTGACTACCAAATTAAAACAAAAAACAGACCCAAGATTAGAATGGCATCAATTACCTAATTATTCTCTGCCGTCGACTTTAAACATAAAACCTGCAATCCAAGCTCGGCGTAATTATGTAAAGATGTACCCAAATGTCAAAAGTCCTTTCCATCAAAAAACAGCAGGCCAACAACGCAAGGAGAGGAATAAATTCTGGAAGCTGTAAAAGAAAACCTTGGAACCAGTGTCAGAATTTGGGCCCATCGGGATATTAGTGCTTATTTTGTGTGGACAACACTTAACATTAACTATACTTAATAACAAGATTAGGTTCCCTTTGTTGGACAAGATTGAAACTGTGAAAACAGAAGATGGAAATACCCACGAAGCTCATTGCAATTTTATTGGACAGAGACGTACCCAAACCGCAACCATTCTTCCCATCAGCAGTTTTGATATCCTTATCACGTTCAATGTGTTATAGCATTGAATCAACTTGATAATAACAGTATATCCCAAACTGCAAATGGTAGTTCAAAAAATAAAAGAAATTCCTTGCAAATATCGAAATACCCTAGATGCATTTCACTTAGGGTTTCACTAATGGAACTGCCCGCGAAGCAAGGCATCATTACATAGAGACGTACCCAAACAACGCAAGCAGAACAAAAACTTCTGAAAAAATTCTGCAACAGAAAACCTTGGAACCAGTGTCAGGAGAATTTGGGCCCATCTGAATATTAGTGCTTGGCTCGAGTGGACAACACTTAACATTAAATATACCGGATAATAGTAGTACATCCCAATTTTACAAATGGTAATTCAGAAAAGACGAAGAAATTCCTTACAAATATCGAATCTACTTAATAAAAAAATAATAATTGCATGTCAAAATGGCTTTAAACTTCATAGAAGGCCAGTAACAACTTAAATATTTATTTCAACGTTATAAAATGTCACGTTTTTTAGAAGTGGAAGATTTGGCATTTGTGGTACAAAGGGGAATGTTACAGACGTCGCAGGAAGCACTGCGGTTTGCCCAGTGGCAGTACCGTCAGGACGTCGGAAAGTACCGGGCTCTTGTGACAGCGCAGGAAGAGATTCCGCACCATGGAGAGGCTGTAAGTAATTCCACCACGTTGCGAATCAATCGTGGGAATACTAGAGCAACGCGCGAAAATTGTTACCTAACATTGCACATA